>CM055873.1:24019631-24392131 GCA_029582165.1 Portulaca oleracea | reverse complement strand
AAGAGGCTAGGTGAAAACAATGTAAGAATTGAATCCAAAAGAGAAGCATATATACAGTTAGGTGCCTTATTTTTTAGCGCATTTCTTTTCTCTTACCTCGTAAAGAAATACATCCCAGATCCGGAGGGCCAAATGAAAGGGAAAAGCATACGAGAACACAGTTATGAACCATTGACTTGCATACATACTAGGATTTACCATCTCTTGACAAAAATGCTCCCCAAGCTTAGGCAAGTGCTCCTTCACCAGATGATCAAACTGGAAAAGGTACTGCTGGACTAATGGCAATCCAGACTGCTCATAAAATGGGGGGAAAATAAGTGCATAAATCAGAGACTATTCAACATATATAGTTAATAATAGCTAACAAAGATGAAAACAATGAGTGCTACTAGTGTCAAGAAGTTTGACTATAGATGACAACAACTCATCACATCATAGATTTGGAGATGTGTCACATTTCATATATGAAGCTGAAAGATCTCTTACCAGATAGAGTCCCTCCATGGGGGCATTTACAGCTCCTTTAAGCAAGGCAACAAGCAGCCAAAATGCATCTTCCTCGCTCATATAAAGCAGGAGTAAACCAGCTATAAACCCCATTCCCTGCAAGTGCAAGTGCAGGTAGTTGAATAACATAACATGATTCATTCAAAGGGCTGAAGATGGAGAATTGAAAGACAAGGGAGTATAAGAAACCTGAACATATCCGACATCTCTGTCAAACACAGAATAAGCTTTCAGAACATTGTAGAGGGACCTTTGTCCAGGACCATGCCTTTTCTGGAAGAACACATGAGAAGGGAAGGTACGGGATATATCTCGAATTATCTCCAGCTCCGAAGCTGAACTCTCATACAGTACTAGGTGCTGCATGCATAAGTTTTCAAGTATAAGCAAAAAGAAAGATAATTGAAACATCAAGGCATGCACATCATGACGTTTGTAAATTGTAAATGATTTATGCCTAGAATTGAATAGCGACTTATGTATTGAAAAAGACTAATACCTCGTATACCCCGGGATTAGTGAGCAAGAGGTCACGACTTCCTGAGATTAATTGCCAAACAAGGCCCCTTAAGCAATCCGGAATTCCTTTCCTAATACGCCTTTTCACCACATGAGGTTTCCTCCTCACATAGTTTTTAAAATCACTCCCACCAACCCCAATCATCTTTCTCCATTTTCGAACTCTTCTCTCTTCCCTGACCAACATTGCAACCTTATCAGTATAATAACAAAAAAAAAAAAGGAAAGAAATAAAAAGATACCTAAGAAGAGTAACTACTAAAGTACCTCTCAAATTGGACAGAAGATTTAGCTACAGGAGACTTGCTGTTTTCAGCCTTTATAAACCCGAATCTATCTACCAGCATTGGTGCCACAGATAGTCCAGCTTCGCATTCCTCCATTTTATTGTTCTCCATAGTGCACTCAGAGAAAAACTCTCAGAACCTACTGCTCCACTACAAGCATCTAATCTTTTTCATCAAAAGTTCTACACCTGCATGCACCAATGAGCCATACCATGATTACAACTTCTCAGATGAATTTTATTCAAGGATCATTAGCACCTAAAAAACACTTCCTGTTGGAAAACAATAAAGAACAGGTAATTTGAACGAGAAACAACTGCAGACTAATCATCCTAACAAGTTTCACAGATTGAAGGAGAAATAAGAAAGCATAACAAATTTCGTTAAATAAAACAATGATACCCATGTAAAAATAAAACAATAAAGAGGTAAGAAATACCTTCGAATTGGCAATGTGGGGGTTGTTGATGGCCTTCCACTGGGAAACCGATTAATCTCTTCAATTCCTGTAACCCCCCAAAAGGAAGTAATTTTATTATTGGCAGCTTTATGAAATCAATCCCTATCTGTTGGGGTTTTAGAGATGAAAAACTATACAAAGATGATGAGGAATACATTTGAAAACAGACTGTTAAATCTGGTTTTGTTTGAAAAGTGATGCGATGCGATGCGAGGGCGAGCCAACTTGGGATGATGGGAGTCTTTGCACGCATGATGGGAGTCTTTGCACGCAGTAACACACCAACTTTTGGACTGCGAAATGTCTGGAGAAACAGAGTGTCATGAAAAATATGACAATAAGGATTTATGTCAAAATTGTATATACATGACTTGGAGACATGGATAAATATATTACAATTACAAGAATAAAAGACATTTGTTAAAAAGGATTCTTAGCGCAAAATATCCAAACATTATCAAAACTAAATTATTTGCCCGTCTACTTGTATCCTATTTTGAACTTCTTCTTCTCAACTGATGATAAATAACTTATTCCAAATTAGTGTTGATCAATACTTATTAATAGATTAGTTACAATTAATAATAATAATTAATAATATGATTAATAAGATGTAACAGGAACATAGAATTGGCGGAGGGAAACCATTACATGTCTTCGCCCATTATGTTTTATAATAATAATAATAATAATAATAATAATAATAATAATAATAATAATAATAATATGATTGGTAATATTATCATCTATTCATCTAGCTTAGACAAAATGACAGAATGTTTTTTATTTTCTTTCCTTAATACATGTTACTAATTTTATTAACAATATCTTTTTTCATTAACAAATACAATATAATCAATTATATCACAAATTGTTTAATATTTATAATTAACAATATAATTAGTTATAATTAGTATTAATAATTAATAATGTAATTAGTTATCTTCTTCCATTAACAATTTAATTAGTTATATTATGAATTTTTAATAATTAACAATATTATACTAGTAATTAGTAATAATTAATAGCATAATTATTTTTAATCTATATATGTTATATAAGGATGTAGACGCTGAATTTTGTCATTCAATTCAACTTTACAAATATTGTAATTTATTTTGAGTTTCTTTCATTTTAGAATAATTTAGAAAAATGTCAAGAATTTTGAAATGCACACATTCTTCATATGTTAAAATCCCCAAAATCAAATTAAACCAAATCAAATCTCTCTTTATCTTATTTCATTCTTCCTCCATTCTCCAAATCAAATAAAATCATCATTATTTGATTTTATCCTCTCAATATTTTCTAATCTACCACCATAAATAAACCCACCTCCATCACTATAAATACACCCTCATTTCCACTCTTTTTCTATACCTCAAAATCATCCTAGGAGTATTGACACTAGGTGATTTTGCTTTTCTTCTCCTCTTTCTTTCTTTCTTTCTTCCTTCCTTCTTCTTCTCCTTCTTCTCATCATCATCATCTTGCATTCATAATCTTGGCATTAACTTGAGGTTAGTATTGTTTTTTCTTATTTTATTCTCACTTTGCTATGATGTAAAATTTGACTTAAATAATATTGATGCCCTAATTAATCTAATTAAATGCAAACTTGTAAATGTTTATGCTTTTGTTCTTTTGTTTCATTCTACTATTTGCATTTTTTTTAATTTTATATTCAATCATTTCATTTGTATGCGCTAAATAATATTGATCAATCTTATTAATTCTCTTCTTCTACTCTTTTCTTTAAATTAACCGATTTAGTATAGTCCGTTCTTTGAACGGGGGAATTCGAGGGTTTTTGCTTTCAAATTCGTAACCTTACCCCTGGATCCGAAACTCATGGTTCGTGGTTTATGGAGTTTAAATTTGAGTTTATTAATTGTCATTAAAAATTAATTGGCGACTCTTTTAATTTTTATTATTTTGATTCATTTGAACATCATAATAAAATGCATTTAAATCTCTAAAGATTAAGACACCTCATTCGGCTTGTCATACACCGCGTGGGACACCATGGAGTTTTTTCCGGGTCCCACAAATGGCGACTCCACTGGGGACTTACTTTAAGAGGGTAAAACTTGAAAAACCGGTTTTTTAAAATTTCGAGTAGAAAGGAGAAATTAATTCTTTTAATTTTTATTTATTTAGTTAGGAATAAGCATACGAATTTTTATTTATTTAGTTAGGCATCAAGCATACGAACCTCCATCTTGATTTTTTTATAAATCAGGATGAACCCAAAGGTACCGTTTAGGATTTAACCTAAATTTCTCTCTCGGGCAAAGTATACTTCCGACTTCATAAAGGAATGAATTCCACATTTCAAGAAGATCGCAAGTTACTTTCCCACTCGTGAAGCACTCCAAAATTCTCGGGATTATGAATTCACATTTTCCCTTTAATTTTGCGAGAAACACACGGATCACATTACTATGAACTCCATAGAATTTGTGGCACGGGAGAGACATGAGTATGTTAGTTTTAGGTATCCGAGCTTAAACCTTTGAATTTAGAATCTTGGTTAGGTGGATTACCCATTTGTATGCTATGTGCATTCTTATTATACTATGTGTAAATTATGTGCTATGTGTTCATTCTTTCGTTTTAAGAGTCAATCTCGTAACTCATTCTTTCCTAATGCCACTTTAGTTTGGGCAATAGTCATGCAGAAGTTAAAAATGGCATAGAGGTCTCTCTTGGGCCTAAATCAAAGAGGTTGATTAAAGCCCGAGATCTTAGCTTGACTTTGTCCAACCCTTGGTTGTATTTGGACCTGTAAAGCGTGTATCCGGTCGTTATTCGAATATGAGTTCATTAAGACTTTGATGTTGACTCGATCTTATGACAACCCGATGGACCTTCCCCTTCCCATATGTATAGTTCCATAATAGGCTAGTGGTCCTCATGCAAGCCCGATGGTGGGTGAGTCAAGCCAACAAAAAAAAAAACAGAAAAGAAAGAGTCAGCATATAGGTATGTTTTGCATTAGGTTGTCTCATATAGGTCGCTAGGTATTTGGGTATGTCAATGTCAGGGTTAATTTTTGAGGTTTATGGTTTCCATACAGGCAGAATAAGGATCCGGTGACCGACCTTGAACTCGGAGTAAACAAGTTGTCTTCTTTGCACCACAGTCTCCAATGGCCTCCAACGGAATACCTAGCAACAATGGCGACAACCCATCTCCACTACCTATGTGGAGGCTCTCGGCTGTCTCCTTAAGGAAGGAAGGATCAAGCTTCCCCCTATTCGAGCTGAACCTGAAGTCAAAAGCAGAACTTGTGATGCTAGCAAGTTTTGCAAATATATTATTGAATGTGAGGTCATGACACCGAGAAGTGCAACATTCTCAAGAACAAGATAGAAGAAACGCTCTAATATGGGAAGCTGTCACTACCAATCACAGCATAGAAACCCAATTTGAACGTGGCCAAACAGGGTCTTTCCAAAACCCCGATCTGCAAAGATCAATCAGACGATCCCCTCATGTTGCATCTTTTCTTTTCATAGCAATCGTCCTCATTTTCAGAGTCAGTAGGGATATATCCCAAGCAGTTTTTTTTAATGTATTCATCTTAGCTACATTCAATAAAGATGAAACCTTTCATGATTATGATTCTTGTCTTCCCTGACCCTTCATTTGCTTCTAAGCTGCTAAGGAAAGAATCTTGTGCTTGCATTATTGATTTGAATTGAAGAGCTCACTCACCCGTATGACCATCTAAGTCTGACACATCTATTTGCTCGTTTCCTCCATCTTACATCTCCATCACATTTTCTCTATGCTTTTGTGCCCTACCTTGAGTCCAAGGTTAATAAAGAGAAGAGAGGCTAACTTCACCGCCAAAGCGAAGTTAGGCAAAAGGAGAGACAAATAAAAAAAGAGAGGCCAACTTGAACGCTCATCTAACAAGTTGGGCAAAAGGAGAGGTGAATGAGTGAAAATTAAGAGGAGAGAAGCTGACCTGAACACCCACTCAACAGGTTACGCAAAAGGAGAGAACTCAATGTGACCAATAATCTCTACAAGTGAGTCTCCCCATCAAATAAATCATGCAACTTAAAAAAACATGTCTATGATAGAAGGGTTCCACCCTTTACCACCTACATCATCATCACCTCCAATTTCATCTAACCGTTTTACCTATATTTTCACCTTCTGACACCATCTTCTTAACCACCACCACGAACCCGGTCATTCATTTTTATTCCCTAAATCCTTTTAAGCCAACTAATATATTATGGGTGACAAATATCATGGATAAGAGAAATATAGATTGAGGTTGTCGAGTTCAAAAAAAAAAGAAAAAGAAAATACAAAAAAAAAAGAGAAAGAAGAAAGCAAGAATAAGAGGCATAAGAGGCAATTATCGGTTTACATTGGTCACTCGCACACATCCCAAAACCTTCCCATCCAACCTTCACGCCTTCCCTTCCCATTAAACTTTCGACCCATCTCAAAGTCCTTCTTGAGGCATAAATCATTTAAAGCTGCACATGTTGAACTACGAATGGCCTGATTCCATACTGGATACGTAGGAGAACCTCTTTGAGGCTCGGGCGCTGCAATTCACTTTAGAGAAAATCCATCATCAAATCATTTGGTCTTTGAGAGATAGAATGAAGAGTGGCTAGCTCGAAAACCTCACTAGGCGAGCCAAGCAAAAGGAGAGGAAACCTTGGTCTCTAATGACACAGACAAGCTATCAGATTTCTTTCACCAAAGCACACCCATATTTTCCCATCAGACTTGGATCACCCTTCATACCTAAATGTTAGGTTTTAGGTTATCTATTTCCTAAACATATACAGATTAATTGACAAAATATTCATAATGATTATAAACAATTAATCATAACAACTGCAGAGGCTTTAGTAATTATACCTAATCGCTAATTCAGGCTGAAGAAGAGGTTGACCTTCCAGATTCCAATGCTGAAATCCTCTACTGAAAAGTCCACGCAACACTCCGGGAACCCGATTGCTAGATCGACCCGATCGAGACGAATCTCAATCTAAGATGTATGTATTTGGTATATGTGAATGTTTCGGGAAACAGAGAATGTTTTCGGAAACAAGAACTGCAAACTAAAAGAGAGAGGAACTCAGGAAATCACCCTGGTATCTCTCTAAGAGTCTCAGGCAGTTGGTGTGGAATAATCTCTCACATAGACCCCTTTATATAGTGTTTAGAAAATCTAGGGAGAGGGTTGAAAACCCTAAAGGGTCGACTTAACGCAACGACACGCTTCTTAGGCCCAACACAGTCCATGTTGAAACAACACGGTCCGTGTTGGACTCGAGAAGGTCCATTAACTCAGCCCATGGACACCACGGACCGTGGTGTCCCAACACGGACCGTGTTGGGTCAACACGGTCCGTGTTGAACCCAGCTCGGTCCGTATTGGACTGATTTCTCACAAAAATCAGTTCCCAACTTTCTAAACGTAATACATTATCACTTAGGTTACATACATTGTTCCAGGGCACTGACTTGTGTGACCCAGTAGGACCAAATAATATAGTTGTAATTAAACATATTCAATTACTAATTATAGAGGTATCTAGCAAGACATATAATTACTATATTACTTTGGTTTAATCTCCGTGTATATCGAACATTGTCGGGACATTCCCAACAATCTCCCACTTTTCCCACAAGTGTTCAATTCCTTAAATTCCTTTGTCACTTACTGTCTCATGTTCGATAAGGTAAGTTGAAGTCATGCTTATGTAATACCCGAACGTTTCTCGATCTCCGAGTTTAGACTTTGAAAAGCAGATGATCAACTATTGATTCAACTGAGTTCGGCCAAGCATTTTCAGTCCATTCTCTCCGAGTGGCCAATGAGACAACTGTCCCTAATAGGGAGGACAATGCCATCTTTTTCAGACACACATTCTCACATGATCCAACTGTAACCCAAACACCGCCTTTATAGCCTACTGTTACGAAAGGCGTTTGACGCGCTCCAAAGTCACCGCAGATCATGCAGTCTGTGTACTGAACTCAGGATTGAGGAATTTTGAGTGGTGAGAGCTCCTATGACAATTCCTAACTTAAAGAGCTCCCACTAGGGGTCAGTTCGGTAGGTGTTCTCAACAATACCCATGTGATTGATTTAAGACGTCAATACATGATACGCCGTAAGTGCACAGGTGTACGTGTAGCAAATATCAAGGTCGATCCCACAAGGACTTTTCTAACTACACACCAAACTAGCCTCCTATGTGATTGCTAAATCGGCCAGGTTATCAAACTAAAACTATTTCTAATCACTAAAAAGGTCAAATAAATCAAATATTCACACAATTCACAAGATGCAGTCAATAGGAAAAAGACGTTCAGGGGATAAAACCTAAGTAACTCTATGAATCAAATAAGTGGATTGAACATGTATGTCACTAATTTGGTACATTCTAAGGTCGATAATCGCATAAATTCTTCCGTAGCGAGCTTTTGGCAATGAAACGGATTGCTTAGTAAAATTGATCTCTTGGACTCTTTATTGTGTCAATTTTATCTAAGTTAAATATCAAATTATCCAATGACCCCTAGTTACAAAGTCTTCTATCTCTAGTCACTTCATATACTAGTTTAATCCTAAGGTTTCCGATTATCGAATTTCTCCGTTCGGTACTTCACTCAACAATCTAATTCCATATTCTTGATGGCCAGTAAAAAACAATGACATACATAATCAAAGGTTAAATAAAATGCATTCAAACTAGATAACAACTTGTTCAATCCAACAAAACTCAATTCATAAGAGAAACTAATAAGGGTTTATCCCCCAAACTAAAAGAAACTACTCACTACTCATGTTCGATTCACTAAACATATGAAAGTCTATACTAAAATGCATGAAAACTATAAGAAAAAGAAGTAAACCGAGTGTTGAACCAATCCTTGCTTGATTGGTGATCGGTTGGTACTTTTGCTCCTCCACTTCAATGGATTCTTATAAGATAATCTTCAAACTCCAATGCACTCTCAATCTTCAACTATGGATGAATGTAGATGGAAATATGGATGAAAGGATGGATGAATATGATGATGAGGATGATGATGAATGAGAATGAATGATCAGCTAAAACAGCCGTAGCAGCAATTATATAGCAATTAAGAGCAATTGAAATGTCAAAACGCCATAACAGCCTTCCACCATGAACCGTTTCACCCCACCACGATCCGTGTTGCTCACACCACGGTCCGTAGTGAGATGACACGGGTCGTGTTGGAGATTTCTTCCAATTTTGCTGTTCTCTGGACCCTAGCACGGGTCGTGTTGATCAAGTTAGAACCTGTGTTGCAGCCTGACGGCATCCTATGACATCTTAGTCCTAAGTTTAGGCCTTGGGGTAGATTTCTCTCTTGCTAGTGATCCACTTGGACTCCTTTGCTTGTATTTGAGCTTGATTTGATCCAAATTGCTCCAAATTTCTACAAAACTATACCAAACTCCAACCAAGCATAATATAGAGAATTCGAGTATAAAATAACCAAATCATATCGATAATCACTCAAATTAACTCTAAATAATCATAGATCACATATATATAAAATACACTTATCAATACATCAATATGATCATGAAACTCGATCATCACTTCAATCATACATACTAATTGTGTTGATATCATCACTGTCCCTACGTGATAATACAATTAGGAAACAAGTCGACTGTCGACCAGGATTAGCGTCATCAAGTTCATTAATGGGGTTCCAGAAATCAGACCTCATCCAATTTCCCATTTTGAATCCTCTAACCCTTTTAGACATTTACATAATTCTAAACCACAATTTATGTAAAGTTTGAATTTTATTTATAAATGATGAATAAATAACTATTACAAATCATGAGTCATCTAATGTTCAAAATGTAACTTAATAACATCATTTAAGATGTCTAATTCCTATTGCATGAGTAAGACTCTCATACTTCACTTGTGACAGGGGTTTAGTAAGCGGATCGGCGACGTTCTCATCCGTATGAACCTTGCACACATTAATATCACCATCCTCAATGATCTTTTGAATGATGTGATACTTTCTGGACACATGCTTAGCTTTGCTGTGTGCTCTAGGTTCCTTTGCTTGAGCAATGGCCCCACTGTTTTCACAGTATAGGTACACGCCTTCCGTAATACTAGGCACAACTTCAAGCTCCTCGATGAACTTCTTCACCCACATTGCCTCCTTCGCAGCTTCAGATGCTGCGATGTATTCTGCCTCAGTTGTAGAATCAGCGACAGTGTTTTGCTTGGAACTCTTCCAGCTTACTGCTCCACCATTTAGACAAACGACGTATCCAAGTTGGCTACTGTAGTCATCTTTATCCGTCATGAAACTAGCATCAGTGTAACCTTTTACACTTAGCTGTTTCTCACCTCCATAGACCAAGGGCAGCTCCTTAGTTCTATTTAGATACTTAAGTATGTTTTTCACAGCAATCCAGTGTTTCTCACCAGGGTTGGCTTGAAACCTGCTGCACATACTCAAAGCAAAAGCTATATCTGGCCTAGTACATCTCATAGCATACATTATAGACCCTACAGCCGAGGCATAACGTATATTTTTCATCTTTTCTTGGTTTTCAAATGTCTGAGGACAATATGTTTTACCAAGTGATGTGCCATGAACCATAGGAATGAATCCTTTCTTGGAGTTCTGCATGTTGAACCGATTCAACACCTTATCAATATAAGTTGTTTGATTCAATGCAGTCAAATGCCTTGATCTATCTCTATAGATCTTTACTCCAAGAATGTATTGGGCCTCACCGAGTTCCTTTATTTGGAAATTCTTCCTAAGCCAAGTCTTACAAGACTCTAGCATAAGAATGTCGTTTCCAATGAGGAGTATATCATCCACATATAGAACCAGAAAGACCATCTTCCTTTCACTGAGTTTTCTATAAACGCAAGGCTCTTCTTCGTTTTTCAAGAAACCAAACTCTTTGATTACTTGATTAAACCTTTGATTCCAACTCCTTAAAGCTTGCTTGAGGCCATAAATGGCCCTCTGCAGCTTACAGACCTTCCGAAAACCTTTGGGATCTTCAAAACCTTCAGGTTGTGTCACATACACTTCCTCTTCCAGAATCCCATTCAAGAATGCAGTCTTGACGTCCATTTGCTATATTTCATAGTCATACCATGCAGCTATAACAAGGAGTATCCTGATAGATTCAAAAGCCGCTACTGGGAGAAGGTCTCTTCATAGTCAATACCATGAATTTGAGTGAAACCTTTTGCCATGAGTCGTGCTTTGTAAACACTAGGTTTACCATCCATGTCGGTTTTCACTTTGAAGACCAACTTGTTTCTGAT
This sequence comes from Portulaca oleracea, assembly GCA_029582165.1. NCBI lineage: Eukaryota > Viridiplantae > Streptophyta > Magnoliopsida > Caryophyllales > Portulacaceae > Portulaca > Portulaca oleracea. The sequence continues at coordinate 24,381,011 of CM055873.1, read as the reverse complement.
GGCTCTAGCGCCTTCAGGCAAGTCAACCAAGGTCCAAACCTTGTTTTTGTACATGGAGTCTATCTCGGATTTCATGGCTTTGAGCCATTTCATGGAATCTGGGCTCGCTAAAGCTTGTTTGTAGGTCTCGGGCTCATCATACTCCACAAGGAATATGTTAATTTCCGATGTCATGAGATAACCGTATCTCTCAGGAGGGCGAATGTCCCTACTGGACCTACGAAGGGGTATGTCCACATTCCCTACTTCTTCATCTACCTGTCCCCCGACTACCTGTTCATCATCCCTTTCTTGTTGAGGATCAACAGAGATTGGAATGCAAGTAGTGGTGACAGGGTATGGGATAAGATTCGAAGTGGTTTGTGGCTCTTGAACTTCACCTAGTTCAATTTCTCTCCCACTCTTTCTCTTCGAGACAAATTCGTTCTCTAAGAAGAAAGCATTTCGAGACACAAGCACTTTGTTCTCGGAAGGGTTGTAGAAGTAATACCTTTTGGTTTCCTTAGGGTAGCCCACAAAGAAAACTTTTTCAGATCTGGGTGCAAGCTTGCTGTCAGGTAAAACCTTAACATAGGATTCACATCCCCAAATCTTTAGAAAAGACAAACTGGGAACTTTTCCTCTCCCTATCTCATATGTTGTCTTTTCAGTAGCTTTAGTCGGAGTCCTATTTAGAATGAGCGATGCGGTTTCAAGAGCATGCCCCCAAAAGCTAAGTGGTAATTTTGACTCTGACATCATTGATCGCACCATATCTAATAGGGTGCGATTTCTCCTTTCAGATACTCCACTGTGTTGTGGGGTTCCTGGAGGAGATAGTTGTGAGATAATCCCACAAGCTTTTAGATGGTTAATGAATTCTTGGCTCAAATATTCTCCACCTCGGTTTGAACAAAGAGTTTTATTGTTTTGCCAAGTTGGTTCTGCACTTCATTTTGGAATTCTTTGAACTTTTCAAAAGATTCAGATTTATGATGCATTAGGTAGATATACCCATATCTACTAAAGTCATCAGTAAAAGTAATGAAATAGTAGAATCCTCCTCTAGCATTGGTGCTCATTGGTCCGCATACATCAGTATGTGTGAGCCCTAATAAGTCGTTGGCCCGTTCACCAGTTCCATTAAAAGGTGACTTAGTCATTTTTCCTAGACATGCCTCACAAACTTTAAACTTTTCAAAGATTATATTTTCCAGAATTCGTGTACTTTGTAGTTTCTGGATGCGATTATGATTAATATGACTTAGCCTACAATGCCAAAGGTATGTTTCATTTGAGTCTTTTGTTTTAGCCTTTTTCGATTCGATGTGACAGATTTGTTTATCTAAATCTAATATGTAGAGGCCATTCATACGAATACCCGCACCATAAAAGATTCCATTCTTTGTAAATGAAAAACGATCATTCGTAATATTAAAAGAATAACCTTCAGTCTCAAGTACAACTACTGAAATTAAATTCTGACTAATAGCGGGAACAAAATAACAATTATTTAGTTCTAATATAAGTCCTGAAGGTAAAGATAAACTATAAGTTCCTACGAAGACAGCCGCAACTCTTTGCCCGTTTCCTGTGCGTAGGTTTACTTCATTCTTGCTGACTCGTCTACTTCTGCTTAGGCCATGTACATTTCCACAAATGTGAGCTTCACAACCGGTATCTAATACCCATAAAGTAGAAACAGTAAGATTTATATCGATCACATCTGTACCTGACTTGACAACCTTTCCAGTCTTCAGAACATCCAAGTAGGTGGGGCAGTTTCTTTTCCAGTGTCCTTTGCCTTTACAGTAAAAGCACTCTTCATTTGGCTTAGGTCCTGCTTTAGGTTTGGCTGGGACAACAGTTTTGTTCTTGCCTTTCTTATTTGCAAGTCCCTTCTTGCTCTTGTTAGCCTTCTTGAACTTGCCTTTCCCCTTACTGACCACGAGGACATTCGTGTTAGCCTTATGGGCTATCTTAATGTCCCTCTCCGCCGTGACCAACATCGCATGAAGATCCATGAGCGACTTCTTATGCCCCTGCATGTTGTAGTTCAGTTTAAAGGTGCTGAACCCTTCATGCAGTGAGCTAAGAAGAATGTCAGTAGCTAATTCTGGAGTGTAGGGGAACCCTAGTCGCTCCATGGACTCAAAAAGACCAATCATCTTCAATACATGGGGCCCAACATGCTTGCCAATCTCAAGACGAGTGCGAACAATTTGCTCATTGATCTGACATCTCTCAATTCGAGCATGTTTTTGAAACATGCTTATCAGTTGAGTGATTGTTTCATGTGCCTTCTTGTTTTCAAACTGCCTTTGAAGCTCAGGAGTCATAGTGGCCAACATGATACAGTTGACTTGGACATCATCATCAAAATGACGCTGCCACTTGTCTTTTTAAGCTTGAGTCGCATTTTCTTTAGGCTTGTTCTTTAAGGCTCTTTCTAGAACATATTCTTTCTGCTCTGCCCTAAGGACAATCCTCAGGTTTCGGTGCCAATCAAGGAAATTGGCCCCGGTGAGTTTCTCTTTTTCCAAAAGAGAACAGAGGTTAACTGTGCTGTTGGTGGGTGTGTTGGACATCTTTGATTTTAACAAGACATAAAGGTTCAATTTTAGTTATTAATCATTAAAGAAATTAAACTAATTTTAACTTCAAATTAAAACACTTTATCAACTCTCATTTAGTGTTTTAATTTACCAAGACCCACAAGACTCATGGGCTCAAGTGGACTTTGGCCCAACAAAACTCGATCCCATGTTATCTTTGGTGGATCATCTTATGATCGATCATTCAAAATGACTCTTGGCAAGAAATTTGTATCGAATACAATATTTCTCTTCCTCTGCTCTTGGCCCAAAACTATGTTGATAGCTAATTTGAATTGACCTAGCTCCCACCCTACTTATTAATGATGAAAAAATAATTCGCTTTGGCTTTCTTCATTTATCCATCTAAGTGGTGTTTCGATAGGTTGAGCAATAATTCAATTTTGAGAGTATGTTTTATTATCCTAAACATGCAATTCTAGGTGAACTCTTTCGAAAAGCATAAAAGGCATAATAAAACATGCAATAATGAATTTAAAGCATAAATAAAAACCCCTAGTATGACCACCTAGACTTAATCAACTAATTTAACTAAGCCTTAACAGTCTTCAAGAAAATCTTCTTGGGTTTTGCAACTTCCTTGGATGGGCTCCTACTCGAATCACCACCTCCATTGTTGTTAGGCTCCCACTCAACTTGATGTCTCCAATTACAATAAATTTACAAAGTGGACCTCACAATTGAGGCCTTACATGAATTAAAATAAACTTAACTGAAAATTTAAATTTAAAATTAATTCAACGACGGCAGGCAGACTATATTTTACCCAACCAAGTACGCAGACCGATAAAACCGACTATCTATGGCCATACTAGAAGCACATGCAAACAAATAATATTGCAATAATTATATCAAATATAACACATGCTTAAATAACAAATTATAAAGATATATATAATTGCAACACAACACATATAAGGAAACACATACTAAATATGGTTTCCTAAAAGTTTGCATGAGTAATAAAATAAACAAAATTCCAAATTTTATCTTAGTTACCTAAACAGATTTAGTATATTATACCTATACACACAAAATACTCGATTTTCCTAAAATCAAGAAAACTAAAAGATACTATATCTTTTAAAGATATTGTAAGTTTCTTAAACTTTACAAAATATTAACAGATTTTATGCCCATTAATTGATTTAGTAGTAATGGGATTCAATAATTAATTTCTAAAATTAATCACAAACCCTAAAACAAACGAATTCACCAAAACTGTTGGCAACACGGTCCATGTTGGATCAACACGGTCCGTGTTGCTTCCCAGTTTTGGTTAATTTCGTGAATGAAAAACTTAAATAAAATTATCCTAACTTATCGAATTTAAGAATTTCATATCATAGTGTTATCTAATAACCCAATATGAAAATTTTCCAGAATTTTAACAATTTTCAAAAGATTGTAAAAGTTTTAGGGAATTAAACCTTTTAGTTATCCGTTTAAGAGGAAAAAAAATAATAACAGTCCGATAAGCTTAAAAAAAACAAATTTTATATTTTTCTCATACAGTAGGTTCATCCAATATGCTAGTGTAAAAATTTCAGAGTTTTATCAAATTTCGAAAATTAGAATAAAAATCAGAGAAGTAAACAATTATACTTTTCTGTTAATGTGAAAATTAAAGGAAAATTAGTTAATGATTTTGAAAATTCACAAATATTTTATCCATAACAGAATGGTTACCCAGTAACCTACTGTAAAATTTTCATAAAATTTGCAAATTTATATAAATTTACAAAATTCAGAGAAGCAACAAATTTATTTCTCTCAGATCTGAAAAACTAAATTAAAAAATATAATTTAATCGGATAAATTAATGATTTCCCTAAAATTATGGTTATCCCGTAACTTACTGTAAAATTTTGAGAAGTTTTACAAATTTCTACAAATTTATAAAATTCAGAGAATTAAACGGGTTTTATTTCTCTTTAGATATGAAAACTCAATTAAAAATCCATTTTAATTGGGAAAAATCTACAAAAATTTAAGAAAGTCCATAATACTTCCAGACACCTCCAGTACAAATTTCAGAAATTTTGAATTCGTTTGATATTTTATTTCGATTTTTCATTAAATTTACCGTAAATAAACTAAATCGGAAAATAATTCTACAAAACCCTATTTTGCGAATTTCGACCTATTTCATGTATTGCCTACTATTTAAAAACATTAAACAAGATTGTTTCTAAAACATTCAAAATTAAATCAAGTTCATGCTATATTTAACCATTAAACAAACATAAAATCGATTAATTAAAGGCGATAAGAAATAAACAATAACAAAACATGAAATTTTACAATAACAAATTCTAGATTTACTATCATGAATAATAAAGATTAAAACTTTCACAAAGTTTCAAAATTATAGGCATAAATTTACTCTAGCATATTCATAATATAATTCAACTATTGACAAAATTACTTGTGAATTCAAGTACAATACTTTAGCATGCAATTGGTGGCTCTGATACCGCTGTTAGGTTTTAGATTATCTATTTCCTAAACAGATACAGATTAATTGGCGGAATATTCATAACGATTATAAACAATTAATCATAACAACTCCAGAGGCTTTAGTTATTATATTTGTTCGCTAATTCCGGTTGAAGAAGAGGTTGACCTTCCAGATTACAATGCTGAAATCCTCTACTGAAAAGTTCACGCAGCACTCCGGGAACCCGATTGCTAGATCGACCCGATCGAGACGAATCTCAATCTAAGATGTATGTATTTGGTATATGTGAACGTTTCGGGAAACAAAGAATGTTTCCGGAAACAAGAACTGCAATCTAAAAGAGAGAGGAACTCAGAAAATTACCATGGTATCTCTCTAAGAGTCTCACACAGTTGGTGTGGAATAATCTCTCACAGAGACCCCTTTATATCGTGTTTAGAAAACCTAGGGAGAGGGTTCAAAACCCTAAAGGGTTGACTTAACGCGACGACGCGCTTCTTAGGCCCAACACGGTCCGTGTTGAAACAACACTGTCCGTGTTGAAACAACACTGTCCGTGTTGAAACAACACTGTCCGTGTTGGACTCCAGAAGGTCTATTAACTCGGTCCATGGACACCACGGACCGTGGTGTCCCAACACGTACCGTGTTGGGTCAACACGTACCGTGTTGGGTCAACACGCGTTCGTGTTGAACCCGATTCGATCCGTGTTGGGTGATTTCTCCGTAAATCAGTTCCCAACTTTTCTAAACGTAATACATTATCACTTAGGTTATATACATTGTTCCAGGACACTGACTTGTGTGACCCTGTAGGACCAAATAATATAGTTCTAATTAAACATATTCAATTACTAATTATAGAGGTCTCTAGCAAGACATATAATTACTATATTACTTTGGTTTAATCTCCGTGTATATCGAACTTTGTCGGGGCATTCCCAACACTAAATTCATCAAACCATAGCCATTTGACCATCTCTTCCCTTACGAGATAAATCCACGAGACATGGTACTCTATCTATAGACCATTTCATCCACCTCCATCAGTTCGAACCTTTGTCCATTGAACTACCCATCCATTCACCACTTTGTCCAATACATCTAATCACTACCCTCACCGAACAACTCACAACCTAATCTCGCTCTCTATTTGGGCATGAGCTTTCACTATCTTTTCCATCATTCCCATTTTCACCCCATCACCTTGTGAGCTCTTCTGATTCGGTCATTAGTGCATGTATGAGATTCGTCAGTTAATCTCTGCTTCAAAACAACTGAGTGAGGGATAACTCCTTTAGCAGAACAAGAAGCCATCTGCATCAAAATAGGGCGTTACTTGAAGGTGACATCCACCTAGGTCAATCATTCTGACTCACCTAAAGACGCTTATTCATCGATACTGGGGGCTTGGTGCTTACATGTTCCTTCCTAAATAAAAGAATCAGGAAAGATAGAGAAAAGGAAAGGGAAATCAAGATGGCTTACCACTTGATCCCTCCTAGTGCTTCGGGTTCCTAACCATGTCATCGAAGTTAAGCATGCCAACCATATCATCAAGGAGCTTAATCAGGCCGAGTTTTCCATTGGTATCCTGTTTTGCGCCATTTCAACGGGGGGCTCAGACATCACTCACCATCCTAATCATGGCAACTTGCGAGACAATTCAAGAAGAGAACTCGCCATTTTCCATTTTTCGTCTTGTTCTGAAACTCACTTCAAAATCGCCCTTGACATTTAGATTTTTTTATTTACTTTTCCTTATTCCTTTTTTTCCCACGGGAAAGTGGGGGCTGTTCATATCGCATACATGCAGTAAATCAACGTGCGTTTTTTTAGTTTTTTGTTTTTAGATCATGTGCATTTTTTTTCATTTTAAGTCACACTAGTTTGCAATTCGAGTCACATCAATTCATTTTTCATTTTCATTTCGAGTCATGTTAGTTTTTTAGGTCATGTGCATTTTTCATTTTAAGCTATTAGTTTGCATTTTGAGTCATATCAACTCGTTCTTCATTTTCATTTTGAGTCATGTTAGTTTTTTTTAATTTTTTCCTTCTTTCTTCTTGAGTCAAATAAAAGAAAAAAGAATCACATCATTAAGATAAGGGCTGCATAGTATAAAATGCATAATAGAGTTGTGTATTGTACATAAAAGAGTCTTGTAAATTTTATTTATTTTTTTATTCTCACATAATTCATGTAGCATAGCATGCATAAGACCGCATTTGCATTCTTCTATCTCCCGCCCGTACCTAAAAAGAAATGCAGCAATGGTGGTTATAAATCAAGCAAGCTCACTTGGAGCCTTAATCGTCTTCGAACGTATTACCAGAAGCTCAAAGGATGTTGTCGATGAAGGAATAATTCGAGTTTTACGAGAATTAACTCATTTTCCGAGTTAAACTCTAAAATTCGGATCCCAAATTTTTTATGAGAATTAGCTCATTTTTATGCGAAACAATTTGGAAAATAATTCATTTTCTGAGTTAAACTCTAAAAATTCAATTCACAATGTTCACGAGAATTAGTTTGGAAATAACTCATTTTTGAATTAAATTGAGAAGACCCGAGCATACGGACAAACCCGACTCATATTGCCAAGAACAAGTCGGGTCTGGGTCTTGCAACCAGACACCATATCACCAAGTACAGTCCGGACCTGGGTTCCACATTCAACACTGATAAGTTGTATCTATATAGAGTTTTTAGGGCTCAAAACATGTCAGTTCAATGCTTTTTATATCCGAAATCCCGTATTTTTATGTCAATTTCTGTGATTTATATACTTGTTCGCGAGATTAGTGTGTTTTGAAGGGAATTAATGGAATTATATCAAAAAGTATGAAATGTTGAAGGAAAAATGGAAAAAATCAAAGAAAATAAAAAAAGGAGTTGAAGAAGAAGAAAGGAAAGAAGAAGAAGCGACCCAAATGTGCCACGACCAACCCAGTTGAGACGGAGCAACAAGGCGCAACCAGCGTTTTTAAAACGCAGCCAGCGCCTTGTCCAAAAACTTCAGAAGCCGAGCAAAGTCAAAACGCTACCAGTGCTTTTTGGGCGCTGCCTGCGCCAAGACACGGAGGAATCCTACTTTTGAACTAAACGCAACCAGCGTTTTGTGCCCTAATCCTGCCCTAAAAAAGGGATTCATATCCGCCGTTTTGAGGGAGTTTTTTGGAGAGTCGAATACTATTCAGTTTTAGTGTAGCTTTTAGACTAGTTTTTAGAGAGCTTTTTAGGGTAGATTTTAGATACTTTCTTCACAGTTAATTCAAAAACATTGTTATTAGATTAGATTGTTGCTTGTGATCGAAGAACACGAAAGAGATCGATTCGGGTGACACGAAGAGATCGATTCCGCCAATTCGAACACGGTTATTTCTATTTTACTTTCATGTTTTCTTGTTATTGTTTAGATTTTGCGATGTTTACTTTCAGTAATATGAGTAGCTAATTTCCTTTGTTTGGGGGATAAACTCGATGTCTATTGATTGAATTTGAATACAATCTCGGTGTTAGGTTACCCTTTTATTCGTTTAATCTGCGTGTATTGTATGTCATGGTAATTTGGCAACAAAACGACAGTTTGAGTCTTTACCTGGTATTAGATTCTCGACAACAGTACGACAGTTTGAGTCTTGAATTGGAAGGTGTAGATTGAATAGGTTTAGAAAATAGTCAGACATAATGATTCTTGCCTAGGGTCAAATTATAATAAGTTCTTTATCTTTGATTGGATTAAATAATGTTTAATTTAATCACTGTAACTCACTTCGGATCGAAAGATCGATGTGATAAGGCCTAGAAAGATTGTAGACCCTGAATTATCTTGTTACCTGCATCGGGATTGTTGATAATTTGATTGATTGACTAGAGTGGACCCCCTGAACGCTTTTAATTAATTGGTTAAACCCTAAAAATTCCTGCTTTCTTAGTTTAGTTTAGAAAACCTTACAACAACCCTTGGATCGACCTAGCATTCTTTGTAACGAACTAGTTCAGTGCGTGGTTGAACGCAATTCCCTGAGAGAGAATGGTATTTTATTACTACACAGACTCGTACACTTGCGGTACACAGACACCTATTAGTTTTAGGTCTGTCAAGTTTTTCGCGCCGTTGCCAGGGATTTGTTCCCCCAACCGCCATTGAATGAACTCGCTCTGGGTGACTAGGTTTTTATTACTTTTCTTTAAACCCTAAAATCAAATAAAAATTATAAATTTTAAAATCTAAAAAATATGACAATGCTTTGTTTTCCTCAAGATAAACGTGAATTATTTTGGCGATATTTTGAGCGATTAATTGCTGCTCCTGTCCTAGATCATATCACGTTAGGGGAAACTGAAATTCTTGATATTGTTTTTGAAGGAGTGAATGCGGAAACCCGTGATCTTCTGAATGATTTAGGTCTTCGTGATAAACCTTTTGATGAAGCTTTGAAATTACTTAGATCGCTTGCAGATGACACCTATAAATTTGAAACTTCTAACTGTCTATCTAAATATATACCTTGATCCTTGTGCCTTTCATGCTATTTCCTATATGCAATCTCGTAATTCAATTGCTTGCACTTTATGCAATTCTTCTGGGCATGATAATTTTGCTTGCCCTAGGGCTGCTCAATTTACTGACTTGACAGACTTGTTGCAGGACAATAACCCTAGTTCTAATTCTTCCAATTTTAATGATAGAATATGTGATGATAGTAAGTCTGTTGTCCCTTTAGAAGTCAGTCTAGATGATTCTTCTTGTCCTAGTTTACCTGAAAACACTATTGATGGTGTTTCTGATTTGCATGATATTCCCTTACCTTTTTCTCAGTCGACGGGGCATGAGGTAAGTGAGACTTATGGGTTAGATACTAAGAATGAAGATAATTTTCATCATGAGTCAGTTGAAATTATTAATGAGGAATCTAGCGAGGAGGTTAATAGTGAATTAAATTCTTTGAACAAGGATCCTGATGATATTATAATCTTTGCTTCTAGTGATTTATTTTATGCTTCAATTCCTTTTTCACTACCTTCAGTTTCACCAGAAATCAATGAGAAACTCATACTTGACGAAAGGACCTTTGATGTTCAAGTTAATATCTTTGACAAGGTTAATTCCTGTGAAACTAACAATATTATTGATGAGTTGTCCTTAGGTAGTTTTAGAGGTTATGACTCCTCCCTTGATCCTTATTGGATACACCTAGAGGACATTCCTAGAAAATTCTTGTCCACATATTTTTATTTTTTTGATTTTTCTAGTAAATTTGATTTATCACTGAGAGCATTACTAACGTTTTATCTTATAAGATTCCAGTGGCTCTCTTGTTTACTAGCTTGCAGACCGCATGAAGGAGAGTTTGACAAGCTATTAAGGGCATTGACGGCATCTGAAAAGAAGACCCGGACCTTCAATTAGCGCAAAGATTGATCAAGGACCCCGATGAGTAGAGGGTCCATAACGTCGAGCTAACGACGTTAAACAAAGCAACCCCGGGGAGGTACATCAATATCTAATATCTATTCCTCCCCACCTTTTTTATTTTCTTTCAGTTTTTATTCCTTGGTAATTTTTTATTTTTATGTTTACTGATTTTTTCTTTTAAGTGTGCAGAGAAAAAGAAGAAATTCAAGAAAATTATGGCTTTTTTTTAAATTTTTATTCTAACCTAATAAAATTTAGGGTGTTTGGCCACAAATAATCCGTACTAAGAGGTTTGTAACTGGGAATAATCCAAACTGACTTTTCAGCCACTGGCAGTTTGTACTTTTTCACTATTTTCTCATAGCAGTCCAGAATCATATTTCGGCACCGAAAAGCTGACATGGCGACCATAAATTTCCTTTTTGAAGTATGAATAAACATACTTTCTGGTCGCCACGTCAGCTTTCCGGTGCCGGAAAGTGATTCTGGACTGCTATGAGAAAATAGTGAAAAAGTATAGACTGTCAGTAGCTGAAAAGTCACTTTGGATTATTCTCAGTCACAAGCCCCTCAGTACGGATTATATGTGGCCAAAAACCCTAAATTTTAAGTTGGTAGATGTTTGTAGGGAGTTTTGGTATGTCAAGTTATAGGGAAAATAAGGAGCAAACAAAGAAAAAGGAGAGAACAATGCAAAATTGGCCAAAACTCGAATTACCATCATCAGGTGATAAAACGCTGCATGCGTTTTCAAAACGCTTGCAGCGCCTCGTTCAGAAGGTTCAGGTACGCAATTTTTACAAAACACTGCCCACGTTTTAAAACCGCTGGCTGCGCTTTGTTTGTTGCCCAGAAATTTTTCCCGCCTTTTGATTTTTAATCGGGGCTCTTCCTCTTTTCTTTCAATTGAAAATTTTTCTCCTTTCTTTTTCCCTAATCCCCGACCCCCACTTCTAAAAACGCTCCTAGTGCTTCCCTCAACCACCTCCCTCATCGCCGTCCTCCTTGTCGGCGCCGACGAACACCACCACCACCCACCTTCTTCTCCTCACTTCTCACTTGCACTCTAACACTTTGAACTTTGAAGTTCCATTCCTCTTCTCTCTTCAAACTCAAGGTATGAAATTCTTAACTCTTTCTCTTGTTCTTTGATTATATACTTTGATTAGGGTCTGATTTTGATTGAATTCTTGAGTTCATTGAGTAATTTATTGAATTTAGACCATATACCATATCCTAGATTCGAATTTCTTGATTTGGGTTTGATTCTTGGATTGAATTCTTGATTAGGGCATGATTTGAGTTGTTGATTTTTGATCCTTCTTGTTCCAGAATTGAGAGAATTGTGATGTTGGGTGTATTGTGAGAGCAATGTGATGAACATTAGAGAAATTTAGGTTTAGATTTGGATGGTGAATGTGTTGTGGTGTTATACTCTCTTTTTGGTGTGGTTTTAGGTTTAGATTTATCTTAATTTCAATCCCTAGTATCAAATAAGCATGGGGGACTGTTAGTATTAAGTTTATGCATTGTGATCAAGCTTATTTGATACCTAGTATTTATCTTTGGTGATTGTACTGATTTTGTGAATGTTTTTAGATGGCGAGAACTAAAAATCGAAGCTTCTCCGGACCCCTGGGCGATGACAATGAAGCCGGAGGAAGCCGGAAGCGAAAGGCTACAACGGCCGAGAAAGGAAAACAGAAGGTTGCGCCTCCAAGGGACTCGAGGAGCTCAAACCCCTTCAACTTTGAAGGGGAGACCAAGAAACGATTCCCTTTCCCAAAGAGCCCTCATCCCCACCAAATACATGTGTGAATCATTCTTGCGTAACTGTGGGATGTTGGATGATATGAATTGGATGTTAGGACGTTGTGATATGACCAACATTGCTAGATTAGGCGAGCTGACCTTTAGGGGAATCACCCTTGAATTCTTATCTACCTTAGTAGTTAACCTCCAAGGGAGGGATGGGTGCATTCGATTTCAACTTCTGGGCGTAGAAAGGACTATGACTGTGTCTGAGTTTGCCCGTGCCTTTGGGTTACCTTAACGTACATGTCGGGATTCGTCCCTCATACCTATAGAGTGGGATGGAAAGGGTTTCTTTTACAGAATTTCTGGTTTTGAAAATTTGGGACCCTAGCAACACTCCCGCGACTTTGATTAGGAACCCCGTGATGAGGTATGTCCACCGCATCCTCTCTTGCGGTATCTTCGGGAGACCCGGTAGCTCAAACAAAGCTACTCGGGCTGACTGTTACATGTTGCATTGCATGCTTGATGCCAACACACGTGCCGACCCTGCAACTATGCTAGCTCATCACCTTTCTAGTGTCGCTACCTCAACCAACAAGGGCATTGCCATAGGGGGTTACATCACGCACCTCGCACCTCGCACGCCAATACGGCTTTAGACCGCCAGGAACCCCACTGACCTTGTCCCGGGTAGCATGTTTTTGAATGGGGGCCAGTGTAAGTCCTTTGGTTTGTGCAAGTTTGACAAAGACTGGCGTTGTCTTTGGGTCTATCCCAACAACGCTAGGTTTCCCATGCCTCACCCCCACACCTCACCCCAAGTTGTTGAGAATTTGCTTTGGATGCCACCCTTTCCTGAGTTTGATCCCGAGCTTGAGCCTGAAATCCATCCTGACCCTCAACCCGAGCAACCTCAGTTGGACTACGAGGCGCGCTTTCGCGACCTCCAAACCTCCATTGACCAAACCGAGCACCGTGTAAACGAGTTGCGAGAGAGTTTTTCCGATTATAGGGGTTAGTCTGACTTGCGTTTCGACCGTCTTGACGAGTCCATCGCTAACCTCACCGGCCTTATACAGGCCATGTTTGATCGAACCTCACCACCACCAAGACCGAGCCATACCAACCCTTCCCCACCAACCGAGGATCCTTGATCCTTTGCCTGCCCCTACCCTTCACCGTTGTCTTCTGCATTGAGGACAATGCAACGTTTAAGCATGAGGGGTTGAATATTTCACTTTTGTGAATATTTCTTCTTGGTTCTCTGTTTTTCGTTCATTTTTCTTTTATTTCCGTCTTTCTTTTTCTTGTTTCATGCTTATTTTTCAGTTTTTAGTGTGATATTCTTATTTTTGTGTGTTTCTTTTATTTGCTTATTCTTAGTTTAGTGTGCTTTCTAGTTTTTAGCCTGTTTGTTTTCCTTTTTGTTTGAGTTTTAGTGTGTTTTCCTTAGTTATTCTCAGTTTTTCTTTTTAGTTTCCTTCTAAATTTTTCTTTTAAAATTGTATCCACCTAGATTGCATTAGTTAGAGGCATATAGATTTTTCTTTTATTTATTTTCTTAGTTTATTTCCTTTTCTTTCTTTTGCATCCACTTATTCATAAATCCAAAAAAAATTAGAAAAAGACCAAAAAAAATAATTTAGAAAAGACAAAAACCAAAAATATATGATAGGACTAGGATTAAAACCGGAAACACCTTCGGTGATGATTTGTAAACCTTTCTTACTTTCAGTTTAACTTGCTTCGCTTAGAAAAGTCTGGATGAGATCTCAAAAGCTTTAGAAACCTTTTCCTTCAAATCTTCTGATTTTGAGCCAAGTTATGAAAGTTGTATCTTACTGCTTTGACTATCTTAGAAAGTATAAATGTATGTGCTGCAAATCTTTGGGCTAAGTTTAGTTGATTGAGCCCCATCCCGTGAGTCCACATTGCCTAAACTTTGAATTGATTACTTTTATCAATTCCATGATTCCCTAAGTGACTCACCCATTAGTTGCATCCCCAGAACTTGCTTTGGATCTTGCTTTAGACTACATATTTGCATTGCACGCTGTGACAAAGTAATTAAGTCATTCATTTTATTTTGTTAAACTACATAGCCAAATAGCCTTCCTTACATTATATTTACCGTTCTTTTTGCCCCGCCTAGCCTTTGTTTATCCTTCTTTCATGATTGAACCCTGACAATACAAGCCTTGGCCTTTGATATTAAGTATCCCTTTGCCTTGCTTGGTTGAATGAGAGTTTGTCGTTTTTTGGAAGGAACGACTGGTTCAGTGTGTTTGCGAACAAAAATATGAAGTTTGGGAGAGATTGTGCTTATTGTTTCAATTTGGGAGAAACTAGAAGTCCCACCTTTTGAATAATTAGTGTTTGGTTGTGTTGTTCATACATTATATCGAGGTCGAAGTTATAATTCCATAGTTTTCTTCTCCCCGACCACCCACCAATAAAAAAAGAAGTATAAAATAAAACAAAAGAGAAAAAAAAATTCCAAAAGAAAAGGGTGATTAGGAAGATTCAATTTAAAGTTTTGAAGGCTTTGACCTGGTTGTATTCAGTTGAGATGTTTCATATTGTTGAGGGTGAAAGGTGAATTTTCTTGCATACATCAAGCAAGAAGGAGAGTTGAGGGTGTTTTATTAATCATCAATCCAAGCATGGCTCTTAACTCCTCATTCCCAAATTTCACCGCTCCTTTCCCCTAACCTAAACCCCGTTACAACCCGGAAAAGTCCTTTTGATTGTCACTTGTACATTGCATACCGGTAGTAGAGAGCGAGGTTCTTACCAAGCTTATGGCAGTTTGTTTCTATCGGTCTGAGTATGAGAAAAACCAACATACATATTTCAAATTTGAGTGATTGAGTGTTTTTATTCTTTTCTATGTGAGGTTTGCTCTTTTTGACTGACTTACGTCCATAACCAACCGCGCATATTTGCATTATTCTTAAGACTATTGGCAAATTTATGCTTATGAAGTACTTGTTCTCTCCTTTTTGGTTTCGAAAATTTCTTCCTTTCTCTTTTGAACTGAGTTTTGATCTTGTCCAGATTGATCTTTGTGTTTACTTGTTGAATTGATGTGTTAGAATAGTTAGCCTGAGGGGGTGTTAAGATTTTGTTTTTGTAACCATATCGAAAACTTTTTCCGCTTGTTTTTCTTCTTAGGTTCTGTTTTTCCTGTTTGAGCCCTAATCCTCCAGTTTTCAATTCTGAGTTGCTTGGGGACAAACAAGAGCTAAGCATGGGGGGATTTGATAATTCGTTTCTATATAGACTTTTAGGGCTCAAAACATGTCAAATTCATGCTTTTTATATCCGAAATCCCGTATTTTTATGTCAATTTCTGTGATTTATACACTTGTTCGCGAGATTAGTGTGTTTTGTAGGAATTAATGAAATTATATCAAAAAGCAAGAAATGTTGAAGGAAAAATGGGAAAAATAAAAGAAAATAAAAAAGGGAGTTGAAGAAGAAGAAAGGAAAGAAGAAGAAGCAGTCCAAACGTGCCACGACCCAACCCAGCTGAGACGGAGCAACAAGGCGCAGCCAGCGTTTTTAAAATGCAGCCAGCGCCTTGTCCAAAAACTTCAAAAGCCGAGCAAAATCAAAACGCTACCAGTGCTTTTTGGGCGTTGCCTACGCCAAGACACGGAGGAATCCTACTTTTAAACTAAACGCAGCCAGCGTTTTGTGCTCTAATCCGGCCCTATAAAAGAGATTCATATCCGCCGTTTTGAGGGAATTTTTTGGAGAGTCGAATACTATTCAATTTTAGCGTAGCTTTTAGACTAGTTTTTAGAGAGCTTTTTAGGGTAGATTTTAGATACCTTCTTTATAGTTAATTCAAAAACATTGTTATTAGATTAGATTGTTTCTTATGATCGAAGAACACGAAAGAGATCGATTCGGGTGACATGAAGAGATCGATTCACTACAACATAAAGGGCCTATGCCAACTGTCAAAAATTGTTGCCTCAGGCCAAAGGCAACGGTATTTTGGCCTAAGGCAACGGTTCCTGCAAGAGGGCTCAATCAATGCCTAAGGCAACGGTCCATCTAAGGCAACAGTCCAGTGTTGTTGCATTCATAGCAAAGGCAACAGACCAGTGTTGTTGCATTCATAGCAAAAGCAACAATCTAGTGTCATTGCATTAGCAGCAAATATAACAATCCAAGGATGTTGTATTGAAGACAACAAAGACAACGGTCCAATAGTGTTGTATATTAAAGCGACAAAGGCAACAGTGAAGTATCGTTGCAATATAAACCAACATAGACAACAGTATTAAAAGGCAATGGACTGTTGCTTTATCCCACCAAAAGCAATGGTACATTAGATGTTGTATTTCATAGCAACAATCTACTATTGTTGCATATGCTTATTTCCAGTACCTATTCAATATTTATAATTGATTACCTGTAATGATATGTAATACGAAATAATATACATATGACATCAAACGTCCAAATGCTATTAATATCATTGATGGATCTCATTACAAGAGTCAAAATATGAAATAGGTCATTCATATAAGAGACAAAAGATAGTAATAAGAAGTATCAAGTCCAAAATAGTATATCTAATAATTAAAGTTTTCATCTTTGATGATTATCGTAATATTATGACACGATCCAATATAGATAAATAACGACCTAAACAGTTCATCATATTAGCTCTCCGTCTTCACCTTCATCTTCACCATCACCTTCATCTTCTTCCTGGGAAAAAGAAAACAAAATACTTAATATCAATTAGTTGCAAATTGTAGAAGAACACACTTAAAATTAGTAACTAGTAGGAAGTATTAAGCGACATAAAATAGGATGCTTTAAATAATGACCTAGACATTCTTGTTGTAAGAGCTTCACTGCTTGCAGTACAAGGGGGTCTCATATTGTTTGCTTTTTATTTTTTGCCATGATTACAACCACAAATCAATTTACTCCGTATAAGTTTCTATTAGATATTAATATAGACAACACACCATACAAAATTTAATAAATTTCAATATCCTCATGGTCAGACTCACAAAAAAAAAAAAATCCAGTACACAAAAATCATAAATAATACTATTTATGATTTTTGGGTACTAGAAACATGAATAAAACCTTTAGTATTGAGAGTGTTCATGGAGCATGGAGCTCCAGAAGACAACATCATACACTTCAACAAATAAACCTTGTTCAGGCAGTAAAAATATAGCAAAAAAAAAAGCTGAGAAACATGCCAAGGAATATAAACAAACCCATACAAAGAAAATAATCCAACCAACACCAACACTGATCAAAGTTTTCAAAAAACATACACATAAAGTCCCTAAAGATAATAGTATCTAGCTCATCTGAAAGGAATGTGAATTGCCTTGTCTGCAGAAGGTGTATTTAATATCCTCAATAATTGTACTCTTACTTTGATCAAAAGTAAGTCCAAAAATACCCTACTTTCACAGCAATGGGACATTCACAATAGTTTTTCCAAGCCCTAAAAATAATGAAAGCATTGAAGAGATACAAAAGACCTAACTTGTAATGCAAAAGAAGCTACCACAATAGCAAAAAAAATCCTTTTGAGGTGTGCAAGATATGAATTATATTTGAGACTGAAATTTCTCATGGATTTGAAATGGATCCAAAGAAAATAGTCCAGCATTAGAGCCTCTTCAATATCAAGATGTCAATCATACACCATAGCTCAATGTACTACTATTGATTAGGAAAAATAGGATGCATTAATACTGACATCAATTACTCAGAAGCACGACAGCCTATTGAATATAGAGATTCCATTTATTGCATAAGTGGTTTTACCTCAACAAACTCAATGAATTAGGACCTTTTGTACTTAACCCACAGTTGACTATACCCGACTCTTGATTAGTTTGAAGGGTAGCTCCATTGGTGGACTCTTGAGTAGGCACTTGAGGATCAAGTAGCATTTGAATATATGGCAAAAAAAAAAAAACATGGTTAGTATAGAAGAATTGAGTGAAAAAATTGAAAGCTACTTGCATCACTAACCTCATCATGAAAATTTCAATAGCAACCTTTTTAGATACTTATACAGAGATTAGATATTCATGTTTTCCCTTCACATAAGCACATTCAGTGTCACACCAAAATCCACTCGCCAAAAGTAGATACCATTAAATTACTAGAAGCTTGAGATACTATATGGTATGGGATATCAAAGTCCTATTTATCACAACGAAGACAAAGTTGGATATGTTCCTTAACGCTAAATTAATGTGTAAGAACCGAACAAGAAGAATGGCTCTGAAAAAAACAGAAGATACTATAACTATAACTATTATCATGTGTGAAATAACTTTGCATTCAAGAATCACTAGTTACTGAATGTAAAGGCAAAATAAACTAGAAATACACATTAAGGGAAACATTCTAAATACTACAAGACATGAAGAGCAACTAGAATCACTGCCCAATAAAATATCAAGTGGAATTATAAATTATGAGACCGAACAATGGAATCAATGGCCACTTGGCCAATACAATATTGAGTAGAGGAGCATGAACATATCATCAAGTAGAAGAGAGAAAAAGCAAAGGCAGCAACAGTGGCAATGAATCAAACTAGGCTAGAGATTCCATCATGATGATAAAAATGTGATGATGGTCAACAAAATCAAGGGTCCAAAACAAAGGCCCTACGGTGGAAAATAGAAAGAGAGAATTAGAGGATGCTTTTAAGCTCTGATAGACATAATAATGGTTCCCCAATATGTAGAAAATTAAACTCATCGGAAGTAGCTAAATAGGGGTGCGTGTGAAGCAATAACAAAATATAATGGAGAAAGTTAAAGAACCAAACAGATGTGCACTTTAGACATACCATCATGAATAGGAACTAAACCAAGCTTTTACCTTAATTATATATCATACAATCGCTTCTTCGCATCATTACTCGTTCTCATCCAATTCCTACTCAAGAGAAAATCAAGCTTAGATATATTAAAATGAACTTAACAGCGTTGGATAATCATACATGTTAGCAGAAGTCCACCTTGGACAGAATTGAAGTAATTACTAACAAGAACACCTACAGAGACAATGTGAAACTTGTAGGTAGGCAACATAAACCAATACCCAAGTAATACGCAGTATTTACTACAAATTAGAAGACAAACATTAACAGAGTTAGTCCACTGGCCTCTAATCTTGCCTCCAGTCTAGAAAGCCATGTCAAGAGTAACAATTGACATAGGAACAACAATTACAGACAAAGAGACAAACGGGCACAGGGACATAGTATGAGACAGAGTGTTTTAAGAAACTACCTTAAGACGACAAAAAATACAACATCACAATTGAGTAAATGCAAAAGAGCGAGCATACATCTTTTCATTTTATCATTCCATACTATGAGGTCTGGACTTCTTTATAAAATGCTAATCACGGATTGTTTACAGAATGCTAGTGAGGGTTTCTTCACAGAATGGTAATTAGGGCTTCTTTACAAAATGATTTCCAAATTCGAGCCATAAAAACACAGTGAATCTCGGTGAATCGACAATCAAATGCAGCAGAAATGAGAGAAAAAATATGAGATACATAGACTCTGAAGATTATAGAAGAGATAAACGGTGACTAACCGAAGGCGGTGGCAGGAACCTTGTCCTACGATGGCAGAGGTAAAGATATAACTATTTTAGTTTCCTGTCTGATGAAATAGGAAACAACTAGGTTACCCCTAAGCAATAATTTAGATTGGATGCACTCCATTTTGAAATGAGATCGAACAAACCTCCATTGCCGATTTGACGGAGTTCATACTCGTGTATATTTGAGTAGACTGCAGCAAGGCCACCGACACCGAAAAAGGCGACATCGACCGCAGCCCACGATGGCGGACCGGCTGTACAGCTAAGATTCCGGTGCTAGGGTTCGCGTATGAGAGGACAATTTGTGGATGTGGGAGTTTGACTGGAGAGAGAATCACAAGGCGCTAGGGTTTGCGTTTTTTTTGTTTTAAGCTTCCCGAACCTCTCAATTAAAGCACGCGTGAAATTTTCAATTACCCGCTCCTTGTGAAGACACGGGCGGGCTCTTAAAAATTTGAAAGTATGCGTGGACTTGCATTTTAAAACAATCTCGACCCCACTACCGCCCTTTTTACCTCTCATAGACTGATAAAAGCGTCTAGAATTTCATTTTGCACTTAAAATAATGTCGATGATTTATAAAAGGGTCTAGAATAAAGGGTCTAGATTTCCTATATTTTCTAGTAGTGAAAGTATCTTTCTAATGACGGTAATTTCATATGTGCAACTAATTTTATACACTTATATGTGCAGCTAATTTTATGGGGTTATAATTTTGCACTTATATTACCTGCACTTAAGTAAGTGTACCTAAACAAGTGTGTAATGGAGCATGTTTTTTACTAATGGCCATTCGAACTGGGTATGAGTCGGGTCTATGTTCGATTCGAGGTTATTCCCATTCAACTAAAGGTCGGACACTGACCTAGGACATCTCCTTTATTTGGCGCGCTTATGTACATGTAACTCAACATAGCTATTGAGTGGATGTTCAGTTGATGTCATGTTTGAAATTGGTATAGTTAGTGCCTAGCTAGCTACTAGTGGTCAGTTGGATCATTCGATAATTGCTACATATATGGTACGGTTGTCAACAAACCCTGGAAGGCCTTTTCTACTTTGTAGTTAATAACTGCTGTTAATGATTAATTAATTTTAGCCTAACCGAAAATTCGAGTTTGGGTCTCCATTATATTCCTTAACTGTCTTTCGCTATTTGCTCCCCCCTAAAGTATTCATTAATGTACACCCTGCAAGCTAAGATCCCCTTGGTGGAGTAATGTACTCGGGCCTTTTCGACAGTCATCAACTCAGTACGTAGACGTCAAAGTGTCCTACCTAGGAGAAGTAAGACAATGTGTGTACTTGTTTTGGTTACTCAATGTTATGTTAATTCCCAGAAAATAGCAAGGCGTCCTTTAATTGGGCCTTACCGTTTTTCCAAGTCACCCACCCTAGCTTCCATCTTCTCCCTCCAGAGTTCGAATCCTCCGGGGAGCATTCCTATTTACCAAGATCAAAAGAATGTTGATGAATATAATAATGGCAGACGTGGGCCTTGTATACGGCGTTGTGACATCCCTTACCCCTGTTCCCTATGAACCGTTGGGTTAGTATTCCCCTGAGGTAGGGGGCTTAACGCATTGGACCACTTAATTACGTTAAAAGAAAAATGAAAATAGTAAGGTACGTGTTTCATCTCATTCGGCAATGTTTATTATTATAAGTAGGAGGTCAAGGGAAGCTTTGTATTATTTTTTATATTGTAGAAGGGGGTCGGCTGGTACTATATGTTGGATTGTGAGCACGAAATTTATTATATTGTTATGATACCAAAACACTAAAATAAGCACAACTTAAAATATATCCAACATATGGATTTTTTCTATTTTCAATTATCCGGATATATTTAAAGCAACATTCTTATAGCTATTGCCATAGCATTAGAAATAAGCAACCTCACTAGAAATGTTGCCTTTGTGATTTATGGCAACGATCCCATAACTGTTACTACGGAATCTAAGTCGCAACGCTGATGAATTCGTTACCTTTTCATAAGCAACATTCCTATGGCTGTTGCCATAACATTATAATAAGCACGCCTCTAGACATGTTGCCTATGTCAATTAAGGCAACGGTCCCTTAACTGTTACTACGAAAACTATGCAACAAATAAAGCACTGTTGCCTTAGGGTATATAAGGCAACAATTCTTATACTGTTGTAATCCGAGGCGTTGCCTCAGGCCCTTTATGTTGTAGTGATTCGGGTGACACGAAGACGATTATTTCTATTTTACTTTCATATTTTCTTGTTATTGTTTAGATTTTGCGATGTTTACTTTCAGTAATATGAGTAGCTATTTTCCTTTGTTTGGGGGATAAACTCGATGTCTATTGATTGAATTTAATACAGTCTCGGTGTTAGGTTATCCTTTTATTCGTTTGTTCTGCGTGTATTGTATGTCATGGTAATTTGGCAACAGAACGACAATTTGAGTCTTTACCTGGTATTAGATTCTCCACAACAGAATGACAGTTTGAGTCTTGAATTGGAAGGCGTAGATTGAATAGGTTTAGAAAATAGATAGACATAATGATTCTTGCCTAGGGTCAATTTATAATAAGTTCTTTATCTTTGATTGGATTAAATAGTTAGAAATAATTAATGTTTAGTATAATCACTGTAACTCACTTCGGATCGAAAGATCGATGTGATAAGGCCTAGAAAGATTATAAACCCCAAATTATCTTGTTACCTGCACCAGGATTGTTGATAATTTGATTGATTGACTAGAGTGGACCCCTCTGAACGCTTTTAATTAATTGGTTAAACCCTAAAAATTCATGCTTTCTTAGTTTAGTCTGGAAAACCTTACAACAACCTTTGGATCGACCTAGCATTCTTTGTAGCGAACTAGTTCAGTGCGTGGTTGAACGCAAATCCCTGAGAGAGAACGATATTTTATTAGTACACAAACCCGTATACGTACGGTACATAGACACCTATTAGTTTTAGGTTTGTCAAACACCACCAAGGAAAAAATGACAGCATGACTAGACCTAAATCTGAAGAGACAATGCAGAAAAACAAAGAAAGTTGGACAGAGCCGCATGCCTGGATGCATGACAACCTGACTAGTCCCAAAACTGATGAGACTATGCAGAAAAACAAAGAAAGTCAGGCAGAGTTGCATGCCTGGAGCCATGATAGCATGACTAGACCCAAATCTGACGAGACAGTGCAGAAAAATGAAAGTTGGATAGAGTTGCATGCTTGGAGGCATGACAGCCTAACTAGGCCCGAATCCGGCAAGACTGTGCAAAAACAAAGAAAACTGAACAAAATTTTGCAGACAGAGTAGCATACCTGGAGGCATGCCAGCCTGCCCAGACTTAAATCTATCCAGACTATGTAGAAAAACTAGGCATGGTAGCCTGCCCAGAGTTCTGAACAACGAGAAAGGACTAACTGATTGACACTGACGGGACAGAGTTGCATGCCAGGAGGCATGATAGCTTGATTGTACAAGGATTTGAAAAAAAAACTGTACAAAAAGGTAGGAAAAACTGGACAGAGCTGCATGCTTGGAGGCATGACAGCTTGAGTGTACAGGGATTTGAAAAAAAAAAACAAAAAACTGTACAGAAAAGTATGGAAAACTGGACAGAGCTGCATCCCTGGAGGCATGACATCAGATTTTTATGAGAAAAATCTTGGGATTACTAGTTAATCCCAACGTTAAACTCTAAAAATTTGACGACACAAGAAACAACAAAAGGTTTTGGGCCTCAATACATGACAAGCTCGGTATAAAGCATGCATACGGGATACCAAGACCATACAAAAAATATGAGTTTGAAAGGCCTACCGGGACTTCCGATCTCTTAAGCCACACATGCTTATTCGGATATTGCGTGAGGTTCGCCGGGTTGAACCCACCTTCGGGAAACCACTCCTTGGCAAGGAACAAGTAATGAACCTAAATTCTCGGCATGAGGAGCTACATGACCTCGAGGTTTCAAGGGTTGTGTCATCGTATAAGCTACGAAACACAAGAAGGAGGTTCGAAATCTCGGACAAAGCGAAATTCTCGAACCAGAACCAAGACCGAAACCCGAGACCATACAAGTAGGTATGAGGCTACCCCGGTCATACGAAGATTGACCCGAATAGGTCGACCTTGAGTCTGAACGCGACACCATACCGCCTGGCATGAGTCTTCCCCCAGACCGAGCAAAAAGAGACCCGAGAGCGGGTCTAGGTCTGCCCCGAGTCCGAACCATATCATACCGTCAAGTATGGACCGGGTTCTGGCGAATTTTCCGAATTCGAATTCCAAGACTCAGGCGAAAATTAGCTTAAAAATTTGAATCCGAAAACTCAGAAATGGAGGAATACCTGGCGGTATGGGTGAGTGTCGGGACTGCTCTTTTCCGGCGAACTTTCTAGATCCGAGATCCAAGCTCAGGTGAGTAACCGTCACACCTAGCGATATGCTCCTTTGGCCACTGACAATCAAAATTTAATTTCAAAAACCTAGAATTCGGATGCAGAATTCAGAGGAACAGCAGCTAATACCAGGCGGTATGCTCCGGAGCTCTGGTGATATGTCTCGACTGTTTTCTAGCTTGAAAATTCAGAAATGGTGAGAACGGTAGACAATACATGGCGGTTTCTGAGCTTCAGGCTCAAAATTTTATTTGCGAGGGAATTTCCGGCGCGTTTGCTGTGCAAAAACCGAGAAAAACTACGTACCTGGCGGTATGCTTTCTCGGTTGTCGGGTTCCGCCGATAATCGACAGACATCAGTGGGGGCCCGGGGAACCGCCACACCTGGCGGTATGCTTCATCTGGGTCGGTTGTTGGCACTTTTAGAGAGAGAAAGTGTATATGCAAATAGGAATGGAAGTGTGTGGATGGAAATGGAGAGGTTATCTCTTTTAAAATTTCATCTTCACCCTCCCACCTACCCACACTTGAGTGCAAATAAATAACCCTTTTGACCAGTCTAGCTAGATTGACCGTGAAATTATTATGGGGAGAATTTAAACCTTTTTGTTTTAATACTCCCAAAAGAGGAAGTATATCTTCAAAAATGAAAAATTAATTATTTTCAAGAGAAAATATGGGAATATAATTTCCATATGACTCAGAAAATAATTGTTCTCTACTTATTCTAAGTAAAAGGATATTCAAGCGTTTGAATATCACATCTCGTTTGAATATCACATCTATATCATCTTCAGCAAAATAGAACGACATCGGGAAAGACTGAACGACATCGCGAAAGACTGAAAGACATCGGGAAAGACTGAACGACATCGGGAAAGACTGAAAGACATCGGAAAAGACTGAACGACATCGCGAAAGACAGAACGACATGGGGGAAGACTAAAAGACATCGGGAAAGACTGAACGACATCGGGAAAGACTGAAAGACATCGGGAAAGACTGAAAGACATCAGAAAAGACTGAAAGACATCGGGAAAGACTGAACGAGATCAGGAAAGACTGAAAGACATCGGGAAAGACTGAACGACATCGGGATAGACTGAAAGACATCGGGAAAGACTAAACGACATCGGGAAAGACTAAACGACATCGGGAAAGAGTGAATGACATCGAGAAAGAATGAAAAATATCGGGAAAGAATGAACGACACTGGGAAAGACTGGGAGACACCGGGAATGACTCGAAGATCAATATTGACGTCGGGACAGACCGAAAACACCACGCTATACTTTGATCAGTGTCCTACTCAGACTGATCAAAGTGGGGGCTAACTGTAGACGATGAATTTTGGCATTCAATTCAGCTTTACAAATATTGTAATTTATTTTGAGTTTATTTTATTTTAGAATAATTTAGAAAAATGCCATGAATTTTGAAATGCACACATTCTTCACATGTTAAAATCCCCAAAATCAAATTAAAACAAATCAAATCCCTCTTTATCTTATTTCATTCTTCATCCATTCTCCAAATCAAATAAAATCATCATTTATTTGATTTTATCCTCTCAATATTTTCTAATCTACCACCATAAATAAACCCACCTCCACCATTATAAATACACCCTCATTTCCACTCTTTTTCTACACCTCAAAATCATCTTAGGAGTATTGACACTAGGTGATTCTACCTTTCTTCTCCTCATTCCTTCTTCTTCTTCTCATCATCATCATCTTGCATTCATAATCTTGGCATTAACTTGAGGTTAGTATTGTTTTTTCTTATTTTATTCTCACTTTGCTATGATGTAAAATTTGACTTAAATAATTATATTGATGCTCTAATTAATCTAATTAAATGCAAACTTGTAAATGTTTATGCTTTTGTTCTTTTGTTTCATTCTACTATTTGCATTTTTTTTTTAAATTTTACATTCAATCATTTCATTTGTATGCGCTAAATAATATTGATTAATCTGATTTTAATTCTCATCTTCTACTCTTTTCTTTAAATTAACCGATTTAGTAGAGTTCGTTCTTTGAACAGGCGAATTCGAGGGTTTTTACTTTGGGCATTGCTTTTCGTCGCCCCCCTTTTTACTATTGTCGCCCACCCAAAAGATGTTTTTGCCCCTCATATATTTGAACTCTCTTCCCTCTCCTCTCACTCTCCCCTCACTCTCCCTAACATTATCTCTCTAAATTTTTGATATATTGTTGGAATTTAACCTAAAATATCAATAGAAGGTGGTAATTCAAGTGAGGTTAGTTTGTAAATTTAAATTTAAAAAAAAATAGAAACAAAAAATTTTCCGGAAAATGGCACGTGTGATTGCGACGCTTTGTGCTACGGATCTGCTGCGGCCGACCATTTTCCGGAAAATTTTTTGTTTTTATTTTTTTAAATTTTTTTTATAAAATGTTAATATTATTGTTTATGTAAAAAATATTATTTATTTATTTATGTTAATATTATTAAGGTAATCGATGTCGTTAATTATAATTGTTATGTTAATTATGTTAAAATTTTGTCAAAACATATTATTATAAATAAGTTGTTTAGAAGTGTTATTTATGCTAATTATTATTGTTAATATTATTATTAATTTATTTATAATATTATTATTAATATAATTAATGTTGTTAATTATAATTATTATGTTAATTATTAACAATAATAATATTAATAAAAATAAAAATATTATTATTAATAACCATAATAATATTAATAAAAATAATATTTTTACAAAAAACACAAAAAAACAAAAAAAAATTCATGAAAGCATACGACAAGCGCGCCGATCTTGACACCAGATCGCGGCAAGGCCGCGACGCTGCCGGATCGAGTGCGCACGTGGCGATGCCCGTCGCGTTTATGTGCATCAGCCCATTTTTTTTTAATTTTTTTTTTGTTTTTTCTTCATTTTTCAAAACTAAAAAACATAAAACCACAAATTATCCACTACGTGTATTTTTAGAGAGATAAAGTAGAGAGAGAGTGAAGTTATGAGGTTCAAGGGCGTGGGTTGGAAATATTATGCGAAAGGTGGGCGACAATAGTAAAAAGGGGGGCGACGAAAAGCAGGCGAGTTTACTTTCGAATTAGTAACATTACCCCCGGATCCGAATCTCATGGTTCGTGGTTGATGGAGTTTAAATTTGAGTTTATTAATTCTCATTAAAAATTAATTGGCGACTCTTTTAGTTTTATTATTTTGATTCATTTGAACATCATAATAAATACATTTAAATGTCTAAAGATTAAGACACCTCATTCGGCTCGTCATACACCGCGTGGGACACCATGGAGTTTTTTCTCGGGTCCCACAAAGGAGAGAAAGGCTTTATAACGTATAATTTTTAGATTTTTAAATTTATTCATTTATAACCTCCATGGTCAGGGTAATATTATCACTATCCAACAAAAGTTATTTACCATTAATTATTGAGTTTTTGGACACTAACACACTATATTTTTGGGTGTTAGACAATAATACATTAAATCTTTTTCTTGAGTAATAACATACTGATATTTGATGGTGTTGACAATAATACACCTGAAACCATTCTGGCAGTAGCTAACTCGATGACAGTTTTACATGGTGGATTAAAGAGAAAAATAAAATTAAAATCTTTGCTAAATTAGTGTCATATCAAGCACTATCAGCAAGTACAAATGAAATTTAATTTATTTTTTTTTCCAAATAACACATCATTACTCTACATTTTTGCTAACGTAGATGGTATTTTTTGCTTGCAAAACAATAGAATTCATCTTTGCTTATTTTAACTTGCGTACATGACATTAAAATAGTATTTTATTTAATTTTTTTCTACTCAATCTACCACGCAAGACCACCACCGAGTTAGCCAAAATCCTTAATTATCTATTATTAAATATATTAAAATAAGTCCTCCAAAGGTATATCCAAACCTAAGTGAATGAATTTGGGAGGTTTGGTTTTCCCGAATCAAAGTCTAAACCTATGAATAAATGTTTTAGAAAATATTTTGCTTACACCAAGACTTTAATCTTGGTTGAAAGCGTTAGTTAAAAGAAGGAGTTTACCACTTAATACCCAATCTTTAGTAACATAAATGCCAAATTAAACAATAACAAACTCATGCATGTAGGTTACAAATATGAATACATAATTAAAATAATATTCATTAGCTTTTTATAAAAAATATTCATTAGTTAGTTTTTCTTCCATTAAATTAGAAGTGAACAAGACCACCAAAGTAAAACACAAACTTTAAGAGAAAGAATTTGAGAGGTTAGGTTTTCTCAAACCTACGAATAAATGTTTTTGACAAAAAAGGACATATTTTACTTCCACAAAGATTTGAACCTTGGTTGAAATCATGTAATGATTAGTTGAGGATGATAATCAGTTAACTACCACATCTTTCATATGATAATTGTCAATGAAAATAAATAAAATCCTGCACATAACATATAGGTTACAATTACAAATAATATTACACAAAAATAGTATTCACTAGCTTTTTATACATAAAAAAAATTAAAAAAACGTTCATTACTTAGTATTTCTTCCACCAAATTTACTATTATAATATATGAATCTCAATATTAAAAAAAATTAGATTAAAGTAAAATATAACATATAATAAAGTGTTAAACTCCATGAAAAATCCTATATTATTGTTCTATGTTTTCTTTGATGATTGTAAAAAGAAAAGAAAATATTATTAATATTGCGATAGAAAATGTAAATTATAAATTGCATAAGTGATTTAGGCATCATATGAAATTAAAATGGATTTAAAAATATAAAGTATCAAAATTTTTCTCAATGTATAAGATAAAAATTTGAGATCATTATGATCATTGACAAAAAGTAAATATTATTTCTTATTAAAAAAAGGTGAATAAATTATAAATAAGATCACCATCAAACACATAGATCGTAAGTTCATAAAAAAAAATTGAACTAAAAATTCTTGATTTTTCAACTAAGTTAATTATACAAAACTCTTAATACAAAAATATTAATAATACATTAACACATAATTGAAATACTATTCATTAGCTTTTTATAAAAGAAAATAACCAACAACTACCCTTTCTTCCACCAAATTTACTATTAAAATATATAAATCACAATATAAAATATAATTTAAAGTAAAATTAAGAGATATTAAAGGGTAGAACTCCTATGAAAAAAGCCTATATTATTATTCTATATTTTCATTTAAAAATAAAATAAAATCTTTATTAACATCGTGATAAAAATTGGAAACAAATGTCTCTTTGTTGTGAAAAACAAAGTAGTGAAACTTTGTTATGATTTATGTCGTCATTATTGATATATGATTTTTAGAATTAATAATTATTTATTAATGTAATTGTTAGTTGTTTATTACTAAATACTAATGCTTTGTATTTTCTCCAAACTTTTTAATTTTAATTATTTTATGAAAATTTTCATGTTTATTTAATGAAAACAAGTTTCTAACAACATTATGTTTATAATTTATACAGACAGTTTCTATTATCTTATTAATTTATTCACATGTTTAAGATGAAATATTTTTTTGGATGCTATTGAGAAAAATTAGAAGCAAATTATAGTATCATTTCACTAATATATTATCTAAATTAATTTTGAAGACAATTTGTACAAAGAAATACATAAATAATGATAGTACAAATGTTGTATAACTTTTTATGAATTTATATTATTATTTAAATTGATAATTGTTAATTACTTTAAAAAACACATTACATACAAATACTGCAGAATTTTTCGTGCATCGCACACGATATACAATGCTAGTGTAGCCTTTAAGAAGGGAAAGTTTGTGGTAGTCAACTTTCTCAGACTACCGTAGCTAAATTGAATATTAGTCATTGATTATGGATAAAGTAACCTTAATCGTTGATTAGATTTTACTTTTATTCTTAAGTTGATATTATTTGATTACATTTGTTATGCAATCTAATATCACTACAACAAACTATAGCAATATAGCAACATACGAAAACTGTTACTAGAGGCTCAAAAAGTGTTACCTTAGGCCTATGGCAACGTTTTACAAACTATTACATTAGGCTTGCATTGTAATAGGCTAATGTAACACATTTTTCGACTATTGTAACGGTTGTCAAAAAAAACATTGCCTTACGTATTTAAACGATAGCAATACTTACAAAAAAAACGTTGCGTTAGATATTTAAATTATTGTAACACTTGCAAAAACAAATGTTGCCTTAGGTATTGTGCCAAAGGCAACGATTTTTTTATTTCTCCGATTATGACTTGTTTGTCATATCACAACACTTCATGAGTTGTCACTATTTGAATTTTACCTGACGCAACCAATTCTTTTGCGCCATGAAAACAGTTTATTTCACCAACTCTTATCGGAAAAATTGCCAAATATATATATGGAAAAAAAAATCATGATTAACATATACAAATAAATTTCAAAAGCATAGTATGGTTACCATTCTGGATCATACAACTAATTCATATATAATTGACGTCTATATTAAGTTTCCAACATCAACCAAAAATGGAAAATATAATTAACCTACATTAGAGTAATTTGTACTTATATACCGAAAACTCTATCTAAAATACTTTAACATAACTTTGTCTATCTACAATTGCAAATATGGACACAGTTGATGTGACGATCCTCCTTCCTAAACGTTAAAACCGACTAACAATTTGTTGATGAAAGAATCAAAAGTCTATTAAGCAACCTCAAGAGAAAATTGAGAGACCAAGAACACGATCGTAAAATCATTACTTTAAATACAAATCAACCACAAATCCTGTCGGTAGTTTATTACTTGAAATTCTTCCAAGGAACCATTGTGATCAAACCCAAGGAAATCCAGACCCTATAAGAATAAGGGAAGGGTTGAAAAATTGGTCTTCAAATACAACCAAAATTCAGCCGCAACACACTCCTAAAATACAAATGATATACTCTTAAATACCTACAAAAGGACTGATGGGACTACTCCCTAAGCAGGGCAAATATTCCCTACTATTCCCATGCATGGGGAATAGGAAAATAATGATGAATTGTGTACGGAATCCAGCAACAAATATTCCCCTTATAACCACTACAACACTCAAAGTCTCCCTATAAAGACACTAGCTACTCACAACTCCACTACCATCTTGCTCATCCCCTCTCACTCATCCACTCTCCCTCTCTCTCTGCTCGATTCTCTCTCTCTTTCTCTCTCTAAAATCAGCTCACTTCCTTCCTCTCAGCTATAACACTCAAACACACACCCAGATGAATAATAATACAGCATGAGTTCCAAGTAGTAGAAGAAAGAAGAAGAAAGGGCTGCTAAGAAGGGTTGGGGACGTGGAGGATGATTTAAGAGGTTCTTTTGAATACTTTTCAATCTAAAGCTAGGCCTAAGAAGGTGTTGTTGTGGTTCAAGAACAAATTTCAGGAGTAGAACAAAGACTAAAGCAAGAAACAACCAAGACATCTAAGGTAACACCTCTCGTCTAAAACCACGACCTAGTGACCACCTTACCTAGGGCACAATTTTAGTCCCACTTAAGGATCCTTCCAGCAAAAACTTTCAACATGGACTAAGTATCCTCAAAAATAAGGAAAATAACCCAAATGGTCATGGCTCAAAATCTTAAGAAATGAACGGGTTATGGACATTTCTTTCCAGACCTGAAAACTGAGTTGTTGTCTGAGATCAGTTCTGACATGTGCTCGACTTTGTTAAATACTGTACTAATGTGTGCATGCTTTAATTAATATAAAAATACAGTCATAAATTAGACTCAATTGCGAAAATTCTCCAACTTGAGGAGTTATGGACATTTCTTTCCAGACTTAAAAACTGAGTTGTTGTCTAAGATCAGTTCTGATATGTGCTCGACTTCGTCAAATACTGCACTAATGTGTGTATATTTTAAGTAATCTAAAATATATCCATAAACGTGACTCAACTAGTGAAATTCTTCAACTTGAATTAAAGCAAAAGCTTAAGAAATGGAGTTATGGACATTTCTTTCCAGACCTGAAAATTGAGTTGTTGTCTGATATTAGTTCGGACATGTGTTCAACTTTATTAAATACTGCATTAATGTGTGCATGTTTTAATTAATCTAAAATATGGCCATAAACTAGACTACATTAGTGAACTTCTCCAACTTGAACGAATGACAGACCTAAAACATATAGGTGTCTGTGTACCGGAAGTGTACGGGTCTGTGTAGTAATAAAATATCGTTCTCTCTCAGGGATTTGTGTTCAATCACACACTAAACTAGTTCGCTACAAAGAATGCTAGGTCGATCCAAAGGGTGTTGTAAAGTTTAATAAATTAAACTAAGAAAGCATGAATTTTTAGGGGTTTTATCAAATAATTGAAAGCGTTCAGGGGAGTCTACTCTAGTCAACTAATCAAATTATCAACAATTCTGGTGCAGGTAACAAGATAATTCGGGGTCTATAATCTTTCTAAGCCCTATCACCTCGATCTTTGGATCCTAGGTGAGTTACAGTGATTAGCCTAAACATTATTTCTAACTATTTAGCCTAATCAGAGATAAGAACTGACTATAAATTGACCATATGCAAGAATCATTATGTCTAACTATTTTCTAACCTATTCAATCTACGCAATCCGATTCAAGACTCAAACTGTCGTTCTATTGTCAAGAATCTAAAACCAGGTACAGACTCAAACTGTCGTTCTATTGTCAAATTACCATGACATACAAAACACGTAGATTAAACGAATAAAAAGATAACCTAACACCGAAACTGTATTCAAATTCAATCGATTGACATTGAGTTTATCCCCTAAACTAAGAAAATTATCTACTCATAATTCTAGAAGTAAACATCGCAAAATCTAAATAATTACAAGAAAGCATTAAAGAAGAATAGAAATAAACCGTGTTCGAATTGGCGGAATCGATCTCTTCGTGTCACCCGAATCGATCTCTTTCGTGTTCTTCGATGACGAACAATAATCTAATCTAATAACAATCTTTTGGAAACAACTGTAAATAAATTGATCTAAATCTACTCTAAAAGCTACCTAAAAATCTCTCTGAAAACTAGAGTAAACGGAAGAAATCTCTCGCTGCTGATCGATGCTTGAAATGTCGGCTGTCGAAGCCCTTTTATAGCGGCTGGATTAGGGCAAAAAACGCGGCATGTGTTTTCGAAACACTGGCAGCGTTTTGCCCAAATAGCGGACTTCTCCGTGAGAGGGCGCTGGCTGTGACTCCAAAAACGCGGGCTGCGTTTTGTCTTTTCTCGGTTGCCAAACTTTCTGGACAAGGCGCGGCTTGCGTTTCCAAAAATGATGCCTGCGCCTTGCCTCTCCGCTTCAATTGGATTTGGGCCGAGTCGTTTGGGCCGTTCTTCCTTTCCTCTTCTTTCCTTCTTCATTCCCTTTTTTTTGATGATTTTTGCTATTTCTTCTCCAATTCTTCATGCTTTTTGATATAATTTTACCAATTCCTGTAAAACACACCAAACTTGGAACAAGTGTATAAATCACGGAAATTGACATAAAAATACGGAATTTCGGATATAAAAAGCATGAAACTGACATGATTTGAGCCCTAAAAACTCTATATAAAATTGTCTTATCAAATCCCACCATGCTTAGCTCTTGCTTGTCCTCAAACAATTAAAAATAGGAGGGTTAGGGCTCAAACAGGAGAGACCAAGTGTAAGAAGAGAAAGAGGCGGAAAGGTCTTTCACAAGGATTACAAAGACAAAATCTTAACACCTCCTCAGGCTAACCAATCTAACACATCAATTCAATCAAGCAATCACAAAGATCAGTTTGGACAAGATCAAAACTCAGTT
Source organism: Portulaca oleracea (assembly GCA_029582165.1). Lineage (NCBI taxonomy): Eukaryota > Viridiplantae > Streptophyta > Magnoliopsida > Caryophyllales > Portulacaceae > Portulaca > Portulaca oleracea. Next base: position 24,346,908 of record CM055873.1, on the reverse strand, counting down.
TAAAAGAGAAAGGAAGAAAATTTCGAAACCAAAAGGAGAGAACAAGTACTTTTGAAGCATGAACCAGCCAACAGTCTTAAGAATAATGCAAATGTGCGCGGTTAGTTATGGACGTAAGCCAGTCAAAAGAGCAAAACTCACTTTAGGATATAAAGTTGAACTGTCAAACACTCAAATTTGAATGTATGTGGGTTTTCCTCATACTCAAACCAATAGAAACAACTACCATAAGCTTGGTAAGAATCTCGCTCTCCACTACTTGTTTGCAATGCACAAGTGACAATCAAAAGGACTTTATTGGGTTGTAAGGGGGCTTAGGCTAGGGTTAAGGAGCGGTAAAATTTTGGGATTGAGGAGTTAAGAGCCGTGCGTGGATTGAACTTCGACGAATAAAACACTCTAAACTCTCCTTCTTGCTTAGTGTATGCAAGGAATTTCACCTCTCACCCTTTACGATATTAAATATCTCAACTGAATACAACCAAGTCAAAGATTACTAAATTTAAGTTGAATCTCCCTAAACACCCTTTTTCTCTGTTTTTTTTTTTACTTTTTTTTTGTGGGTGATCGGGGAGAAGAAAACTGTGAAATTACAACTTTGACTTCGATATATAAATGAACAGCATAACCAAACACTAATTATTCAAAAGGTGGGACTTTTTAATTTCTCCCTAACTTCACGTTTTTGTCCAAACACACCTTAACCAATAGTTCCTTCCGAAAAAACGACAAACTCTCATTCAACCAAACAAGGTAAAGGGATACTGGATATCAAAGGCCAAGGCTTGCTTTGTCAGGGTTTAATCATGAAAGAAGGGTAAACAAAGGCTAGGCAGGGCAAAAAGAACGGTTAAATTTAATATAGGGTAGGCTATTTGGCTATGTAGTTTAGCAAATAAAACGAATGCCTTATTCACTTTGTCACAGCGTGTAATGCAAGTATGTAGTTTCAAGCAAGATGCAAAGCAAGTTCTAGAGATGCAACTAATGGGTGAGTCACTCAGGGAATATGGAATTGATAAAAGTGATCAATTCCAAAATTTAGGCAATGTAGACTCACGGGATAAGGCTCAATCAACTAAAATTAGCCCAAAGATTTACGGCACGCACATTTATACTTTCTAAGATAGTCAAAGCAGTAAGATACAACTTTCATAACTTGTCTCAAAATCAGAAGATTTGAAGGAAAAGGTTTCAGAAACTTATGAGATCTAATCCAGACTTTTCTAAGCGAAGCAAGCTAAACTGAAAGTAAGAAAGGTTTACAAATCATCACTGAAGGTGTTTTCGGTTTTAATCCTAATCCTATCCTATAATTTTTTGGTTTTTGGCTTTTCTAATTTTTTTTGGTCTTTTTCTAATTTTTCTGATTTTTTTGGATTTTTGAATATGTGGATGCAAAAGAAAGAAAGAGAAAAAGAAACAAACTAGGAATAGAAAAAAGGAAAAACTACATGCTTCTATCTAATGCAAACTAGGTGGATGCAAACTAAAGAAAAATTTAGAAAGGAAAACTTAAGAAAACTAGAAAACAAAAGAAAAACACACTAGAAACTCAAATAACTATGAACAAGCAAATAAAAGAAACACACAAAAATAAGAGAAATTACACTAGAATTCGAAAAACTACCATAAAGCAAGAAAAAGAAAGACGAAAATAAAAGAAAATGAAGGAAAAATAGAAAAAATAAACAAAAAATAGATAAATAAGAAAAGTATACAGGAAGAAATATTTTTCAACCCCCCATGCTTAGATGTTGCATTGTCCTCAATGCAGAAGACAACGGTGAAGGGTAAGGGATTAGCCAAGGATCAAGGATCCTCGGTCGGTGGGGAAGGGTCAGTATGGTTCGGTCCTGGTGGTGGTGAGGGTCGATCGAACATGGCCTGAATAAGGCCGGTGAGGTTGGCGATTGACTCGTCGAGACGGTCGAATCGCGGGTCAGACTGCCCCCTATACTCAACAAAGCTATCCCTCAACTTGTTGACACGGTGTTCGGTCCGGTTAATGGAGGTTTGGAGGTCGTGAAAGCGCGCCTCATAGTCTGGTTGGGGTTGTTCGGGTTGAGGGTTAGGGTGGATTTCTGGTTCTGGTTCGGGTTCGGGGTCGAACTCGGGGAAAGGAGGCATCCACATCAAGTTCTCAACAACTTGGGGAGAGGTGTGGGGGTTAGGCACGGGAAACCTAGCGTTGTTGGGATAGACCCAGAGACAACGCGAGTCCTTGTCAAACTTACACAAGCCAAAGTAATTACACTGCCCCTATCCAAGAATAAGTTACCCGGGACTAGGTCAGTGGGGTTTCTAGGTGGCCTAAAGCCGAATTGGCGTGCAAGGTGAGTAATGTAGCCCCCTACAGCAATGCCCTTGTTGGTTGAGGTGGCGACACTAGAAAGATGGTGGGCTAGCATAGCTGCTTTGGAGTCGACACGGTCGGTATCCAACATAGCATGCAACATGTAGCAATCAGCCCGGGTAGCTTTGTTTGAGCTACCGGGCCTCCCGAAAATACCGCAAGAGAGTATGCGGTGGACATACCTCAATACGGGGTTCCTAATCAAGGATGCGGGGGTATTGCTAGGGTCCCAACTATCAAAACTAGAAATTCTGAAAAAGAAACCCCTCCCGTCCCACTCTTTGGGTATAAGGGATGAATCCCTACATGTTCGTTTAGGAAAACCAAAGGCGCGGGCAAATTGGGACACGGTCATGTTCCTCTCTACCCCCAAAAGCTGGAAACGAATGCACCCATCCCTCCTCCCTTGGAGGTTTACAACTAGGGTCGACAAGAATTCAAGGGTGAGTCCCCTATAGGTCGACTCTCCTAACCAAGCTACGTTGGTCATGTGGCAACGGCTTAACATCCAATCAACATCATCCAACATACCACAACTATGCAAGAAAGGTTCATGCATATTTGGTGGGGACGAGGGCTCTTTTGGAGAGGAAGTCGTACCTTTTCTTGACGTCCCCTTCAAAGTTGAAGGAGTCTGGGTTGCTCGAATCTTTTGAAGGCGCGACCTTCTGTTTTCCTTTCTCCGCCGCCGTAGCTTTTCACTTCCAGCTGCCTCCGGCTTCGTTATCATCTCCCGGTGGTCCGGAGAAGCTAGGATTCTTAGTTCTCACCATCTTGAGGTTGAAGAGGAATGGAGTTTGAAGACTCAAAGTGTTAGAATGCAAGTAAGAAGAGAAAAGAGAGAAAAGAGTGGTGAGAGGTGGCGGTCGGCGAGAGTGACGGCGGCGCTGGCGGTGGTTGGTGGCGCAGGTGGCGCTTGGGGGAGAGGGGGGTCGTCGGGAGTTAGGGTTAAAGCAAGGAGCAAATTTTGTTTTGAAAGAAAGAGAAAGGAGGGCCTCGACTAAATTAAAAGAGGCGGGCAAAAAAATTTGGGCAAAGAGCAAAACACAGCCTGCGTTTTGTTAAAACAGCGTACCTGAAGTTTCTGGACGGGGCGCAGCCAGCGCCTGGAAAACGCTGGCTGCGTTTTCCTACCTGATGCTGGCAGCTCGCTTTTCGCCAATTTTTGCTTGTTTTTCTCCCTTTTCTTTGTTTCCTTCTTACTTTCCCTACAAATTGACCCATCAAAAATCCCTACAAACATCTACCAACATAGAATTCATTAGATTAGAAATAAAAATTCAATATAAGCCAAGAATTTCTCGAATTTCTTCTTTTTTCTACACACTAAAAGAAAAATATTAGTAAACTTCAAAAAAAAAAAAAAACTATAGAGTAAAATTGAAAGCTAAAATAATTGAACTAAAATAAAATAAAAAAGTGGGGAGGAATAAATATGTAGATAATAGCATACCTCCCCGGGGTTGCTTTGTTGAACGTCGTTAGCTCGACGTTATGGACCCTACTCATCAGGGTCCTTGATCTGTTTTCGAACCGGATCTCCTTCATCATGAATTATTTTTGGAACGTGTCGAATCAACTTGCCTTTCCGTACTTCGTATTCTGTCATCGTCTTTCCTAGCTCGATGATCATTGTGCCTTTCCTCATATCCATCTTGCAATTGGCAGTTGAAAGGAAGGCCCTTCCTAAAATAATTTCCACTTTTGGATCTTCTCCTGTATCTAGTACCAAGAAATTGACGGGAACAATGTGCTCTCCTATTTGGAGGGGAGTGTCATGTAAGATCCCTAGAGGTTTCCTAAGGGTTTTATCTGCTAGACGAAGAATCTTGTCAGTCACCCTTAATTCCCTATGTTCATATTTCCTTAGGTAAGACTTAGGCAAAACATTCACCTCAGATCCCGTATCGCACAATGCATACTTGATGGGTCTGCCATCTAATTGGACAGGGATCCTAAAACTGCTTAGGTCTTCCTTATTAGCCATAATTGAGGGGTTTTTAGCTCCCTCTAACAGATCTGGTTTAGGTTCAGTCTTGACTACCCTATGTAAAATATGCTCTCCTAAGGGTTCACACTCAAGGTTCACTTCCTCGCAGGTTATAGCGTTACATTGAGCACCTGGATTAGGGACAGGTTGAGGTGGTCAACTAGTAGAGGGGGTCGCCGAATTGGCGATCTGATTTTCTAAAATCTTATTGTGGGTTGCTAAAGCCTCTACCTTTTGCATTAAGTCTTTTATAACACCTTCCTGATTCTGTTGTCCTGCGAAGACTCTCCATCATGGTTTCTAAATTAGATTTTCGGGGAGGTCCTTGTTGAGGTGGCCTTTGAGGTGGGGGAACATACTTTTGCTGTCCTTGTCATTGAAGAGGACCAGTGGGATTGTCGTTCCTATAGGAAAAATTAGGGTGGTTTCTAAGCCCAGGATGGTAAGTGTTAGAATTCATATCATAATTTTGTCTAGGATTGCCAGTATAATTGGCCTGTTGGACTTGTTCATTACTAACTCCACCTGTAGGGCAAGTAAAAGTTTCATGTTCGGTCGACTGACAAACATTACAAGTCGGAGGGTTAGATGGCAAACTTAATCGGTCCATTTTTTGCGTTAAAGAATCAAGTTTAGATGACAATAAAGAAATTGCATCAACATTAAACTTACCTCCCGCCTTTTGGCGGGGTTTAGACCATTGATAAGAACTGCTCGCCAGATGCTCGATCAGACTCGTGATTTGAGGCACAATTTTGTCCATAAGATCGCCTCCGGCTGCAGAGAGGATGCTTCCTCTTGTTGACTCATTCGCTCCATTGAAGAAGGATTAGACAGGAACCCAAGGTTCGAATCCATGTTGAGGACATTGTCGGAGAATGTCCTTGAATCTTTCCCAAGCATCGTACAGTGACTCATCTGGCTCTTGTGTGAATGTAAAAATCTGATTCCTCAGGCTGGTGAGCTTGCTTGGAGGAAAGTACTTTGCCAGAAAGGTGCTGGCAAGTTTGTCAAATGTTGTGATTGAGTTTGGTGGAAGTGTGTCAAGCCACTCCCACGCTTTGCCTTCCAACGAGAAAGGGAAGAGGCGTAGTTTGACGGGGTCCTCCGATACGTTGTTGGCCTTGTAAGTGTCACAAGCTTGACGGAAGAGTCGCAGATGTCGGTTCGGATCTTCGTTGGTCAACCCATGGAATGGTGATTTTGACACAAGGTTGATCAAAGACTGTCGTAACTCGAAGTCGTTTGCTTGGATGGTGGGAATGTTGATTGCTGATTGCGGGTTGGTGACATTGGGAGTAAGATACTGCCCGAATGTCTTAGGTCGCTGTTCTCCCATCTCTTCTTCTTTTTCCGATTCCGATTCGAGCTCCTCTTCGTCCGTTTCTCGATTTTCTTGAAATTCTTTCTCCAGTCTCGCTCTTTTCCTTCTCTCTCGAAGTGTTCGTTCGATCTCAGGATCGTACTCGAAAGAGAAATCTTTTTGCATAAACCTGAAAAAGACAAAAACAAGAATACCAAGCGTAATAAAGAAAATATAAAGAAAAATAACAGAAGTTAAATAACCTAGTCACCCAGAGCGCGTTCGCCAATGGCGATTGTGGAAACAAATCCCCGGCAACGGCGCCAAAAACTTGACAGACCTAAAACATATAGGTGTCTGTGTACCGCAAGTGTACGGGTTTGTGTAGTAATAAAATATCGTTCTCTCTCAGGGATTTGTGTTCAATCACGCACTAAACTAGTTCGCTACAAAGAATGCTAGGTCGATCCAAAGGGTGTTGTAAAGTTTAATAAATTAAACTAAGAAAGCATGAATTTTTAGGGGTTTTATCAAATAATTGAAAGCGTTCAGGGGAGTCTACTCTAGTCAACTAATCAAATTATCAACAATTCCGGTGCAGGTAACAAGATAATTCGGGGTCTATAATCTTTCTAAGCCCTATCACTTCGATCTTTCGAACCTAGGTGAGTTACAGTGATTAACCTAAACATTATTTCTAACTATTTAGCCTAATCAGAGATAAGAACTGACTATAAATTGACCCTATGGAAGAATCATTATGTCTAACTATTTTCTAACCTATTCAATCTACGCAATCCGATTCAAGACTCAAACTGTCGTTCTATTGTCAAGAATCTAAAACCGATTCTGAGACTCAAGCCGTTCTATTGTCAAATTACCATGACATACAAAACACGTAGATTAAACGAATAAAAAGATAACCTAACACCGAAACTGTATTCAAATTCAATCGATTGACATTGAGTTTATCCCCTAAACTAAGAAAATTAGCTACTCATAATTTTAGAAGTAAACATCGCAAAATCTAAATAACTACAAGAAAGTATTTAAGAGGAATAGAAATAAACCGTGTTCGAATTGGCAGAATCGATCTCTTCGTATCACCCGAATCGATCTCTTTCGTGTTCTTCGATGACGAACAATAATCTAATCTAATAACAATCTTTTTGAAACAACTGTAAATAAATTGATCTAAATCTACTCTAAAAGCTACCTAAAAATCTCTCTGAAACTAGAGTAAACGGAAGAAATCTCTCGCTGCTGATGGATGCTTGAAACGTCGGCTGTCGAAGCCCTTTCATAGCGGTTGGACTAGGGCACAAAACGCGGCCTGCGTTTGGAAACGCTGGCTTCGTTTTGCCCAAATAGCGGACTTCTCCGTGAGAGGGCGCTGGCTGCGCCACCAAAAACGCGGGCTGCGTTTTGTCTTTTTTCGGTTGCCAAACTTTCTGGACAAGGCGCGCCCTGCAATTCCAAAAACACTATCTGCGCCTTGCCTCTCCGCTTCAATTGGATTTGGGCCGAGTCGTTTGGGCCGTTCTTCCTTTCCTCTTCTTTCCTTCTTCATTCCCTTTTTATTTTTTTGATGATTTTTGTTATTTCTTCTCCAATTCTTCATGCTTTTTGATATAATTCTACCAATTTCTGTAAAACACACCAAACTCGCGAACAAGTGTATAAATCACAGAAATTGACATAAAAATACGGAATTTCGGATATAAAAAGCATGAAACTGACATGATTTGAGCCCTAAAAACTCTATATAAAATTGTCTTATCAACGAACTTAAAATCTTTAGAAATGAAGAAGTTATGGACATTTCTTTCAGGACCTACATATTGTGTTACTATTTGAAATCAATTTTGACATATGTTCGACTTTGCTAAATACAATATTAATTTGTACATAATTTTGGTAATCTAACAATATGGTTATATACTAGACTAAATTTAGGAACTTCTCCAACTTGAATCACCCTCAAAGCTTAAGAAACGAATTGATTATGGATTGTTCATTATGGATCCTCAAACTGAGTTAATGCACGTAAATAGTGACCACTACAACCCTATTTTTATTAAATCGATATTAATGCATGCTTGTTTGAGGAAGTTTGAAAAGACGATCATAAACTAGGGACATGTTAGGCCTCTCGAAGTTAAAGCAACTCAAAAGCTTACGAGATGTGTTGGTATAAATTTTTATTAATGACAGAAATTATGTAATTGTTACAGGAGGTTAGCTACAAATTAGAGGTATGGACACTATGGACAATTAATGTTTGATCATGGAACATAAAATGAAAAGTAAAAGGGATGATGCGCATCATGGGGAAGCTGGTGTTCCGAGGTTCACCAGTCAAAGCCCAAAACTAAAAACCGATTGTGAGCATTGATAAGTCGTTTTTATATAAAGTTTTTAGGGCTCAAAACATATCAGTTGCACGCTTTTTATATCCGAAATCCTGTATTTTTATGTCAATTTCTGCAATTTATACACTTGTTCGCGAGTTTGGTGTGTTTTGCAGGATTCAGTGGAATTATATCAAAAAGGCAAGAAAAATTGGAGGAAAAATAGGAAAAATCAAAGAAAACAAAAAAAAGAAGGTGAAGAGGAAGAGAAGAATGAAGGAAGAACAGCCTAGTTTGACACGGCCCAAACCCGTTTAGGGCGGATGAACAACGCGCAACCAGCGTTTCTAAAACGCAGCCAGCGCCTTGTCCAGAAGCTTCAGAAGGCGAGAAAGAGCAAAATGCAGCTGGCGTTTCTGAGGCGCAGCCAGCGCCAAGACACGGAGAAGTTTCACTTTTGGGCAAAACGCAGCCAGCGTTTCTAAAACGCAGGCAGCGTTTTGTGCCCTAATCCAGCCCTATAAAAGGGGATTGATATCTGCCGTTTAAAGCATCGGCTTTTGGAGCAGTTTTAGGGTGAATATTAGCGTAGCTTTAGAGAGTTTTGAGAATAGATTTGAGATACTTTCTTTACAGTTAATTCCAAAACATTGTTATTAGATTAGATTGTTGCTAGTGATCGAAGAACACGAAAGAGATCGATTCGGGTGACACGAAGAGATCGATTCCGCCAATTCGAACACGGTTTATTTCTATTTTACATTCATGCTTTCTTGTTCTTGTTTAGATTTTGCAATGTATACTTCCAGTATTATGAGTAGCTAATTTCCTTTGTTTGGGGGATAAACTCGATGTCTATTGATTGAATTTCAATACAGTCTTGGTGCTAGGTTATGCTTTTTATTCGTTTAATCTACGTGTAATGTATGTCATGGTAATTTGGCAATAGAACGACAGTTTGAGCCTTTACCTGGTCTTAGATTCTCGACAACAGAACGACAGCTTGAGTCTTGAAATGGAATGCGTAGATTGAATAGGTTTAGAAAATAGTTAGACATAATTATTCTTGCCTAGGGTCAATTTATAATAAGTTCGTATCTTTGATTAAATTAAATAGTTAGAAATAATGTTTACTTTAATAACTGTAACTCACCTAGGATCGAAAGATCGAAGTGATAAGGCCTAGAAAGATTATAGACCCCGAATTATTTTATTACCTGCATCGTGATTGTTGATAATTTGATTGATTGTCTAGAGTGGACTCCCCTGAATGCTTTTAAATTAATTGGTTAAAACCCTAAAAATTCTTGCTTTTCTAGTTTAGTTTAGAAAACCTTATCACAACCCTTGGATCGACGTAGCATTCTTTGTAGCGAACTAGTTCAGTGCGTGGTTGAACGCAAATCCCTGAGAGAGAACGATATTCTATTACTACACAGACCCGTACACTTGCGGTACACAGACACCTATACATTTTAGGTCTGTCAAGCATGCTTGGGGAAGTTGATGTTCCGAGGTTCATTAGTCAAAGCTCGAACTTTTGATCAATCACGACCCCAGGGTCCTAAGATAAGTTAACGTTCTAGCCCAACGTTAAGCAAACGTTAGGTGCACCAATAAGTTAAGATGTTAGGTGATTGCCTTAAATGGAGACGTCCGACGGGCATCACCAGCTGTCGAGGCAACATTAATGATAAGAAATCTTAAAAGAATATTAATGACTTGTATCCATACTTTGCTAAGTGCTAACTCTACGACCATGTTCAATGTTAGGTACCCGACCAAATAGGCAAGTCCGGGAACTTGAAGGGAACAAGTTGCACAAGTGGTGAAGGCACGGGAAATTGGGTTATGGGTGCCGTTAAATAAGGAAAAAGAAATGCCTAATGGTTGTAAGCTTTATGTATTCCCATTATGACCAAAGCAAACTCCACGAGCTTTATCATGTACTTGTAAGACCACCCTATAATGAGAAGCAACACGCCCCTGTCCCATAATAATGTAAGTTGACAAAGTTAAAGTTTGGTGAACCAAGGGAAACCAGTCATGAGGGCCTTGAGTATTGGTCGATCTCTATCAGGGGAGATGCCCATCCGAGGCTCACTCGAACCATCCTGAGAAACCCGAAGCATGCCTTCGAGGGAGTACCTATGAGAGTCGACGATGAGTTGTCATGTATGGAAGAGGGCCCCGAATCCCAATCAGCTAAGGCCCAACCTTTAGATCCCCTGGTTACCCTTAGCGACAAAAAGGCCGAAAACATAAGTAGTTTAAAAAACCTTCTAATTCGCAAATCATTAGTTGTTGGTCATTATATTTTTTTCTTAAGTTTTTGTTTTATTAATGCCTTGAGTATTGGTAGATCCGTAACAGGGATGACGCCTGACTAAGGCTCAACCAGCCCATTCTGAGAAACCCGAGAAGTACCTATAGGAGTCAGTATTGAGCCTCAGCATCGGAAGGTAGCCCCTGGATCCCAATCATCTAAGGCCTATCTCGTATAGATATGCATCCTCTACCTCTTTGCTCACTAATGATAATACTTAGACCAATGAATGGTCATAATCAATGATGGAACTCCATAAAAAAAAATGGGACTTTATAGTTGAGCCGAGATTGAACCTTTGTTGTTGCTTCGCATAGAAGATGACACTGTTTTCCTGCACACTTCATTACTCACCACCATGCAGAAACTCATCACCATCTAGAGAAATATAAATACAAGGGATTGACTCCACTTTCATAGGAAAGCCCAAGAACTCCTTTCAAAGATGCCACGAATTCACACACTTACAAACATAGCAACTAGATCAATATCACTCTCATTACCAAATAATGATTACAATAACATAAAAACTTCGAAATTGCAAAGATTAAAAAATAGAAGTAACTTGCTAATCACATGACCAAGAAAACCTTAAATGATATCGAAAATACCATTCAACATTCTGTACAAAGTCACAAAAGCATAAATCCAACATTGAATCTCAATAGTTGACAAGTGATCAAATACTAGAGTGAGACTTAGTAATAATATGAAACCAATGAATGTGGTCAAATAGAAAATGACAAATCATACTTCACAACTTGTATGTAAAATTGAAAGTAGTACAATTGGAGTCTCATCATCCCTCCAAAAAAAAAATATCCCAATAAACAATTGATGTTATCTATTTGATAAATATCTCAACTTTAACATGACAAAATTAGTTGAATTTGCAAATAAAATGGCCGACAAAATGCACTTAGGATATACGAATATAATTTCACAAAGGTCTGACAAATACTTATTGATTTTTCATAGGCAACTTAGATTCAGGTACTACAAGCTGACTTAGTTGCTCCAAAGTAAAAACTAGAACAACTTTTCACTTTAACAACACGTATATTAAGTGAACTGTAAACGTTTGGCCCTAAACTTTAGATAGCTTGATAAATGACAGGAAACCAAAGAAGCGATATGCTAACCTAAAGAACTTATACAATAAATAATCTGTGGCACAATGAGAAGATTTTTAAGGCACATAACAATAACAACAATTCCTTACTTATTAACCACCAAATAGACTATCTAGCTAGATTTCTCATTTTCAATTGGTTTGTCTTACTCACCCGTGATTACACTGTTCAGGCATCCGAAATCAGTGTAATATCATAGCTAGGACTTCACGACAAAGAACATTTGTCACTTTACAGCCAAATATAACCTGAACTGTATCATATCCCAACCAAACCAAACTCAGAACACCCATTTTCTAGGTATCAGAAGAATTACAATACTAATTTCTAGATATATTAATTGAAAAAATTTGGAACTTGGCTCACTACTCACCAGTGAGAGATTAAAATGGTTCATAGCATACTTGGGCTTGCACAAGCACGAGCCTTTTCTGGATGCTAACTTGATGGAAATTCAACACCAAATAAATGGAACTTGGAAATGTTTAATAATGGAAGGGTTTGTTCAAGAATGGCTACTTCTTGAATTTTTTTTTTTCCATTTAAATCTTTGAATGGCAAAACCCCAATTACCTAACACAAAATCCAATGGAACAATCAAAAGTAAAAATTCAGTCTAATAAGATTTCAATCAATAACTTATGTAATTACAAAACCCAAAATCCGAAACAGAAATCACAAGGATGATTGCCAAAGTAAACAATTCAGAAAATTAGAAAGAATCAAACCTAACACAATAAACTGGGAAAGCTAGCTAGCTAAACACAGCTAGTTCACCAAGTTTGGTTGTCTTTGTAGTCCATTTAAACCTGAAATTATAAGTAGGGGTGAGCTTTGGCTTCCAAGGTATAACAAAAAAATTCGCTAAGTAAGAAAAAGAGAAAACTTAGCAAAAAAGCAGCAGTTTGGAAAGAATGCATTTACCTCAAAGCCCTAAGTTGTTGATATGATGCTATATTAACTGCCCTAATGAACAACTCTATGAATTGGATTAATACCCATCATATACCATCCCATTTCTATCATAGTTTCAATGATTCAACAGGCTCGAGATGCAGAGTTGGATAGGTTCATTTCAATTAGCCGTAAGAAATATTTTAATTTTAGCAAAAGTCCATAAGCTTCTAACATTGTCTCATTATATTCTTGTCATCCCTTAATTTAGTCCCTTCCTTGTAGACCCTAGAGCTTTCATAAGTTTCAAACCTTAACTCATCAATTTCTTGCAACTGTAGTATCCTCTTTTTCCCCATTGCATTTGGGTCCAAAATAAGTGTTTTTATAGCCCAAAAAGCTTTGTGCTCTATCTCTACTGGTACATGATAAGCCTTTCCAAACACTAATTTGTAAGGTGTCGTACAAGACAGTGTCTTGAAGGCGGTCTTGTATGCCCATAGTCCTTCATCCAACTTTTGTGACCAATCCTTTTTAGACTTGTTTACTATTTTCTCTAGAATGCTCTTCACTTCCCTATGTGACAGCTCGACCTGCCCATTGGTCTGGGGATGATAAGGTGTTGTGACCTTGTATTTAACTCCATACTTAGCCAAGAGAGACTCGACGGGTTTGTTGCAGCAATGGGTCCCATTGTCGCTCAACAATGCCCTAAGGGTACTGAACCTTTTGAAGATATTCTTCTTCAGAAATCTAATGATGACCTTAGAGACATTGCAAGGGGATGTGCTGGCTTCTACCCACTTGGAGACATAGTCTACTGCCACTAAGATATAGAGGTTGTTGTGAGAGGGAGGGAAAAGACCCATGAAGTCAGTTCCCTATACATCAAATAGTTCAACCTCCAGGAAGCTGGTTTAAGGCATCTCATTTCAGTTAGAGATGGTCCCTATTCGTTGACACTTATCACATGAAAGAACAAAGAATCTAGCATCCTTGGAATCGGTAGGCTAGTATAACCCAACATGAAATACGTTAGCGATGATTTTGTCTGGATCAAAATACCCACCAAAAGGGGTTGAGTGGTGATGGAAGAGCACACTCTGTGTTTCCTCGTGGGCTATGCATCTTCAATAAATTCCATTTGTAAATATCTTTTATAGAAGAGGCTCTTCCCAAAAGTATCTTTTCACATCAGCCAGAAACTTCTTTCTCTATTGGTAGGACATCTCCATTGGAAGCACACCGCACACAAGATAGTTCACAAAATCAGCATACCAAGGTGCGGTGCGCTGGGCTATAGCAAGAAGCTACTCGTGAGGGAAAGAGCCATAGATTAGCAAATCATCATCATTGGAGGGATCCAGTTGCAGCCTTGAAAGGTGGTCTACCACCACGTTCTGTAGTCTAAGCTTGTCATGAATCTCGAGGTCAAACTCCTAGAGTAGGAGAACCTATCGAATGAGGCGGGGGTTTGGAATCCGCCTTTGTCATTAGGTGCTTGATGGTTCAATTGTCTATGTAGACAATTACCTGGGAGTTGATCAAGTAAAGTTTGAATTTGTCTAGGGCATAGACAAAAATTAAGAACTCCTTCTCAGTGGTGGGCTAGTTAGCTTGAGCACCATCTAATGTTTTGCTTGTATAATAAATGGCATATGGTTTATTGTCCTTTCATTGTCCAAGAACTTCCCCCACTACGTAGTCACTACTATCGCATATTACCTCAAAGGGTAAATCCCAGTCTAGAGCTTGTACAATTGGGACAGTCACTAAAGTCTGCTTGAACATGTGAAATGCACTCAAGCATTCTTGATAAATTCGAAGGGCATATCTTTGACGAGAAATTGGGTGAGAGGCTATGCAATCTTGGTGAAGTCTTTTATGAAACGCTGGTAAAAATCTTCGTATCCTAAAAAGCTTCTTCTGCCTTTTACTGAAACAGGTGGTTGTATTTTTTAATTACCTCCACCTTTGTTCTATCAACGGCAATACCCTTACTCGACACAACATAACTTAGGATAACCCCCTCCTGTACCATAAAATGGCACTTCCCCTAGTTAAGGATCAAGTTAACCTCTTCGCACCCATTCAAAATGTTTCTCAAATTTACTAAACAATGGTCAAAAGAGGTCTCATAAACATAAAAATTATCCATAAAAACCTTCACTATGTCCTCAATGAACTCTATGAAGATTGCCATCATAAACCTTTGGAAGGTGGAGGGTCCATTACACAACCCAAATGGCATTCTTCTATATGTAAAATTTCCATAAGGACATGTGAATGTAGTTTTCTCTTATTCCCTTAGGTGATTGGGGATTCGGAAAAATCTTGAGTAACCATCTAAATAACAAAAATAAGTATTCTTGGCTAATCTTCAAGCATCTAATCAACAAAGGAGAGGGGGAAGTGATCTTTACCAGTGGCCTTATTCAATTTTCTACAGTTAATGCACATTTGCCATCCCGTAACAGTTCTAGTGGGAATTAGTCTATTATTTTCATTCTTTACAATAGTCATCACTCCTTTGTTAAGTACAACCTGAACTGGACTCACCAATTCACTGTCAGAAATAGGGCATATAATCCAAACTTTTAGTAATTTTATTACCTCTTTTTTCACTAGCTACTTCTTTCATGATAAGGTTAAGTCTTCTCTGATATTCGATAGAGGGTTTATTATCTTCCTCTAGGAGGATTCTGTTCATACAGAAGGAAGGATGTGTCCCTCTAAGGTCCACAATTGTATACCCTATGGCCTTCTGGTGTATCCTTAAAACCTCTAGTTGGGATGAAACTTCCTTTTTGTCAACATTGTCAGGCTTGGATTTTAATTCCTCCTCCTTTGTAATCTCTAGTCAGATAGTAGGACTGGAATCGATGTTGACTCTTTCCAAGAGTCATAGATCAATTCTTAAGACATGCAAATTCCAAAGCCCAACATTCGAAAATAAAAGCCTAAAAATGGCATCTAAGCTATCGACATCGCACTCGACGAAGTCTCTCGGCATTCAATTGTCATCATCAAAACCAATGCATGAACGTTATTAGAGCCATCGACATCACGCTCGGTGAAGTCACTTGGCATCGAATTGCCATCCCCATAACCAAAAAGCCTAAAAGACATCAGAGCCATCGACATTGCTCTTGGTGAAGTCTCTTGGCATTGAATTGCCATTATCAAACTCCATTAAACAATCGAGGAGAGCGTCATTCTCGCTCGAGATCATCCATATACTGAGTAGAGCATCATTCCATCTTGAGACCAACAATAAATTACCCCCTTTGCCTTCAGACAAGTAGGGCGTCATTCTCGCCTGAGATCAGCTTTCAACCACAAATCCATCAATAGTCAAGTAGATAGGGTGTCATTCTTGCCTGAGATTAGCTTTCAAGCACAAATCCATCAATAGTCTAGTAGGGTATTATTCTCGCCTCAGATCAACCACAAATGACACAAGACATTAACAATCAGATGCTAGACTTCAACTTCCAAGTGTTGCCTAGGCTTTGCATTCTAAAGTCATATCCTCATACCAGTGTCCAATTATCAATGCTACTTTGATTTCATCCTCTCCGGATCCAATCAAAGTGGGGGCTATTTGTAGATATCGGGTATTTTAGCATAATATTAGTATTATTTCAATGTAATTTGTCATTCATTCTTTTGTACTTTATTTAGAAAATAAGTAAATAAGGGGATTCGAAGCCTAAAGACTTGCATACATACATAATACATGCACAAGTTTACGTGGAAAATTGTGCGCAACATCACATATAAAACTTTAAGCAAAGCATGCACGACTTTTACGTAAAAAATGATGAAAACCCTAGCCATGCATGCCATGCATGGGCTTACATAAAGTTAACATGCAAAGTCCTCAAGGGGATCACAAGTTTGAGCCTCATAATGAGCATCATCGTCCAAGTTTTCTAAGCTCAGAATGTACTTGAATGATCCCAAGTCCGAGCAGACTTTAGCACATTCAAAGCACACCGTCCAAAGTGTGAATCAAGCCAAAGTACATGCATTGCATAGTACAAGCGCCTAACAACAACAACAGAAGCACTGGCAGCGCCCTTGATGCCGCCGGCAACGCCAGAGTCAGAGAGAAGGGAAATTGTGAAAAACATAAACGCTACCGGCATTCAGTAGGATGCTCCCAGCGTTTAAGTTCAGGAATCGATGACGATCACAACCACCCGCTGCCAGTGTTAACTCGCCCCCGACCAGCTTTTGGGGTTTTAGGGCATCGGCGACTTGTCATGCGTAGGGTTTTTTAGTGTTATTTATTTTTCTCCTAATTACTTCTATGTAAACCTTATAATACCTTATTAGAGGAGACAACTTCGTTTTTACTTATGAGCTTAGTTTTTATTTTATTAGTCTTTACTTAGGTTTAGTTTAAGTTCTTTTACTTTCTCTCAATTCTTCAATTTGTAAGTTACACTTCTGAATTTTAATTCGAGTTAATTCAAGTTCTTGTTCTTTCTCACTTTTACTTTCTGTCTCGTTACTTCAATTCCATTAGTATTAGTTCCCACAAATTCAACCTTTTTAGTGAAGAGGAGGATTAAGGTTCCTCGAATTCTCCCTTCAGGTGAGGATTCGAACAGTCTTTGTATTCCAAATCACGCCTTTCTTGTTTTGTTTGGGAGAAAGTTCGTGAAGATAAAGATTCAGGAGAAAAGATTGAAATTGCGGTTCAGATGAAAGTTTTTAATCTTAAATTCAGTATTAAATTTAATCTTTATATTCGTCGCTATAATTTATTTTCTTAAATATGCATTCGTTTTCTTGTTCAGTTTCTTGTTCTTGTTCCTTTAGGTTAAGTTTTGTTTCCCAATTCATGTTTTCTTTAGAATTTATTGTTTTCAATTCATAATTAGTTTAGTTTAGGTTTAAGTTGATTTATTGTTATTTATTGCTTTCTTGAATATGAGTTCTTTGTTAGCTTTAGTTTTTCGTTGTTGTTAAATTAGGTTATTTTCCATTCTCTGATTCATGTGTTCCTTAGTTATTATTATTTTAATTTCCTGCTTAGTTTAGTTTACTTTTTGTTTATTTCTTTTTGCATTTGAAATCCCTACCAAACTAATTACCTAAACCTAACACACCATCCCTGAGGATACGACAACCTTACTCAGAAACCCCGAATATACCACAACCAAACAATGGCGCCGTTGCCGGGGATGACGTTATTTGGTAGATTAGGTTATTGGTTTGTGTGTGAATAGTTTATCTGCTTTCTTAGATTAGTTTTAAAATTTAAAAAAAAACCTAAAAAATTAAAAATTTAAAAAATTGAGACATCAAGAAAAAGAAGGAAAGTACAACAACATGAGGTTTGGGTTCGTAGTCCTGTTAGTCAAAGATTGGTTAGGAAGGAGCCACCCTCAGTAGAACCACCTAAGATGGTTGAGGAAGCACGTAGGGTAACTCTAAATGACCAGTTATACCCATTATATGACCCACCACCTTCGTGTTTCGTACTACCCAACCTGCCTACTGGAGTGACCTTTGCCCTAGGCAGCACTACACCCAGAACCTACCACTCTTCACTGGTACTAGGTTAGCACTGATATGGATTGCAGAGTATAAAGAGTACCTCTAAGCATGGTGACTCCACCCGGAGTCCCTTTAGATTATGTGCTTTTAAAATACCTACCTTTTGCTCTAAGGGACGCCGCTAAGCGGTGGATGTACAACATCAAACCCCGGTCCATAACTTCTTCGGACGATTTTATAAAAGTTTTCATGAAAAAGTATTTTCCCAACTCATTAGCTGTCCAACTAAGGAACTCAATTTTGAAATTTAGACATGAAGTAGGAGAACCATATTGGAAAGCTTTTGAAAGATTTGAAAATTGACTGTCCCAATTCCTCACCATGGTTTTGACTTGGTACGACTGTGTCAGATCGTGTACGAGGGTGTCGACCAGAACACTAGGGTCACACTAGAATCAATGTGTCAGGGGGGTTTCATGGATAAAACTGTTGATGAGGGTGGGGAGTTCCTAGAGAGCATGGCTGAGAGAACAATGCAATGGGGAACAACTAAGGATGAGTCAATAGGTGCTGGACTGTCCAATGCTTGGGGGTGTACATGATGTAGCTGAGAGTACAAGCTATGAGGCTAGGTTCGCTTCGCTTGAAAACATGATAAAAACCTTAGCCCAACAACAATTGCTTGCTTCACAATCCCAAACCTGTGCTCAGGTTAATTCTTGGGATCAAACTGTTGCACCTACTCCCCCATCACCTATGTCGTGTGCGTTGTGCCAAAGTGTTACCATATTTACTCTACCTATCCTATCTATATTCAACAACTGGCTGCTAGTATTGAGAATGTGAATGCTATGCATCACCAATATAGGCCTGACTAGTACCAACCCTACCAATACCATGGGATTCGCAAGAATCCCTTACTCTCTTATGGCCCTAAAAACCAAAATGTGTTGAGATCACCTAGTCAAGGTGGGGGTTTCCAAGGAAACCATCCCCCTTAAGCTCGAAAATCACCCCATGGAGCTTATCAAATCTCCTAGAGGGCCACTTGTCCAATCCCAGATTGCCCAAAACCGACCCCCACCGAGGTATTCCAATGAGGATAGGCATGAGAGAGAGATTAGGGATTTAAAGAATGGCTTGAAAGACATTAAAGAAACTGTGAAGAGTGATATGGAGAAAATGATGAAACAAATGAATGAAAACTTTTCTCAACTGTTGTTAGCCAACAGGGATAGATGTTCCTTTCCTGGGCAGCCTGAGGTGAACCTTAATGGGCAAGCTTCAGGTTTGTCATCTTGTGACCCTAGTCAAGTTAGAGGTTTGAATGTTGTTATTACTCTTCGTTCTGGGAAAGAGATATATAATAGGGTGCAATTGAAATCTTCTGATGTATGTAATAAAAAGACTGCGAATGTTGAATATATTTTTTTCTTACCTTTTTCTTACCCTAACTTTGGTTCTATTTGGCATCAACAAAGAGGTGTCCTTATCTTCAATCAAGTTTCATCAACTGCGACGAAAGAATCAAATGTTCAAGCAAGGCTAGGCAAGATTCCCCTAGAAATCATCATATATATAAGTACTCTTTTATGTGTTTATTTTCAATGTAAAGTGTTCTTGTATTCATGTTCTAAAGTATCCATTTTTGCTCGTTTAATAAATTAATCTTGTAAAATAAATTTTCCCTCAAACTTTATTAAAAGTACATTTTCAAACTTTTAGTAGAGTCTTTCCTAAGTGAGAGGTAGACTCAAAGGTCTTTACCTTTCGAGTTTGTAACCTTATCCCTAAATCCACTTCTTGGTTCATAGTCTGAAAGACGTAAAAGAATATCAACACTCATCGACCTCCTCTGTGGTCGTTTCCTCTAGAATCACCTCATCAATTTCATCAATCTCTTGGAGAGTCATAACTTTGTTAGTGGGATGAATCAGCTTGGTAGTGACCATATCTATAGCACTTGAAGTACTTATGACCCTCTAGTTTCTTAGGAGGCTCCTTGTTGGACTGTTTGAGTAGTAATTGGAGGCCTAAGAAACTTTGAAGAATGTCCAACCCTTACAAGTACCACCCTTGGAGAACAAACCACTCTTAGCAATGTATTTTGACCCTTCTTTCTTCTTCTTTCTTCTTTCGTCAATGAGAGTGGCAGTTTATAAAGGTCATCAAGGGCGTAGAAGATTTGTAGATGTTTAGGGTCAATTTGAGCCTAAATATTTCTCTTCTACCTAAGCTTTTGTGATAGTTCTTTTAATAAAAGTGTTTATCTCATGCGTATTTGATTACTTTGTTGGTTTTGTCCCCTAGATTATGCATTTGAGCTAATTTGAGCAAAACTAGTCAAAAAGGGCCCAGGTTACGTTCGAGGACATTCATACAATACCCGACCCAAGACGAAGTCCCAAGGGACATTCGAGGCACCCTCGAGCCATGAACAAGGGAGGTCTCAAGCTCAAGGTCAAGGAAAGCCTCCAAAGGAGGCTCATCAGGGACGTCGCGACCGTGACACCTACTATCACACCCGAGACTCCCTCACTACTATCAAGGCCTATGTCCTCGAAGGGGGTCACGCTCGTGAAATTTATGTCGCGACTGTGACAACCCTGAAGGTTTCTCCCCAATAAATGCATCGCAGTCGTGACATACCTGTTATGCGTGATCCTCCAAGACCATCCCATGCCAGATCCTGACCAAAAGCAGACACGTTCATCATATTTAAGTCACGACCGTGACGTTTAAGAGGACTTCTTTCCTAGCAGCATTATTGTGACTGCGACATGTCGCCGTATCACGGTCGTGATATCCCGAGCAGGAGATCTCACGTGTTGCTTTATCACGACCCACATCTGGTCGCAGTCATGACACTTGAAGGGTTGAGACGTCACGACCGAGACATTAGGTGTCACACCCCTGACTCCTATCTCCGGAATATTTTGGAAATCGCTCAGAAGAAGTTGTCGCGACTGGGATGATCTGCGGGCCGCCCGCGACGCCCCTACTGCAGCTTAATTATATGGCTAAAAAGACTTTTTTTTTATTTAATGTGGCCTTTTGTATAAATAGGCCTTTTGACTGGCTTCGAGATTGATGGCCCGAGTCTTGAAGAATAAGGAGTGGCGGATGCTCCCATTGTAGTCAAGGTTCACCCAATCACATTTCTCGTTTTTATTGAAGACCATTTGGTAAACTCATTCCACCTTTCACACGTGATGATGCATGTATCTTTAACGAGCTCATGCATTGCATGCATTGCTAAAGTTTCGGTATTTTTGTGCGTAAAATCGTGCATGCTTTTAGGATGGGTCTTTCACACGTGATGATGCATGTGTGATCTTGTGCATGTAGAGTGTATGCAAGCAAGTGTCTTGTCTTGGCTCCTTCTCTTTATTGCTTATCTTATACTATAATGAACTATGTTCAAATTCCGAATGTCTACTGTATAGTGGTTAGTATGTCTGGTATATTTTTGTTGTTCTTCCATGAGGAGCAAGGGGCCTAAGTGAAAGCAACTAGGTTTAGGTAAGGTCTACGATCACTTGGGTTTGAAAATAGGTCTATAGGAATCACAAAGCAACAAATAAACTAAGGTCGGATCAAGATGTAACAATGGGCTTCAGAGGCTTTTCGGGGTATAAACGGGAACAAGGAGATGGGTTTTGCAATAAGAGAGCAACAAGAGAGGAAAATCAAGTGGTATTCCGTTAGAAAAAAAAACCTACCGGTCTTCCTCTTTCGAGGATAGTCCGGATTAACTGCATGAAAGTCCACCACAGACCCGGAGGGTTAATTAAACAGAATTCCCTAACTAACCTCCTTCCAAATTTCGTGGGCGAGCATTAACCATCCCAACTCCAACCTTCCACGACAAGTGTTGGATGTATTCGGGAGCTTTCGGACCCGGATACACCCCACTGGAGGGAAAGAATGGAGTGGGAAATTGATTTCCCACCTAATTACTCACTAAAATACTAACCCATTCCTAATTACCCATGAGGTTCTAGCCACTAAAACATTACAACAACTAAGCTAACAACACCAAATCCAGCCCTAAACATGATTTCTAGCAACAAAGAACCAAAACTCAATCAAAGCAATGAAAATAAATCAAAGAGATAAATAAAGCAATTAACAAGTAAGCAAGGTAATTAACAAAGTAAAGATGAGTTTTAAGGGAAGAGAAAACTTATCAAGTGCAGAAAATGAGCAAAGGAAAGCAAGGGAGATGATGATTCAAAACAATCTCTCAATTGATTGAACCTTCAAATCTTGAGTACAACACCAAAATCAGCTAAACCCTATATTAATCCAAACTAAAACCTCTCTAATGGAACCCAAATCCTAACCAAAGCATGAATGAAAGCTTCCTAAAATGACCCGCTATTAAAATTGTCAATTGGAGTTTTTATACAAAGCATGGTTGTTACCTAAAACACTTCGTTTAGAGCCGAAAATAAGTGCAGATAGCAAGCACGTCGAGGGCACAACGACTGGTGTCGCGGGTGCGACGTGAGAAGACAGTAGGGCGATTCCAGTTTCCGCGCTAGGTCGCTGGTGCGACCACTCATGTCGTGGGTGCGAACAACTGCTGACAAGTCAGGGTGATCAAGGTTTGGCGCTGGGTGTTCGGTTGTGGTATTTGGGGTAAAAAGTAAAGGTTGTCGTACCTCAGGGATGGTGTGTTAGGTTTTTAGGAAATTGGTTTGGAAGGGTTGTCAATATGCAGGAAGCAGTAAATAATTAAACTAACTAAATTAATCAAGATTGAAAGCAATAAAAACTAAGGAAAATAAGAACTTAAAGATGAACTAAACCTAATTTAACAAGAAAGTAAATTTCTAACTAAGAAAGCTATTTAAAATAATTAAGAACGATGAATGTAAATACTAAACTAATTACTGAAATTAAAGGAACGAAATTATGCCTAGGATGCATTGTTCTAACCTTGAATCTTGAAATCTTAAATCTCTCTCCCGAACAAACAAGAAAGGCGTGATTTGGATTACTAAGACTGCTCGAATCCTCACCTGAAGGGAGAATTCGAGTAACCTTAATCCTCTTCACAAAAAATTGGATTTTTGTTGAACTAATACTAATAACTCGAAATAACAAGACTAGAAACAAAAAGCGATAAGAACGAGAATTAAAAATTGAATTGCATGAAAAATTGGACGAGTAAATTACAATCAAAGAATAATGGTAGCAAAAGCAAGAAAACAAAACAATGACTAAACCCTAGAACAATAATGCAAAGAACGAGTAAACCTAAAAAAAAAACTATCATAATTCATCTAAAAAGTAACCCCCTTAATTCGCGGCGGCTGGGTCTATTTATAGGCAGTGGGTGAAAAACGCAGCCAGCGTTTTGGTATTCCGTCTTTGAGTTTTCCGTAGAAAAACGCAGCCAGCGTTTTGTATTACTCGACTTTCCTCACTTTCCGTTTCAGGCGCTGCCTGCGTTTTAAAAATGCAGCCAGCGTTTTTGTCTTCCGCTCATTCTTGGGCCGGATCTCGCGCGATTGGGCCGCTTCTTTTAGTTCTTCTTCTCATCTTCTTTTTAATTCTCCAATTCTCTCTTAAATCTTCATCTTTTCTCCACTTCTTTTCACTTCTCTATGAATTTGGATTAAGATCTGCAAATCACACTAATTTTCCAATCAAGTGAAGAAATCGCAATAAAAAATACTCAATTTACGGTCTTAATTCGGCTCAAAATGAGACCGAACAACACTCCCACACAAAGGTTTGCTCGCCCCGAGCAAACTAAAACAAAGAAAGAAAATAAACTAAACTATCCTAACTCCCTTTCGTAGGAATTATGGTTGCATTTAGCGTATGCAACAAGCCCTTTAAACCCATTGGCGGCTCAAGTGGACGAGGAAGGTCTCGTGACGGTTTATAGCAACTATACCCACAAAAGTCGAAGAAAAAGAAAAGAAAAAGTAGAATCAAATTAAAAAGAAAGGAAAAGACTCAAGAAAGAAATAGGAAAAAGAAATAAAAGAAATAAAAGGGTTACAAATACAACGGAACACCCCCTCAGGCTAACCAATCAAACACATCAATCCATCAAGCAAATACCCATATCAATCTGGAAGAGAACAAAAATCAGTGTAAAATAGATAGAATGAAGTTTTCGAAATTAAGTAGAGAGAACAAGTACTTTAGATGCGAAAAACCGCCAACAGACTTAAGATGAATGCAAATATGCACGGTTGATTATGGACGTAGGCCAGTTAAAAGAGCAAACCTCACTTTAGGATAAAAATTGAACGCTCAAACACTCAAATTTGAATGTGTATGTGGGTTTTTCTCATACTCAAACCAAAAGAAACAACCTACCATAGGCTTGGTAAGAATCTCGCTCTCCACTGCTAGTATCCAAATACATAAGTGACAATCAAGATGACTTTTAGGGCTGTAACGAGGCTTAGGTTAGGGAAAAGGAGTTCTAATATTTGGGTATGAGGAGTTAAAGAGCAATGCTTGGATTGATTTTCAAAATACATTACTCTCAACTCACCTTCTTGCTTAATTATACAAGGAATTCATTTTTCTCCCTCATTAAGAACAAAACACCTTATCAAACTTTACAACTGGGTCAACAGCTTTAAGAACTTTTAATTGAGTCTCCCTTAATCACCCTTTTCTTTTGAATTCTTTTTTTTTTCTCATTTTTTTTCTTTTTGTTCTTTTTTTCTACTTCTATTTTTGGTGGGTGGTCAAGGGAGAAGAAACACGAATATATAAACTTAGCTTCAACCTCAATATATCAAAAGAACAACATAACGAATTGGCTAACTCATAATAATTGGGATATGTAATGTATCCCAATTCAATTAAAATCAAAACTACACCCCCAGTATCTCAATTCCATTCACAACAACACCGAACCAATTTTCGCTCCCGAAATAATGAATTCTCACACATCCAAACAAGGCAAAGGGTAGGAATTAATAAAGTCCACGGCTTGTATTTTCATGGTTTCATCACAAAAAGAAAGGTAATCAAAGGCTAGGCGGGGTTAAAGAACGGCAATAATATTATTAGGGAGGCTGTTTGGCTTTGTAGTTCAATTAATATAGAAAAAGAATGCCTCAATCATATTGTCAATATGTAATGCAAAGATGCAATTTCGAACAAGATGCAAAACAAGTTCTAGAGGTGCAACTAGTGGTGGAGTCACTCAAGGAAATAAAAGAATTGATAAAAGTGATCAATTCATAATTTTTAGGTTATGTGGACCCACAGGATGGGGCTCATTCAACTAAACCTAGCCCAAAGATTTGCGGCACACATATTTACACTTACTAAGTTAGTCAAAGCAGTTAAACACAACTTTCATAACTTGACTCAAAATAAGAATATTTGAAGAAAACAGTTTCAAAAACTTTTAGGTTCTCAACCAAACTTTTCAAGGTGAAGTAAGACAAATTGTAAGTCTAATCGATTTACAAATCATCACTGAAAGTGTTTCGAACAGACTAAACCTAAAAAAAAATTTAAAAAATTTTGCCAAAAACTAGTAAGGCACTTGTGCCACCCCACTCCCACACAAAAACTCTACAATGTCCTCATTGTGATTAAGGCGACACGACACAAAAGAAAAAGCACACAAAAGAAAAGGAAAAATTCAAGCCGGCATGCATGCCTCCCCCACTCCCACACAAAAAGGCTAACAATGTCCTCAATGTAATCAGAAATAGAGATCAGCAAGCACCCAAAAGAAAAGAAAGAGAAAAAAAAACTAAAAGGAAAATAAAATAAAATAGGGAAAAGAAAAAAACAACTCACTAACTGTAATAAGAAGACAAGGAAAGATATTACCTGGATGGTTTCTTGCAAAAAGATTCAATCCTTCTCGCTTGACAAAGCACAGTTAGGAGAAGCACTCAAAAAAAATCAAGAAAAGAGGGGTTAGATATACAATATATACAAGAATCTCGACTTACCTTCCTTCAAACACTAGGTGGATCGTGGAATGTGACACATTCCACGTCGGCAGTATCAGAAAACTCTAAGAAAGGCTTCAACCTATGCCCATTCACTTTCCAAACAGAATTGTTAGATGGGTCCTTAATCTCAACCACTCCTGAAGGGTATACCTGAGTCACAATAAAGGATCCAGTCCACCTGGATCTCAACTTTCTAGCAAACAAGTGTAGCCGGGAATCATAAAGGAGTACCTTTTGTCCCGGGAAGAAAGTCATTCTATGAATGATCTTATCATGTAAGATTTTAGACCTCTCCTTACTCAATCGCCCATTTTCATAGGCTTCTCTCCTTAACTCCTCAAGCTCACAAAGTGTAAGTCTCCTCACCTCACCAGCTGCTGACAAATCAAGGTTAAGGGTTTTTAAAGCCCACCAGGCTCTATGTTCAAGTTCAACCGGTAAGTGTCAGGCTTCCCAAAAACAGCGGTATAGGGTGACATCCCAATGGGGGTTTTATAGGCCGTTCGGTAGGCCCACAAGGCATCAATTAGCTTAATAGACCAGTCCTTCTTATTCCTAGACACAGTTTTCTCTAAGATCTGTTTAATTTACCTATTGGAGACTTCTGCTTGACCATTAGACTGTGGATGGTAAGCAGTGGTGAGCCTATGCTGAACTGAGTACCTCTTCAGTAAGGCCTCAAAGGATCTATTATTGAAGTGGCTTCCCTGATCACTAATAATGACTCTAGGCATTCCAAATCTAGAAAAAATGTGTTCCCTAAGGAACTTGGTCACTACCTGAGCATCGTTTTTCCTAGTAGGGATAGCCTCTACCCACTTAGACACATAATCAACAGTAAGGAGAATATATTCATTTCCAAAAGAATTAGGGAATGGTCCTATGAAATCAATACCCCACACATCAAACACATCAACAAAAATCTCAGGTTGTAAGGGCATCATATCCCTCCCAGTATTCTTTCCCAAACTTTGGCACCTATGGCACCTTTGGGCATAGTCATGAGCATCTCTAAAAATAGTGGGCCAGTAAAACCCACTCTGTAAGACCTTATAAGCTGTTTTCTTTCCACTATAATGTCCCCCACAAGGTTGGTCGTGGCAAAAAGAGAGAACGTTCATAATGGATTCATCAGGAACACATCTCCTAAGTATCTGGTCAGGGCAATACTTAAACAAATAAGAGTCATCCCATACAAAATTCTTCACAATGTGAAGAAACCTGTCCCTGTCATGCTTATTCCAATCACTAGGCATCTCTCCAATTACATTAAAGCTCATAATATCAGCAAACCAAGGTTCCACTCCCACACTAAGGAGTTGCTCATCAGGGCAGCAATAGGGGTGGTTTTCACAGTATTAGGCACAATCCTAGAAAGGTGGTCAGCTACAGGATTCTCAGCTCCTTTCCTGTCCCTAATCTCACAGTCAAACTCTTACAACAATAAGACCCACCTAACTAGCCTAGGTTTGGAATCTTTCTTTTCCATCAGATACCTAATAGCTGAATGATTAGTATAAACTATGACTTTAGCACCAAGCAAGTAAGGTCTGAATTTCTCAAAGGCATACACAACACCTAGAAATTCTTTTTCAGTCACAATGTAATTCAATTGGGCATCATTCAAGGTGTGACTAGCGTAATGAATAACTACAGGTTTCTTATCAATTCTCTGTACTAGCACAACACCTACAGCATAATCAGATGCATCACACATAATCTCAAAAGGTTCTCCCCAGATGGGAGGTTTGAGAACAGGAGGGGAAATAAGGGCATCTTTAAGTTGATTAAAGGCCCTCATACAATCATGAGAAAAGTGAAAAGGTACCTCCTTAGCTAAATAATGAAGACAAGGGCTTAGCAATTTTACTGAAGTCTTTTATGAATCGCCGGTAAAAACCGGCGTGCCCTAAGAATGAACGGACTTCCTTAACAGAGATTGGAGGGGATAAATTCTTAACTAAGTCAATTTTGGCCTTATCTACCTCAATCCCATCTTTAAAAATCACATGCCCCAAGACAATCCCCTTTTTAACCATAAAGTGACACTTTTCCCAGTTCAGTGTCAAATTCTTTTCCTGACATCGACTCAGCACACGATTCAAGTTAGCTAAGCAAGCATCAAAAGAGGTACCAAACACAGAAAAATCATCCATAAAAATTTCAACACATTCCTCCACTAAGTTAGAAAATATTGAAATCATGCACCTCTGGAAGGTTGCAGGGGCATTACACAAACCAAAAGGCATCCTTCGAAAAGCAAAGGTGCCAAAAGAACAAGTGAATGTGGTATTTTCTTGGTCACAAGGGGCAATAGAGACTTGGGTATAACCAGAATAACCATCTAGAAAACAGTAATAATCATGCCCTGCAAGTTTTTCAATCATTTGATCCATGAAAGGGAGGGGAAAGTGGTCCTTCCTAGTTGCTTTGTTCAGTTTTCTATAATCAATGCAGACTCGCCAACCAGAAGGGACACGAATAGGAACTAACTCTCCCTGTTCATTCTCAACTACAGTTAAACCAACCTTCTTAGGGACTACATGGATTGGACTCACCCACTTGCTATCAGAGATTGGGTAGATAATATCATGGTCTAGCCACTTAAGGATTTCTTTCTTGACTACGTCCTTCATCTGTGGGTTTAGTCTCCTAGGGGATCTCTATGAGTAGCATTCTCATCTTTTAGGAAGATTCGATGCTGAACAATGGAAGGGCTAATCCCCTTAATGTCACCTAATGTCCACCCTAAGGCTCCTTTGTTCTTTCTAAGAATATCAATTGCTTGGTTTTCCTGGTCCTTACCTAAGTCAGAAGCAATGATTACTGGGTAGGTCTCACTAGGGCCAAGAAAAGCATATTTCAGCTCAGAAGGAAGGGGTTTCATCTCAAGTGTGGTGGATGAAGGTGGTTCAGGCTCAACTATCTCAAGTTTGGCTTGAGATGAAAATAAAGATTCATATAGCACATCACCATCAAATACATCAGAGTCACACAAAGAATTCAAATCACCAGGATTAATTCCTAGTGCATTCAACTCATCAGCAAAAGACATATTAACACAGTCATATTTATCACTATCATAAACAAAATCACTCACCCAATTAAGGGTACTCTGCTCATGCTCATCAAAACCTAAGGGTGACGTTTGCAGGTTAAAAATATTCAATTCCATAGTTAAATTCCCAAAGGTTAATTTCATTCTACCATCCTTACAGTTAATCCAGGCATTAGATGTAGCAAGGAAAGGGCGGCCTAGAATAATAGGAATCTCATCTCTAGTACTCTGAACTCTAGCAGTTTCTAGTACTACAAAGTCAACAGGAAACACAAATTCCCCAACCTTAATCAGAACATCTTCCACTACCCCCTTAGGTACTCTAGTGGACCTGTCAGCCAACTGTAATACCATCCTAGTAGGCTTTAGTTCACCTAATCCCTGCATCTCATACATATGTAAAGGCAACAGATTCACACTAGCTCCTAGGTCAAGCAATGCCCTTTCTATCAAACTATCACCTATGGTAATAGAGATAGTGGGCCATCCAGGGTCTTTGTACTTAATAGGCATTTGGTTCGACAGAATAGAACTCACATTAGTGGCTAGGAAAGCCTTCTTGGGCACCTGGGTGGCCCTCTTGGTAGTACAAAGCTCCTTAAGGAAGCGGACATATGGGGGAATCTGATGATTAGCATCTAAAAGAGGTATGTTCACCTTAACCTGAGAAAAAGTCTCCCTAATTTTGTCCAAAAATTTTTAGTCCTTACTCCCCTTTAACCTCTGTTGATAAGGTGATGGGGGTTTGTAGGCCCCTTGAGATGGTGGACTAGTCAAAGTGTCGGTTTTAGACATGGTTTTGGTGCGAGGAGGCTCAACTATAACAGTTGGCCTCGCTCCATCTGACTCATCATCAACAGGCTCATCAATAGATTTATCAGTCAAAGTCCTTTCATTACACACATCAGAAGATTTCAGTTGCACTTTATTATCTATCTCTTTCCCAGAGCGAAGAGTAATAACAGCATTCAGACCTCTAACCTGACTAGGGTTAACAGATGATGAACCTGAAGCTTGCCCATTGGGGTTTGCCTCAGGCTGCGCAGGAAAAGATCCTCTATCTCTATTAGCTAGCATCATTTGAGAGAATTGATCATTCATTTGTTTTAACACTTTCTCAATATCACTCTTCATGGATTCCTTAACTTCCCTCAGGTTATTCTTTAATTCCCTAATTTCTCTCTCATTCTTATCCTCATTAGTGTACCCTGGTGGAGGTCGGGTTTGGGCAATCTGGGGTTGGATAGGTGGCCCTCTAGGAGCTTGATAAGCTGCCTGGTGTGGTGGTCGATTCTGAGGGGGAGGATTTCATTGGAAACCCCCTCCCTGACTAGGTGGTCTCAACACACTCTGATTTTCGGGGCCATAAGAGAGTAAGGGGTGCTTGCGCATCCCCTGGTGCTGGTAGGGTTGGTATTGGTCAGGCCTATAGTTATAATGCATAGCATTCACATTTTCAGTACTAGCAGCCAATTGTTGAATATAAATAGGACAGGTAGAATAAACATGGTCAACACCTTGGCATACGGCACATGACACAGGTGGTGGGGGCACAAAAGCAGCAGTCTGGTCATAAGAGTTAATCTGAGCACAGGTTTTAGGTTGTGAAACAACTAATTGTTGTTGGGCTAAGGTTTTAATCATATTTTCAAGAGAAGCAAACCTTGCCTCATAACTTGTACTCTCACTCACAACATGTACACCCCCCAAGCATTAGACAATTGAACACCTAAGGACTCGTCTCTAGTGGTTCACCATTGCATTGTCCTTTCGGACATGCTCTCTAAGAACTCCCAGGCCTCATCAGCAGTTTTGTCCATGAAACCCCCCTAACATATTGATTCTAGAGTGACTCT
The DNA here is from genome assembly GCA_029582165.1 of Portulaca oleracea. NCBI lineage: Eukaryota > Viridiplantae > Streptophyta > Magnoliopsida > Caryophyllales > Portulacaceae > Portulaca > Portulaca oleracea. The sequence goes on along the minus strand of CM055873.1, from coordinate 24,316,175 downwards.
GGTATCATGGTCAACACCCTTGTGCACAATCTGACACAGTCGTACCAAGTCAAGACCATAATGAGGGAATTGGGACAGCAAGTTTTTGAAACGTTCGAAAGCTTTCCAGTAAGGTTCTCCTACGTCCTGTCTGAATTTTAAAATCGAATTTCTTAGTTGAGTAGCCAAAGATGTTGGAAAAAACCTTTTTATGAAAACTTTTAGAAAACTGTCCCAAGAGTTAATGGACTGAGGTTTGATGCTGTACATCCATCGCTTAGCGGCGTCCTTCAGAGCAAAAGGTAAGTAAATTAAAAGCACATAGTCTAATGGGACTCCTGGTGGAGTTATCATGCTAATATATTCTTTGTACTCTGCAGTCCATATCATTGCTAACCCAGTTCCCGTGAACAGTGGTAGGTTCTGGGTGTAGTGCTGCCTAGGGTCAAAGGTCACTCCTGTAGGCAGGTTGGGAAGTACAAAACATGATGGTGGTAGGTCATAAGATGGGTATAACTGGTTATAAAGGGTTACCCTAGGTGGAGGTGGTGGTGCTTCTCCAGACATCTTTAGTGATTCTACAGAGGGTTCCTACTTCCTAACCAATCTTTGACTACCAGGACTACGAACCCAAACCTCAGGTTGATGTACTTTTCATTTTTTCCTTGAAGTCTCAATTTTTTTATTTTATTTTAGTTTAAATTTTTTTTTTTTCGATTTTTTTGTTTTTTGAACTAATCTAAGAAAGCAGTTAAACTATTCACAAACAAACCAATAAACCTAATCTACCAAATAACGCCATCCCCGGCAAGGGCGCCATTGTTCGGTTGTGGTATTTGGGGTAAAAAGTAAGGGTTATCGTACCTCAGGGATGGTGTGTTAGGTTTTTCAGGAAATTGGTTTGGAAGGGTTTTCAATATGCAGGAAGCAGTAAATAATTAAACTAACTAAATTAATCAAGATTGAAAGCAATAAAAACTAAGGAAAACAAGAACTTAAAGATGAACTAAACCTAATTTAACAAGAAAGTAAATTTCTAACTAAGAAAGCTATTTAAAATAATTAAGAACGATGAATGTAAATACTAAACTAATTACTGAAATTAAAGGAACGAAATTATACCTAGGATGCATTGTTCTAACCTTGAATCTTGAAATCTTAAATCTTTCTCCCGAACAAACAAGAAAGGCGTGATTTGGATTACTAAGACTGCTCGACTCCTCACCTGAAGGGAGAATTCGAGGAACCTTAATCCTCCTCTTCACTAAAAATTGGATTTTTGTGGAACTAATACTAATAACTCGAAATAACAAGACTAGAAACAAAAAGCGATAAGAACGAGAATTAAAAATTGAATTGCATTAAAAATTGGACGAGTGAATTATAATCGAAGAATAGTGGTAGCAAAAGCAAGAAAAAAAAGCAATGAACTAAACCCTAGAACAATAATGCTAAGAACGAGTAAACCTAAAAAAAAAAAACTATCATAATTCATCTAAAAAGTAACCCCCTTAATTCGCGACGGCTAGGTCTTTATATAGGCAGAGTGGGTGAAAAACGCAGCCAGCGTTTTGGTATTCCGTCTTTGAGTTTTCCGTAGAAAAACGCAGCCAGCGTTTTGTATTACTCGACTTTCCTCACTTTCTGTCTCGGGCGCTGCCTGCGTTTTAAAAACGCAGCCAGCGTTTTTGTCTTCCGCTCATTCTTGGGCCGGATCTCGCGCGATTGGGCCGCTTCTTTTAGTTCTTCTTCTCATCTTGTTTTTAATTCTCCAATTCTCTCTTAAATCTTCATCTTTTCTCCACTTCTTTTCACTTCTCTATGAATTTGGATTAGGATCTGCGAATCACACTAATTTTCCAATCAAGTGAAGAAATCGCAATAAAAAATACTCAATTTACGGTCTTAATACGGCAGACCGTCAAGGAAAGCTGATGTTGTACGCTGCTGGTTGCGGGTGTCACAGCATGCGTAGCGCCTGGCATGCCCTTATGGCCCCTTCCCTTTGCTTCCTTTCTTAGACTGTAGCGCCCGCTACAAGGGTTGTAGCGGGTGCTACACCACTGTCTTGCATCAAAAATGGGGAAGGGGTTCGTGGGTCGGTTCCGCTTCGATTCTCGGCTGGGCTCGAGAAATCGCTCGGGATTCCCTAAAAAGCCTCGATTTAGTTTTTGCTCCAAAAGTGCCAAAACCTGCAAAACATCTAAAAAGCTAGTAACAACGATGAAAAAGACTAAGAATCGAGCCAAAGGAATTGGAATGGACGATTGTACTTAAGGGACGAAGGTGCCACAACCACCCACATCAAACCACGTTGGTGAACAAACTTTCTCACTACACTTCCAAATTTTAAGTCGGGTTTTTCGGGAATTGGAACGACCCTCTGAAATGAGGTTACCTCCCAACTCGAATTACTCCATATGTAACGAAGTACTTAAGGGGCATGAGTGTCGCCCACTCACACCAACCCTTGTTGGTTTCGTCGACAATTATTAATCACTTTTATTAACTCACTTTTTCAACGAGCTCGGGGTGATTCACTAAAGTCTCACGGTTTCAAAAAGAATGTGAAAGAAACAAGGATCTCATTTCGCAATCAACGAAGGAAATCTAAAACATATGAGTCATGACAACACCCGGACTAGGGACGACAATGCTCATAACGGGTTCTTTTAAGAAGATTAACAAAGTTTTCAAAACGTTGACTACGCAGTTCTAACGAACAAAGCAAAAACTAAAAGAAAACAAAAACTTTAGGGGTTTCTCATCGTGTTTTTCTCCTTTTTCTGACAAAACTTTTCAAATTTTAGCAAAAAAACTAAGAAAATCAAAAAATAGAAATGCTAGGCGATCTACCCTTAAACGTAAATATCTCCCCTCCCCCCTCCCACACACTTAAAATGCCACAATGTCCTCATTGTGGGAAGGGTGTCTCATGAAAGGTAGAAAGCCTACAAAGAACAAAAACACAAACACCTAGCAAGTAAAAAGTGGTGGTGACCCGAGCCCACACGGCTCCCACATCAATATAATCCCAACACGAACACTCAAAGGGGCTCGCCACCCAAAAGAAAGATCAATCATGCAAATTGGATCAAAGACACATACACATCAAAGAGGGCGGAAGGAAGTTACCTCAAGATCTTCATTTAAAAACAACTCGATCCGCGATCCAAGAGAACCAAGCATAGGGTTAGGATATGCGAATTAAACTACCTAGATGCTTGGATCCTAGCATGCAAGACTGAAAGAAGCTGACCAAGAGAAGAAATGAAAACGTAATTACAATATGTACATTAACCTGGACAAGCCTCAACCCCGGATCCCATTTCATTTGAGGCGGGAATTGAGGGTGGAACTTGGGGAAAGGAAAAGTGGGATGGGGAGATGAGAAGGGAAGAGGGAAGAGAAGAAAATGAGGAATAAGGAGGGAAAGTAGAGAGTTAGAACTTACAGTCAGGGCGTAGCGGGTGCTACCCCTGCCGTAGGGGGTGCTACGGCCGTGGAATGTGACCGACAGAAAGGTGTAGTGGGTGTTACGACTGTCGTAGCAGGCGCTACGGGCTGGAAAATGTGAACTTGCTTGCTTTGAGTCCAAGAACTCCACAATTCATCCCCTTTTTGAACTCATTCTTCTTAAACTTCACGAATACTCCCAAAATCACTTCAAACTTCACTCTCACTCCCCCACACTTATACTTTTCTTTCCTTCACCCAACTTCAATTCTTTTATTTTTCTTAATTTTTCAACTCTTTCTCTTTTTCTCTTTTCACATCATTTTTTTCCATTTTTGTTTCTTGAACCTAGAACTATTACCTCAAAAGAAAGAAGAAAGAAAAAACAAAAGAAGAATAAGAAAATAAAAGGTATGGGTTGCCTCCTATATAGCGCTTGTTTAAGGTCCCTAGCTTGACCCAATTACTTACTTGATCCTTGGAAGTCTTGGGACACAAACGAAGAACATCATCAATCTTTTCCACCAATTTTTCTTCCTTTTTTCCCAACGATTCTAAAAGAGATTCGTAGATGAATTGGGGCACTCTTCCGATGGTCTAGTCATCCACCTAGGAAACCCGGACAATATTTTCCTTGGTTTCCTCCACCAACGCTTCCTTCTTCTTTTCCAGCACCTCCTAACCTTGGGCAATAACGAAGTTGGCTTCTTCAAAAATTTAGTAGGCCGTTGAGAAATAGAAGGTAGCTTCAACTCGGGGTTGGGTGGTTTACCGGGCCTAGGCGCTTTGATAATCATCCCATTGACTTTGTTGCACTCGACATAGGTTTCACTCAAGGAAATTTCCTTCCTCCACGGGACAACCTTGTAGGTTTTATCACGGTAGATGCCCTCAACTTCACTTGGATTGGAATACGAGGCCCTTAGGTACTTAATTCCTCCTCAATCATCAGGCTCAACTTCGAGAAAGTAAGGCTCTTTTTGGCGCTCATCCAAGATGTTTATCACCCCATTGGCCTTGAAATATGATTCTTTGTGGGGTTTCCTCCTTGAAAGATCGAGATCAAAAACAATATGATCCCTACCCACATGAAGAGACAAACGAACTCTTTTCACATCTATTATAGCTCCTGCAGTGGCCAAGAAAGGTCGACCAAGAATAATAGGAATGTTCAAATCTTCATCCATCTCCAGAATAATGAAGTCACGAGGGATGAGAAAACTTCCCAGTTGAATCGGGACATCTTCTAGAATCCCCAATGGCCTTCTAATACTTCTGTCGGCAAGTTACAAATTGATCATCGTCGGGGTCAAATCGTCGAGATTGAGCCTCTTACATATGGAGTGTGGCATGACACTCACACTCGCCCCCAAGTCACAAAGTGCCTTGTCGATATTCATTTCTCCAATCGAGCACGGTATGGAGAAACTGCCGGGATCGGCTAGTTTCTCGGGAGTTTTGCTCCCCATAATAGCATTGCAACTAACCGTGAGACGATCGATCGACGACTCCTTGATTCTTCTTTTGTTTGTGAAGAGGTCCTTAACATGTTTCTTGAATGAAGGAACCTCAGACATGGCATTTCGGAAAGGTATATTAACTTGAAGCTTCTTCAACATCACAATAAATTTGGAGAATTTCTCGTCACTCTTGTGTTGAACCAATCTTCCAGGAAACGGAACTGGTGGTCGGTATGGTTTCAACTTCCCCGTGGATCGATCATGGTCATTCTCCTCCATAACCCCTTTATCTTATTCAATGCTCTCCTTGGATTTCATTGAGTCTTCCTTTTCCTCATCTCTAGGTGTCTCAAACACAACATCTCCCTCCTTCTCCCCATCACAAGATTTCTCAACCTCCATGTCCTCCTCTTAAGTTAATTCCACAACATCTCCCTCATTGTCTCCAAAAGGTCTCTCCTCCTCAACTTCTTCCCATCACAAGATTGAGGTTGGTTGGCTTGAGCCAATTTGAGTTCGAGATTCCAGATGTAAGCTTGATCCTTCTCTCGGTCATTTATGATTTGTCTCAACATCAACCCAACCGAGGATTCTTGGGCTGGTTGAGAAATTTGAGGTTGTGGAATGTTTTGATGGTTTTGATGGAGGGATTCTTCTTGGATAATTGAGTGGTGGTCACGGGGTTGAGAGGTAGAAAGGTAATGGTTGGAGGTGTAGCCATGAGCATAATTCCCTTTTGGGTGAAAAGAATCTTGGTTGATGTGAGAAGAATGAATGGCATTCACTTGCTCCATTTGTTGAATCTTTGCACAATGTTGAGTGAGGTGTCTACTATAGCAAAACTCACAAGTATGGATATTTGGAACGGAAGTGGATGTAAGGGGTTGTATTGCTTGGGCAACTCTCAATTGATTGGAGGCCTCCTCACTTGCCTTCTCTTTTTGCATTTCATAGACGGTGGCCAAAAAGAACTTTATGGTGGGGTTGTTCTCCAATGAACAGTCTCCATCTCCTGAACTTCGACCACCTCCCTAATGAGGAGCGGTTTGTGATATTTTATGGAGGAAAATGTTGGCCTCCTTCGTGGTCTTCTTCAAAAACATCCCTCCGGATGCATTGTCAATAGATTCTCTAAGAGGACCATAGAGCCCAAGATAGAAATGTTGAAGCAGCATCCAATCTGGTAATTTGTGATGAGGACACTATCGTTGGAGACCCTAAAATCTCCCCCAAGATTCAAAAAGGCTTTCTGCCGACTCTTGTTCGAAACCCCAAAATTTCTGCCATAAGTCGATGTGTCTCCTCCGCCGGAAAGAAACGATTAAGGAGATCTCCTTTAAGCGCCTCCCATTAAGAATAAAACCCAGGTGGACAAGTTTGAAGCCATGTCTTTGCTTTCCCCGTCAGAGTGAGAGGAAAGAATTTCAACTTCATAAATTCTGGTGATATCTTTGGAATTTGCACAAAACCGATCCGGTCTTCGAATTTATCAATATGAGCAATGGGACTTTCACCATACTCCCCTTCAAACGGACTTCTTTCAAAGACTTCAAGTAGGTGAGGTTTAAACTCGAACACTACATCGGGTAGTAATGGTGGTAATATGATAGGACTGCCTCTCGCACTTGAAGATGGAACAGAATATGAAGCTAAGGTGCGAGGTGAACTAGCTTAAGCCTTAGCCATCAGGACTTGAAACCTCCTACGATGCTTGATAAGGCACTAAGGCGAACCTACATGCACCAACAAGAACCAAAGAAGCATCAAATTCATTTGGATTAGCCCAACCTGATTTCTAGCGTGAGAGCGATGTCAAACAACTTATAACCAAGAAACTAAAACTAGGGGCGCTTGCTCAGCAGCAACGGCGCCATTTTGTGTATCGTGGTTAGTATGTCCAGTACATTTTTGTCGTTCTTCCACGAGGAGCAAGGAGCCTAAGTCAAAGCAACTAGGCTTAGGTAAGGTCTAAGATCACTTGGGTTTGAAAACAGGTCTAGAGGAATCACAAAGCAACAAATAGACTAAGGTCGGGTCAAGATGTAACAATGGGCTTCAAAGGCTTTTCGGGGTATAAACGGGAACAAGGAGATGGGTTTTACAATAAGAGAGCAACAAGAGAGGAAAATCAAGTGGTAATTCTGTTAGAAAAAAACCTACTAGCCTTCCTCTTAAAAGGATAGTCTGGATTAACTACCTCAAAGTCCACCACGGACCTGGAGGGTTAATGAAATGAAATTCCCTAACTAACCTCCTTTCACTTTCGTGGGCGAGCATTAGCCATCCCAAATCCAACCTTCCATGACAAGTGTTGAATGGATTGGGAAATTGATTTCGCATCTAATTACTCACTAAAATACTAACCCATTCCTAATTACCCATTCACACCCTTAAATACCCCCCAACCCATGATGTTCTAGCCACTAAACATTACCACAACTAAGTTAACAACACCAAATCCAACCCTAAATAAGATTTCTAGCAACAAACAACCAAAACTCAATCAAAGTAATGAAAATTAATCAAAGAGATAAACAAAGCAACTAACAAGTAAGCAAGGTAATTAACAAAGTAAAGAGGACTTTTAAGGGAAGAGAAAACTTATCAAGTGCTGTAGACACCGGGATTTGCACCAATATAATCCCGACTCATCGAAGCATTGAAGGCCGAATACATTTTTTGGGCCAATGTAGCAAGCAATACAAAACAGAACAGAACCAGCCCACTAGCTGAGACAAAACCCGCACGGGTTTTGAACGAGCAGAGACGGCCCAGAACCAAGGCAGGCCCAAGGCGGGCCCCTGTCCACGCTAGAAAACCCGCGCAGGTTTTCTTGTCCCCAAACGCGTCGTTTTGTGTCCACGTCAGCGATCTGTGCCGATGGATTTGAAAACCCACGCGGGGTTTCTAATTGATGATCCGGCGCCAAAAATCGTTTTGATCATCAATCCCATGATATTAGCACCATGTGGGTTGACCCTCTTGACTTGATTATGTGATTTGCATGGATTAGGGGGCATGATCATGGGGATGTGTCTCCCTCATCTTCCCTCCTAAACCTCACCTCCTCCACCTATAAATACCCCTCCATTCTTCCACTCATCTCATCAACTACTCTCAAAAATCACCTCTATTATTCTCAATTAATCCCTCATCATACTCTCTTAAAACTCCCATTATTCTCATATTACCATCTCATTACTCTACCGAAATCATCACTCATATACTATCCTACTACCATTCTCATACTCATCTTTCCATCCACCAAGTCAAGACAAAATCAAGGTTTCGATTCACGATTCGGGCTTCTAAATCAAAGAGGTTCGCCCTTTTATATTTTCTTTCATTATGTTATTTTAATCATTTAATTTGTACTTTGGATTCAATTATATGTGCATATTTTGTAAACCAAAAAACTCCATTCTTTATATTGCATGTTAAGAATATAATTTCGTGAAATTAATTAAACTTCTCCCCGCTTTATTTCATTTTAATGTCGATTTTAGTAGAGTCCGTTTTCTAACGGGCGAATTCAAGAATTCTTATAATTTTTGAGTTCGTAACCTTACCCCCGAACTTAGAATCGGGTTTCGTAGACCGGAGTTATTTTTTATTGTTTTTATGGTTTGTCGATTTCCTTAAATCGGCTGGCGACTCTTTTATTCTTTTTATAGTCCGTTTAATTATTTAACATTTGAATTTACACTAAAAACAATTGAAAATGACTTAAGGTTTCCCATTCATTCAACGTTTAAACCAAGAGAAAACGGGCCATGAAATGATAAAACCCGCACGGGTTTTATGGTTTCTAACCCATTTTCTCCGGCCCAGGAAAGCAAATAGCCCGGCCCAACGACAGTCAAAACCCGCGCGGGTTTTGGCTGATGTTGGCTGCCCGTTTGCTTTCTGTTGGGCCTGAGCCACTGTTTGGGCCGACTTTAAGTTATGATTAATTTATTTTTTTTGTAGTTTCAACTATTTAAATAATAAAACGGATTTGTAAAATAAATAAAGTTTCATCACCCCGAAAATGAATTTCATAAAATAAAAAATATCCTTATTTAAGGATTAAGCAACCTTAGTCGGCTCCCGATCGTTTAAGTAGCGCATCCGAAAACTGACACCCCTAAACGGGGGGCGATTTTCCGGGTCCTACAAGTGCTGAAAATGAGCAAAGGAAAGCAATGGAGATGATGATTCAAAACAATCTCTCAATTGATTGAACCTTCGAATCTTGAGTACAACACCAAAATCCACTAAACCCTAGATTAATCCAAACTAAAACCTCTCTAATGGAACCTAAATCCTAACCAAAGCATGAATGAAAGCTTCCTAAATTGACCCCCTATTAAAATCGCCAATTGGAGTTTTTATACAAAGCATGGTTGTTACCCAAAACTAAGGGTATTCACGGGGCAGGTACCCAAACCGATTGGATAATTTTTCCGGGTACCCGAAAATTTGGAGCGGCCAAAGCCTCGAACCGTAACCATAACCGACACTACCGGGTACCCGAAAATCGGGTATCCGAAAGTTTCGGGACGGATACCCGTTAACCAAAAAACCCGATTAATTATAATCATATGAGTTTCCAATTTTTATTTTTAATTTGTAATTATTAATTAACACTCCAATAGCAAAAAATGTTTCGAAAATGTTCTGAAACTGGGCCAGCATGACCATTGGCACTGAGTTTCCATACGTTTTGAGTTGTTGGAGGATTTGGATTTGGAGCATTGAGCGCCAACATTAAGATAAATTAGGGTTTTTTCCAGATTAAAATTTGGGCCTAGACAGTGGACTGGAGATTGGAAAAAAATAGGCAAAAATTAAATTTGGACCTAAATGTTAAATTTAATTTCGGGTAATTCGGGTACCCGAAAACATCAAGGGGTCGATCCGTAACCGAATTGATTAACCGAAAAATATTCCATGGCGGTTAGCCGACCCGGTTAAAATTGATTTTTCCGGGGCGGGTACCCTAAATTAATGACCGGATAGCGGGTTTCCGGATCGGGTTTTTCGGGGCGGTTATTAATGAACACCCCTACCTAAAACACGACGTTTAGAGCCGAAAATAAGTGCAGACAGCAAGCACGTCGTGGGCGCAACGGCTGGTGTCGTGGGTGTGACGGTGAGACGACAGCAGGGCGATTCCAGTTTCCGCGCTAGGTCGCGGGTGCGACCACTCATGTCGCGGGTGCGAACGTCTGCTGGCAAGTCAGGGTGTTCAAGGTTTGGCGCTGGGTAACTGGTGTCACACCTCTTGTAGCGCCCGCGACTGTCTGGGAAAGCTGATGTTATATGTTGCTGGTCGCGGGTGTCACAGCAGGCGTAATGCCTGGCACGCCTTCTGCCCCCTTCCTTTTGCTTCCTTTCTTATGTTGTAGCGCCTGCTACAATGGTTGTAGCGGGTGCTACGCCACTGTTTTGCATCAAAAATGGGGAAGGGGTTGCCGGGTTGGTTCCGCTTCGCTTCTCGGCTCGGCTTGGCTCGAGAAATCGCTCATGATTCCCTAAAAAGCCTCGATTTAGCTCATATACCTTGCTTTTGCTCCAAAAGTGCGAAAACCTGCAAAACATCTAAACAGCTAGTAAAAACGATGAAAAAGACTCGGAATCGAGCAAAAATGGCAAGCCGATAGGCATTATTTAGGCCTGAAACTGGGCCTAAACATCTACAACGGTCGTGATACAATGGGTCACGGTCGTAATTAAGAAGGAAAGCCAAGCAACCTTGGACAGAAGGAGAGTCACAACCGTGTGATAAGGATTAGTGTTATGAACTCCATACTTCACATCATTTCCTTGCTTCCTCATTGAAAGAGCTTTCTGATGATATATTATGCGGTCAATTCTGAGTTGAGATGAAGGAATTATGAGTACGATAGCAAAAAGTGTGCGAAAGCTGATATATGTCTACTCTTTTTGTCACCATTTTTTCTACACATATGCTATGGCTTTGAGGCTCATGTCAATGAAAAGTAGACTCCTAGAGCTTTTCGAAAAGTTAAGAATCAAGTCAACCGGATGTCGGATGAAGGAGATATGGCCAAACAAGATATGTATTTCAGATAGAAGATGCCTCACAACCATGATAGGCCCCATCACGGTCGTGACACCATTCCTCACATCTGTGACACATCAAGGAAGAAATATGGGTTCAAGATAGAGAGCAGCTCCATAACAGAAGGGGTGTCACCGCCGTGACAAAGGACCTCACCGCCATGACGCCATTCCTCACGGTCGTGACACATTTGAGAGAGGATTCCTAGGTTTCGGATAGAACATACCTCACGACCGTGATAAACCCCGTTACGGCTGTGACGCCCTGTTTCCGCCAACTTATTTTCAGGGCCAAAACGATAGAGTTTTGACCCCTTTCCTCCATTGTAAATAGAAGACTCAACTATTTCTTCAAAGCTAATTCATTATTACGTCTTAGGTTTTTAGTTCTTAGTTATAGGTAGGATTAAACTGTTAGAATCTTTTCTTGTGACACCCTAGTCAGTCATACATTGTTATTACGACTTTCTTTTATAGTGACAGATTAACGAGGGCCTAATAGAAGATCTACACTTATTGTAAATAAACTTCCTTAATTTACACTATATTCATCGCCTTCGATCCTTATTGGGGTGAATCATTCCAATTATTCTCAAACAAATCTAATAAATGATTTATATCAAAACAATTGATAAATATCTTGCTGCAATAATCATCTTGTATTTCACCTCAATCACTCATAAAGTTAAATCTAAGTATATTTAAATCATTATATCGGTATGTCTCATTACTTTGAGGGTTATTACAGCTTATAAAGAATATGAAAATGATTATTTATTTATATTTTTTCATAAATATAAAACTATAAATAAAATATGCATTTTCTATTATGATTGATAAAATGATGCTATTATTTATATTTTTTGACCTAGCTAATGAGTATTATACTCTTATAAAGCTATTGAGTATTATACTCTTATAGTTAATAAATATGTATAATTATTAGAAAAAATGTTATTAAAAGTTATAAAAATGTGAAATATGAACAATTTAAGAAGATTATTAACCGACATTAATATATATGTATCATTGTCCAATATTAAATTTGTAGACCGACATTAGTATATATTTTACATAGAAGAATTTATAGCTCTTCAAAACATTATGGTTTAAAAAGTCTCTTTAATTATACTGTGATCCTAAACTCCCATGAATTTAATTATGCGCTCTTGATGAACAGAATCTTGTATCGTTATTTTAGACTGCATCCTGACAATATCTGTGATAGATCTGAAAAAACCCACAAATAAGTCAAATAATTAAGCACTGTATAAGAGACAAATCATAAAATTATATATAAATAATCGAGCTAGACAGAATATCATACTGTACTACACAAATAATGATGCTAAGGACCAGCTCAAGCAGTAACATAAAATAATACAAGTATTAATTATATTATATTATATATATATAGGATAATTGGATTCTAATAATCCCTACTTTCACCAATTGGACAATGGTGGACCGTATTTTCACTTTGTATTTTGGTGGTCCAAAAAAAATAAAATTGGATTGTAGTGGGATATTTTCGAGGGAATCATAGATTTTGTATTGCATTTGATTCAAAACTTAGTATAACACTTTACAATGATTTTTAATGAATTTACAGCATTTCTCCAAAAAAAATTTCATTTTTTTACTATTTTTTACGAGTTTTTCACTTTTATTATTTTTAAAAAATCATAATAATTATTTGGAGTCTCAAAAAAATAATGTAAAAAATGTTTTAGAAACTAAATTCATTAACTTTCTAGGGCAAGGAACGAAAAAAACAATAACAATATAGTGTAGGAATGAAAAAAATAAGAAGAATGTGGAGGTGGATTTGGTAGCACTACAATCTAATTTTTTTTTTTGGACTACCAGAATACAAAGTGAAAGTACGGTCCACCATTGTCCAATTGGTGAAAGTAGGGATTATTAGAATCCAATTATCCTATATATATATATATATATATATATATATATGAGATAGGCATCAAATTAGGAATAAAACAAACAATTGATGAGTACTATTTGTAAGTAATATTCAGGATAGTGTTTATCATTTTGACCAACTTCGGCTGATTGCGGTATGGTGCGGTGTGGTATGGTGGAATTGTGATGGGTGGGTTTCGGGTCGATTGTATATCGGGTTCGAGTAAATACGGGTTGCGTGTATTTCGGGTTCGGGTAAATACGGATGGTACGTTTCGGTTTCGGATCAACCCAACGGGTTATGATTGCGACCTTTTTCCATTTTTTTAAAATATTATTACTACTTTTTGTACAATATACATAATAAAATGGTCACTTAATACTACTTTTTATACAATATATATAATAAAATATTATTATTTTCTAATAATGATAGATTATTGTAATTATTTTAAATTAACTTAGAGAAATAACAAATAAATAAGTTGCACTTATACTTAATTTAATAGTTAAAAGTTCCAATGAAAAGTCATAAATTTTAATAAAGTTGAACTTTAAAGCTATTTTCGGGTCAAACGGGCAGGTTTATTTCGGGTTTAGTTGAAAACATTCATGTTCAAAACCTAGAAATTTCGGCGCGGGTTCGGGTCAGGTTATCGGGTCGGGTCAGAAATTGTCAGGTCTAAGTGTGGTAGAATTGTGGTGGGTTGTGGTAAGTTGTGGTGAATTTTGTTTTTAATAATTGTAAATTATGTTGGTAAATGTGAAAAAGTAATTGGAAATGTGAGATGAAAAAATAATTGGAAAAATATGAGAAAGTAATTGGAAAAGTTGATGGTGGTCGATTGATATGTTGTGGTGGGTTGTGAGAAAGTGCGGTGTGTTATGAAACCGCAGCTAGCCAGCCACATAAAAGAACAAAGCCTTAGTACTCTAATAAAACAAATACTAATTTCTAGTGTTTAAATCAATAACGTTTTAGATATTTTGGTCAACAAATACTTTTTTGAAAAGTTAATCTTTGGAAACTATCTATATTTTTTTTGGGTCAATTTATGTTAACCTGCCAACTCAAACATTAAATTTACAAGATACAATATTCATTTAAACAATTATTGGTGGTATGATACTCAACCTACTATTTATTACCTAAAATATTATTCGCTACATAAATTACAGGTATGTACTACGTACTCCCTCCATTCTTTTTTTATCTGTCATTTATGAGTTTCTGTGTTAATCTTTAATCATTAATTTCATTACAAATTTAATAACATCAATTTTATATGATAAATCATTATACAAATTAAAATATTAATGATAAAAGTTTTTAACATAATTTTTCAAAGGACATGTAAATAAAAATGGAGAGAGTACATCGAGAGCTAGTTTTGACACAAGGCAGCATTTGTCAGACTTCTTTTTTTCGTTTTGAATTTTGTAATACTGTGCTACTGAAATCAAGTGCTCGCTTCAAATTCAGTAGCATGCTAACTTCCAAATTAGCTAGGTTGACCTCCATCACTATGATTTTGGGTCATACATTATACACTAGTTAGATTTTCTTCGTATGACAAATGCTAGCTATATATGTATATATATATATATATATATATATATATATATATATATATATATATATATATATATATATATATATATAGGATAATTGGATTTTAATAATCCCTACTTTCACCAATTGGACAATGGTGGATCGTACTTTCACTTTGTATTCTGGTGGTCCAAAAAAAATATAATTGGATTGTAGTGGGATATTTTCAAAGGAATCATAGATTTTGCAAAAACTTACTCGGAGGTACCCAATATTTGGAGAAATTATTTTTCGGTACCCAACTTTTCAAAACTAATTTTGAGGTACCCTCACTTTTTGGGTTAGTAATTATTTGGTGATTTTTCGACCAATAATTTTATTAAGTGACCGAAATACCCTCATTCTTCTTCTTCAAGGATATTTCTTCAATTAGGGAAGAACAAGGACATTTTGGTCACTTAATAAAATTAATGGTAAAAAAAGTACCAAATAATTACTAACCCAAAAAGTAACAAAAAATTACTATGCGGTACCTTAACTTTTGATGAAATGTTTTTCTGGTACCCCAACTTTTCAAAACTACCCTTACTTTTTAGGTTAGTAATTATTTGGTGTTTTTCCGGCCATTAATTTTATTAAGTGACCAAAATGCCCTTGTTCTTTCCTTCTTGAAGAAATACCCTTGAAGACGAAGAATGAGGGTATTTCGGTCACTTAATAAAATTGATGGCCGGAAAAGCACCAAATAATTACTAACCCAAAAAGTAAGGGTACCTCAAAATTAGTTTTGAAAAGTTGGGGTACCTAAAAATAGTTTCCCCAAATATTGGGTACCTCAAACTTAGTATAACACTTTACAATGATTTTTAATGAATATATAGCGTTTCTCCCAATTTGTTTTCATTTTTTTACTATTTTTTACGATTTTTTCACTTTTATTATTTTTAAAAAACATAATAATTATTCGGAGTCTCAAACAAATAATTTAAAAAATGTTTTAGAAACTACAATTCATTAACTTTTTAGGGGCAGTAACGAAAAAAACAAAAACAATATAGTATAGGAATGAAAAAAATAAGAAGAATGTGGAGGTGGATTTAGTACCACTAGAATCCATTTTTTTTTTTGGACCACCATAATACAAAGTGAAAGTACGGTCCTCCATTGTCCAATTGGTGAAAGTAGGGATTATTAGAATCCAATTATCCTATGCATACATACATATATATATATATATATATATATATATATATATATATATATATATATTGTTAGGAAATAAATGCAAGATTATAGCAGAAGCGAATATAAACGAGATGATAGAAATTACGATAAAATTTAAGAACGAAACATAAGCAATAAAAACGAAAACCAGGTATACGGGGGAAGTGAAGAACTCTGAAAAAAAAACCCACAAACATTGACAACCAAAAAATAATCCACTATGAGAAGGGAGCAGTACAACTCGATCACTATCACAGGGTGTGATACAATCATTAAAGGATATTACAATAAAATCTCTCAAACTCTCAACTCACAATCTCTCGGGATAATACTTGGAAAATATTGGTGAAACTATCTCTCTCTCAATATTTTCTCTCTGACTCAATTGATGATTAAAGTGGAGAAAACTGAGCCATATTTATATGATGGCTAGGAGAACAAAAATAGAGTTACATTAAAACTCAATCTGACACACGTAGAAGTCAACTTGAACAGAAACTCATGCAGCGTAGTTCCCTCCGGACGCAAGCAGCGTCCTGTTCGTCAAAGGAGGCGCATGTGGCGCCTCCTTCGATTTGGACCCAACGCGGGTGGCGCCCCCAGCGTAAGTGGCTTCTCCTATTTCTTCCTCTTTGTCCGAGGCATGCCTTGCGTCTTAATTGGCGCGGGTAGCGCCTCGGTTTCTCCCCCAAGGTTGACCTCGTGGATCCAATGGGCCATAAACCCAATAATATCCACCTTGGACGATGATCCATGTTATCGGTCCAAATAAACACATCGACTGTCGCTGTCAACACACCCCTCCGCAAAGCGTAGCCTTACAGGGCTCTCACATGCTCAAAACACCAACTAAGTCCAAACAATGTTCAAACTTAGCTATAGGTAGAGGTTTGGTTAACATCTGTGCATGATTATCATAAGTGTATACCTTCTTCACAACAATCTCACCTGCAACACCTTTATATCTAATGAAGTGATACCTAACACTTAAATGTTTGGTCTTCGAATGATAAGTGTCATTCTTGGTAAGATGAATTGCACTCTGACTATCTGAATAAACCATAGTCTCGCATCTCGCCCTGTGGTACACCAAGCTCCATGACCAAATCCCTCAACCAAATGGCCCCCTTCACCCCTTCTGTAGGAACAATATATTCAGCCTCAGTGGTGGACAGGGTTGTTATAGATTGAAGGGAGGCCTTTCAAGACATTGCTCTACCACACATAGTAATCACGCACCTTGAAATTGAGCGTCTCCCATCCAAATCTCCACCATAATCAACATCCACATAACCTGTAACATCATACGTTGAAGCACTGCCTCTAACATACAGGATGTCATTCTCCAAGGTGCCCTTCACATAGTGAAGGATCCACTTCACTCCTTCCCAATGCTCCTTCCCTAGATTCTACATATATCTACTCACCACGCTAACTGCATAGGACAGGTCAGGCCTAGTGCACACAATAACATACATCAAACTACTGACTGCACTAACATAGGGAATATTAGACATCCTCCTTAGCTCCAATGTAGATTTAGGACAATTCTCACCAAACAACTTGAAATGTGGAGCTAAGGGTGTTGAAACTGCTCTACAGTTTCTCATGTCGAATCTGTCCTACACCTTCTCCAGATAACGTTTCTAAGGCAAGAGCAGTCTCCCTGCCTTTCTATCTCTCTGGATCTCCATTCCTAAAACCTTCTTCACCGCTCTGAGGTCTTTCATCTCAAACTCTTGGTTGAGTTGAGATTTCAGCTTCTTTATTAGTGACATGTCCCTGGAGGCAATCAACCTGTCATCAACGTACAATAATAAATAAATAAATGACCTATTAATTGTCTAATTGGCTGAAGTAGACACAGTTGTCATAATGACTTCTTGTGTACCCTTGCCCTACTATAAAGTTATCAAACCTTTTGTACTACTGCCCGGGTACCTGTTTAAGTCCATACAAGGACTTCCTCAATCTGCACACCTATTCCTCCTTCTCAGGAATAGTGAAACCCTTTGGTTGCCTCATATATATTTCCTCCTCCAACTCACCATGGATCAAAGTTGTCTTCACGTCAAGTTGCTCCAACTCCAAGTCAAATAGACCAACGAAGGCTAGCAAGGTGTGGATCGACGTATGCCTCACAACTAACGAGAATACTTTGTTGTAGTCAACTCCCTCTCTCTGGTTGCAACCTCTAACTACCAATCTGGCCTTCCACCTTGCCCTTTCAACACCATGGATACCTTCTTTCTTCTTGTACACCCATTTTGCTGTAAGAGCTCGTCACCCTTTAGGCAACTCATACAGCTTCCAAGAATGGTTCTTCTGCAGACTCTCCATTTCTTCTAGCATAGTTCCTATCCAGTCTGAGGCACTTGGATATGAGATGGCGTCATGATAGGTAGAAGTTTCAGCACCTTCAGGAGTATCCTCTGCAACACTCATCGTCTATGCGATAATAACATTATCTTCCTCTTTATACCACATTGGTCTCCAAATCTCCCTCCTACCATGATCTCTTGCTATGTTAGGTTCTTCATCCACCTAAGGAACATCAATCTTGATCTCAGGCTCATCAACCTGAGTTGTTTCATGAGCATCATCAGCACCCTGCTCATGATTGCAGGTTCCAGTAGCTCCACCTTGAGCCTTAACCTCCTCTACCTTGAATATTATTCTTCCTACATCCTCCTTTTGATTGCCTGCATCATCAGAAATAAAAGTAGATTCCATTCTAGATAACATCACAGTTTCTTTAATACGTCTCTAGATTGTATAATTTTCTTCAAGTCAGGACACCATATTCTGTATCTCTTAGACTCAGACCCATAACCTAGAAATGTGCATTTAATAGCTCTGGGAGACAGTTTCCCCTCATTTACATGGGCATATCCATGACATCCCAAAATTCTCAAATTAGAATAACTAACTGGATTACCTAACCATACTTCCTCTGGAATCTGAAACTCAATGGAGGCATGAAGTGATCTGTTCAGGAGATAACATGTAGTAGATATCGCCTCTGCCCAGAATGATCTATTCCTCCAAAGTCCTGCATTTGAGACCATGCATCGAGCTTTCTCCAGGAGTGGCATGTTGATCCTTTCAACTACACCGTTTTGTTGAGGTTTACCCTCTAAGGTTCGATGCATAGCAATCCATGCTGCTCGCAACACTCAGTAAACTCAGAATTAACGAACTCCAACCCATTGCCTGTCCTGAGTTTCTTTATCTTCCTGCATGTCTGGTTCTCAACCAAAGCTTTGAATTTCTTGAAATATGAGAATGTCTCATTTTTGTGCCGAAGGAAATAAACCCAGGTCTTCCTCAAGAAGTCATCCACGAATGTCAACTTATAGCGCTTGCCACCCAGTGATGGCCCTCTAGCAGGACCCCACAAATCTAAGTGAATGTAGTCGAGGATCCCTGTTGTTGTATACATAGTCATGGAGAAACTGACCCTCTTCTGTTTCCCGTAGACACATTGATCGCAAAACTCCAGCTTGCCGATCTGTGCCCCTCCAAGATATCCTTTCTTACTTAGTATTGACATCCCCTTCTCTCTCAAGAGGCCTATGTTAGGTTTTAGGTTATCTATTTCCTCAACAGATACAGATTAATTGGCGGAATATTATAACAATTATAAACAATTAATCAACACAATTGCAGAGGCTTTAGTAATTATACCTGATCGCTAATTCCTGCTGAAGAAGAGGTTGACCTTCCAGATTCCAACACTGAAACCCTCTACTGAAAAGTCCACGCAGCACTCCGGGAACCCGATTGCTAGATCGACCCGATCGAGACGAATCTCAATCTAAGATGTATGTGAGATTGTTTCGGGAAACAGATAATGTTTCCTGAAACTAAAACTGCAAACTAAAAGAGAGAGGGACTCAGGAAATCACCCTGGTATCTCTCTAAGAGTCTTAAGCAGTTGGTGTTGAATAATCTCTCCAGAGACCCCTTTATATAGTGTTTAGAAAACCTAGGGAAAGGGTTCAAAAACCCTAAAGGGCCGAATTAAAACAACGGCGCCTTTCTGGGCCCAACATGGTTCGTGTTGAAACAATACGGTCCGTGTTGGACTCCAGAAAGTCCAATTATTCGGCCCATAGGCACCACGGACCGTGGTGTCTTAACACGGACCGTGTTAGGTCAACACGATCCGTGTTGAGCCCGATTCGGTCCGTGTTGGGCTGATTTCTCACATAAATCAGTTTCCAACTTTTCTAAACTTGATACAATATCATTTAGGTTACATACATTGTTCCAGGGCACTGACTTGTGTGACCCAGTAGGACCAAATAATATAGTTGTAATTAAACATATTCAATTACTAATTATAGAGGTCTCTAGCAAGACATATAATTACTATATTACTTTAGTTTAATCTCCATGTATATCGAACATTGTCGGGACATTCCCAACAATCTCCCACTTGTCCCACAAGTGTTCGATTCCTTGAATTCCCTTGTCACTTACTGTCTCATGTTTGGATAAGGTAAGTTGATGTCATCCTTATGTAAGTTCCGAAATGTTCCTCGATCTCCAAGTTTAGACTTTGACAAAACAGACGATCAACTATTGATTCAACTGAGCTCGGCCAAGCATTTTCAGTCCAATCTCACCGAGTGGCCAACGAGACAACTGTCCCTAATAGGGAGGACAATGTCATCTTGTTCAGACACACATTCTCACATGATCCAACTGTAACCCAGACACCGCCTTTATAGCCTACTGTTATGAAAGACGTTTGACGCGCTCCAAGTCACAGCAGACCATGTAGCCTATGTATTGAACTCAGGATTTAGTAATTTTGAGTAGTGAGAGCTCTTATGACATTCCTAACTTACAGAGCTCCCACTGCGGGTCAGTTTGGTAGTTGTTCTCAACAGTACCCATGTGATTGATTTATGATGTCATCACATCACTATGATCACGAAACTTGATCATCACCTCAATCTTACATGCTAATTGTGTTGATATTATCATTGTTCCTACGTGATAATACAATTAGGAACCAGGTCGACTATCGACCAAGACTAGCGTTATCAAGTTCACTAATGGGGTTTCAGAAATCGAACCTCATCCAATTTCCCATTTTGAATGCGCTAACCTTTTTGGACATTTACATAATTCTAAACCACAATTGATGTAAATTTTGGAATCTTATTCTCAATGATGAATGAACAAGGTCATAATTCATGAACAATTCATGCAAATTTGACTTGTTAATATTCCGGAATGTGTTTAATACATATTGCCCATGCATGACTATCATGCTATAACTACAACAGGGGTTTAGTACATATTACTTGCAATGAACCTCGTACATATACCATCTCACTAATGACCTTTCATATAGGAAGATATTTCCGGAACACATGTTTGGATTCATAGTGAGCTTCAGTTCCTTTGCTTGAGTGATGGCTCCTATCAATAAGGCTTCATTTCTTTCGCAAGGCTAGAAACATCACCCAGTTCTAAAAACGAACTTCGCAATCCTAACAGTTTCTGCCACAACTTCTAAAGCCGTGTCATACTTGTCTTATTTGTAGAATTAACTGCATGTCATGTTAGGAACTTCTTCCAGTTCACCTCAATACCACTCAATACAGATCGTATAATTTTCTCTCACCTTTCAAATAATCATATTTCTCTGCATGAGTGTAGCATCAATGCAACTCTTCACACTTAGCTCTTATCAACCACTTTAGACTTAGGACACATCCTTAGTTTTGCTTATAAATATACAATGTATATGTTATGTTGGACTTTGAACATCTCATGGCATACATTAATCTCACGCCTGAAGCATGAGTTATATGTCTCATCCTTCTTAGAACTTCTGATTGTTTTTGAGACAATCAAATTCCGTAAGGATATGCCATGATTTTGGAAATTAATCCATTCTGGAAGTGAGTTGAACTATTCAACACCTAGTTAACAAACAATCAAAATCTTTAATCTATCATTATAGATCTTGTCTCCAAGAAAATACTTAGCCGCACCAATCCTTCACTTTGAAAATTATTTCCAAGTCAACCTCAGTAGAAGCAACATTGGAATATTCTTCTTAGTAGGCAGTATGTTAATCACATACAATATCAGAAAACGCATTGCTCCCACTGAACTTCTTGTAAACACAATATTATCTTTGGCACTTCCCAGTATGTCAAAACTTTTTTGATATCCTGGTCAAGAAGGTCAATGATTCCAACTCCTAGAAGCTTCCTTAAGATCACAGATGGTCTCTTGAAGTTTATAAGTATTCCAACAAAAGACAACTCAGTTGTGTCAAGTACACACCTTTCTTCGAAATCTAATTTTGAAGTCAGTCTTGATGTCTATCTTAATGAACCCATGTTTTTCCTTAAAACCCTCATATGCCTGATGGCTCACACCTTCAGACAAATCAACCAAGTCCTAAACTTGGTTGAATACATGGAATCCATTTTAGACTTGGTTGCATGCAATCTTGATGTACTTAAAGCTTCTTTGATGTAGGTAGAGTCATTACTTTCTAAAAGTAACATCTCACGTTCATCCATAGAAGATTGATATCTTTGTGGCTGACGGAGTTGTTTACCTGACCTTGCTTGGAGTAATGTTCATGACACCCTCTCCTCAACGTTTTGAGAAACTTCAACTGCCTCAACCTGGTTCTTAATTTTCCGACAAATAGGAAAATTTGAACTAGGATCAAGTAGCCGAGTTTCATGTGATGATTATAGTGTTTTGTGTCTCTCGAACTTCGGTAAGTTCAAAATCTCTCCCACTCTTTCTTTTAGAGAATAACATATTCTCTAAGAAGAAAGTATTTTGAGACACAAACACTTTCCTCTACAACAGTTTATAGAAGTGATACTCCTTTCTTTCAGAAGACGGCAGAACCTCTCTTCTCCATATCATATATGGTGTCTTCTCTAATGCTTCAGATAATCTTTATTCAGTAATTAGAGCTATGGTTAATTGCGTGTATCCCCAAAAGGTAATCGGCAATGTTGACTCAACCATCATTGATCACACCATATCTAATAAGGTGTGATTCCTGCTCTTAGATACGTCATTGAGATGTCGTATTCTTAGAGGAGAGAGTATGAAACAATTCCATATTCTCTGGAATGGTCAATGAAATCTTTGGTTCAAATACTCACCTCCTCAACCTAATTGAAGGGTTTTGATTTTCTTGCCAAGTTGGTTTTGTACTTCACTTTGAAACTCTTTGAACATTTTCAAAGGATTTGGACTTGTGGCGTATTAAGTAGATATACCCATATCTACTAAAATCATCACTAAAAGTGATGAAATAGTACAGTAAACCTTCTTCTAGCACTAGTGCTCATAGGCCCACATACATCAGTATGTATGCATCCTAATAAGTCATTAGCTTTTTCACCAATTCCAATAAGAGGTGATTTTAGTCATCTTACTCATCAGACATGCTTTGCAAACATTGAACTTTTCAAAGTTTAGGTTTTCCAAAATCCTACACTATGCAGTTTCTGAATACATTTTTGATTAATATGACTTAAGCTTATAGTGCCATAATTATGTTTCATTTGAGTTATTTGTTCAAACTCTTGGCTCAACCATTAGCATCCTTTCGATCTTATCTAGGTGCTCTCATTGTTTCGCCAAGACTACTTCATTTTGGAAATCTTCAAACTATTTCAACATTCCAATTTCTTGGATGAATCTCATAGACATGAATCACCATGTGTTATTTTATTCATCTTGAAGATTTGAAGTAATTCACCCCTTGTACTTGTGCTCAATTGGTCTACATACATCCATATGCATGAGTGTTTGTTGGCACGTTCACCCTTTCTTGTAAATTAAAAGGTACAGTCATGCTTTGCAGACATCACATGTTTCAAAGTCTTATCAAAAAGTCTATCACTGTGACGCTTCTGAATGCGCTCTGATTTGCATGACTTAATAGATAGTTACAAGTTTTATGTTTGAACATGAGTTATTCCTTTAAACCTTTTGGTTTCGATGTGTTGGGTGTGTTTATCCGAGATCCTCTCTCTCTCTCTAATTGAGAATAAGAAATACTTATAATGAGAACATAGAATCACCTATAAATTTCTCTCACAAGTCTTGTGGAAATGGATAAACAACCAACTCTTCATAAGGAACTACAACTAATTGTACGTTCCTATTTGTAGGCTGACTCTCATCCTTCAAAGCACATCTACTTTACTGTAGATTCTGCACATTTGCATAAATGCGAGTTTCACAGCTAGTATCTTATACTCAAAGTGGGTTTAATAAGGGTAGTGTGTATCATATACGCATTTGCCTAGAATTGAAATCATATCTCAAGTCTTTCTCATAGTTATTCACGCTCCCATTGTCATATATGCATGATCTGGTTGTTAACCGGTTGCTGTCATTGGTTGGGTATGTACAACTGTTTGTCCTTACCTTTCCTTTGACTTCTTGTCTTGGATAGATTTCTTAAATCTTATTTTCCCTGTCACTAAAAGACTATCCTTGGTCGCCAATCTTTTAGCTAAAGGGGATATGAGGTTTCTCATATTTTAAAATAGTCAAATTATTTCTAAACATGAGCGCCAACAATTGGCTTGATTGACCTCTTAATATTGATGCCTAGCTCAATGTTATATCAAGGACATATTTCTTTCAATTCGCCCAAGACAGTCTTGTGATAGCGATGCCAATTTAAGGAATTGGTGTAATTGTTTTTCTCTTTCTCAAGGAGAAAACAATATTTTATTAGTGGTGTATGTTTAAGTGAAAAGACATAAATAATTCTACGAGACAAGTTAGTTCATTTTAGTTATTATTCATCAAAAGAAATTAAACTAATTTTAATTTCAAATCAAAACACTTTATTAACTCTCACTTAGTGTTTTAATTTAACCAAGACCCACAAGACCCATGGGCTCAAGTGGACTTTGGCCCAACAAAACTCGATCCCATGTTATCTTTGGTGGATCATCTTTATGATCGATCATTCAAAATGACTCTTGGCAAGAAATTTGTATCGAATACAATATTTTTCTTCCTCTGCTCTTGGCCCAAAACTATTTTGATAGCCAATTTGAATTGACCTAGCTCCCACCCTACTTATTAATGATGGACAAATAATTCGCTTTGGATTTCTTTATTTATCCATCTAAGTGGTGTTTCGATAGGTTGAGCAATAATTCATTTTGAGAGTAGGTTTTATTATCATAAGCATGCAATTCTAGGTGAACTCTTTCGAAAAGCATAAAAGGAATAATAAAACATGCAATAACGAATTTAAAGCATAAATAAAACCCCTAGTATGGCCACCTAGACTTAATCAAACTAATTTAACTAAGCCTTGATAGTCTTCAAGATAATCTTCTTGGGTCTTGCAACTTCCTTGGATGGGCTCCCACTCGAATCGACACCTCCATTGCTGTTGGGCTCCTACTCAACTTGTTGTCTCCAATTACAACAAATTTACAAAGTGTACCTCACAATTGAGGCTTTACATGAATTAAAATAGACTAAACTAAAATTTAAATTTAAAATTTAATTCAAAGACGGTACGCAGACCGTATTTCACCCAACCCGGTACGCAGACCGGTAAAACCGACTATCTATGGCCATACTAGAAGCAAATGCAAACATGTAATATTGCAATAATTATATCAAATATAGCACATGCTTAAATAACAAATTATAAAGGCATATATATAATTGCAATATAACACATAAGGAAATAAATACTAAATAAAAATTTCCTAAAGGTTTGCATGATTAATAAAATAAATAAAATCCAAATTTTATCTTAGTTACCTAAACAGATTTAGGATTTTATAACTATACATACAAAATACTTGACTTTCCTAAAAGCAAGGAGTCTAAAAGATACTATATCTTTCAAAGGTATTGTAAGTTTTCTAAACTTTACAAAATAATAGATTTTATGCCCATTATCTGATTTAGTAGTAATAGGATTTAATAATTAATTTCTAAAATTAATTACAAACCCTAATAATACACGAATTCACCAAAACTGGTGGCAACACGGTCCGTGTTGCTTCCTAGTTTCGGTTAATTTCGTGAATGAAAAACTTAAATAAAAATATCATAACTTATCGAATTTAAAGATTTCATATCGCAGTGTTATCTAATAACCCAATATTTTCCAGAATTTTAACAATTTCTAAAAGATTGTTAAAATTTAGGGAACTAAACTTTTTAATTCTCCGTTTAAGAGGAAAATAAATAATAATAGTCTGATAAGTTTAAAAATCAAATTTTATAATTTTCCCATACAGTGGGTTTATCCAATATGTTACTGTAAAAATTTCAGATTTTTATCAAATTTCGAAAATTAGAATAAAATTCAGAAAAGTAAACAATTATACTTTTCTGTTAATCTGAAAATTAAAAGAAAATTAGTAAACGATTTTGAAAATTCACGAAACTTTTATCCATAACAGAATTGTTACCCAGTAACCTACTGTAAAATTTTCAGAAAATTTGCAAATTTCTATAAATATAAAAAATTCAGAGAAGCAACGAATTTATTTCTCTGAGATCTGAAAATCTAAATTAAAAAATATAATTAGATCGGATAAATTAACGGAAATTTTTTTTCCTAAAAGTATGGTTACCCAGTAACCTACTGTAAAAATTTCAGAAGTTTTAAAAATTTCTACAAATTTATAAAATTCAGAGAATTAAACGAATTTTAATTCACTTCAGATCTGAAAACTCAATTAAAAATCCATTTTAATTGGGAAAACTCTACAAAAATTATAAAAGGTCCAGAACACTTCCAGACACCTCCAGTAAAAAGTTCAGAAATGTTTGAGTTTGTTTGATATTTTATTTCGATTTTTTTTATATTTACCGTAAATAAACTAAATCAGAAAATTAATTCTACGAAACCCTATTTTACGAATTTAGACCTATTTCATGTATTGCCTACTGTTTAACAATATTAAACATGATTGTTTCTAAAACATTCAAAATATAAATCAAGTTCATGCTATATTTAACGATTAAACAAACATAAAATTGATTTACTAAAGGCAACAAGAAATAAATAATAACAAAGCATGAAATTTTACAATCAAATCTCAGATTTATTATCATGAACATCAAAGATTAAAACTTTCATAAAGATTCAAAATTTTAGGCATAAATCTATTCTAGCATATTCATAACATAATTCAACTATTGACAAAATTACCTATGAATACAAGTACAATACTTTAGCATGCAATTGGTGGCTCTGATACCACTGTTAGGTTTTAGGTTACCTATTTCCTAAACAGATACAGATTAATTGGCGGAATATTATAACAATTACAAACAATTAATCAACACAATTGCAAAGGCTTTAGTAATTATACCTGATCGCTAATTCCTGCTGAAGAAGAGGTTGACCTTCCAGATTCCAACGCTGAAACCCTCTATTGAAAAGTCCACGCAGCACTCCGGGAACCCGATTGCTAGATCGACCCGATCGAGACGAATCTCAATCTAAGATGTATGTGAGATTGTTTCGGGAAACAAATAATGTTTCCTGAAACTAGAACTGCAAACTAAAAAAGAGAGGAACTTAGGAAATCACCCTGGTATCTCTCTAAGAGTCTTAAGCAGTTGGTGTTGAATAATCTCTCCCAGAGACCCCTTTATATAGTGTTTAGAAAACCTAGGGAAAGGGTTCAAAAACCCTAAAGGGCCGAATTAAAACAACGGTGCCTTTCTGGGCCCAACACGGTCCGTGTTGAAACAACACGGTCCGTGTTGGACTCCAGAAAGTCCAATTATTCGGCCCATAGACACCACGGACCGTGGTGTCTTAACACGGACCATGTTGGGTCAACACGATCCGTGTTGAGCCCAATTCGGTCCGTGTTGGGCTGATTTCTCACAGAAATCAGTTTCCAACTTTTCTAAACTTGATACAATATCATTTAGGTTACATACATTGTTCCAGGGCACTGACTTGTGTGACCCAGTAGGACCAAATAATATAGTTGTAAATAAACATATTCAATTACTAATTATAGAGGTCTCTATCAAGACATATAATTACTATATTACTTTGGTTTAATCTCCATGTATATCGAACATTGTCGGGATATTCCCAACAGCCTAATCTCATGTGCCACAACTTTGTGTTCTCAGACTCATCAAGGTTTGAAATTGTCATTGTAGTTCCTTTCAATGTAGACCCCTGCAGGATGTATATGCTACCCTTCTTGATTCCCTTCATTTGAACCATGGAACCCCTGCATACTTTCAAGACCCCTTCTTCTCCTTTGGATTTGCAACCGTTAGCCTCAAGAGTGCCTAAAGAAATTAAATTGCAGGTCATGTTAGGAATATGACGAACCTCTTCCAGGGTTCTAACAATACCATCGTGGGTCCTAATCTTAATGCTACCAATCCCTGCAACCCTACAAGTCGTGTCGTTACCCATGACCACAACGTCAGTGTTAACACCCTCATAGGACTCGAACCAATCCTTATAAGGACACATGTGATAGGTGCACCTTGTATCAAGAACCCACTCATCTCTAGCTATCCTACTCGATGTGGTAGCCAAAACATCGTCTGTAACTACAAACCCACAATCCCTTCAGGATCTCACTCGAACTCAACATAGTTTGTTGTATCAGGTTTAGTGTGGTTATCCTTACTATCCTGCTTCTGGTCTCTCTGCTCCACCCAACAATCACTCTCTATATGGCCCTTCTTACCACAGTAATTACACTTCTTATTCTTGTGAGGATTCCTAGAATTTGAACGGTGTTTAGACTTTCCTCTAGACATGTTTCCCTTGCGATCATTGCCCCTACCCCTTACAAACAAGGCATCACTACCCTGGTAATCACCCTCAATATCAAATTTCTCCTTATAAATTAGACTTGCCTTTACTTCACTAAGGTTAAGGACACCACAATTTCCATACAACATGATCTACTTAAATTGTTTATGTGATATAGGTTGAGACAAGATTAAATGTAAACCCTTATACTCATCAGTGTGTTTCACATCCATTGGTTCTAACTCAGTAATAATAGAACCAAATTCACTAAGATGTGCTTCCATAGAAGTACTTGTGGGCATTCGTAACCTGTAGAGTTTCTCCTTCATTTGATACTTGTTGGAAAGACTCTTCGACATGTACAACTCTTCCACTTAGGTTCGAAGCTCCCAAGGTTTCTCGACATGCATCACCTCTCTCTGAATATGCTCTGCCAAACATAACTAAATCCCTGCCCAGAGCCTTATCTTCCAACTTCTTCCACTCCTTAGGACTTAGGTTGCCCTAGATCTCCTTCTTGACATTTTTGAAGTTTCCATCGCTCATTGTTGTATCAGTCTTCATGTCGGGATACGCAATCACATCTCACAACCCGTAATGAATCAGAACCGTCTTCATCTAAAGTCTGCATATAGTAAAACTTCTCGTCCCATCTAATTTTGGAATCTCGCACTTCATGATTGAAGTCGTCTCCAACTTGCTCTGATACCACTTGTTAGGAAAATAAGTGCAAGGTTATAGTGGAAGCGAATATAAACGAGATGACGAAAATTACGACATAATTCAGGAACAAAAAATAAGCGATAAAATGAACACCAGACATACGTGGGAAACCGAAGAACTCGGAGAAAACCCACGGACGGCGACAGCCAGAAAATAATCCACTATGAGAAGGGAGGAATACAACTCGATCACTATCACATGGTGTGATACGATCAACAAAGGAGATTATAATAAAATCTCTCAAACTCTCAACTCACAATCTGTAACGGCCCGGTCCCTCCCCAGGCCGTGGACATTACTGATAACCGCTTCAAGGATCGCTGACTGGCCCCACAAATCACCACGAGTCTTTCCAGCGTGCTTCGTCCTCGCTCACACGCTGCTTGGGAAAACTTCCCAGGAGGTCACCCATCTTTTGATTACTCCCAGCCAAGCACGCTTAACTGAGAGGTTCTCAACGGATGTGCTACCATAAAAGAAGGTGCACCTTGATCATATGAGTAGTCGTTTCAATCCTCTTAAGCCACACATTAACCATATATTCGGTGTGTTACACAATCTCTCGGGATAATACTGAGAAAATATTGGTGAAACTATCTCCCTTTCAATATTTCCTCTCTGATCTAATTGATGATTAAAGTTGAGAAAACTGAGACCTATTTATAGAGCGGCTAGGATAAGAAAAATAGAGTTACATTAGAACTCTAACTGACACATGATAACTACGTTTTATGACTATATTTTTAGGGGTTTTCGATAGTAAATTAGGGATAAATTTATGTGTGAACCTTGATTTTTATTCAAATTTCCCTACTACACTTGGTGTTGTTGTTTTTGATGTGAATTTGTAGGTTTTGAGGCCAAAACAACCATTTTCTCTCAACTTCAGGCAATGAAGACACCACAGACATCTACATGATACACCTAGACCGTGGTTCAAATTTGGGATGGAAAGGAGTAAGGAACGACCGGACAGTGGGTACCACGGGCAGCCCATGGTACATACCACGGTCCAGGCTGCCTTTGCTAATTGAAGCCAGTAGCAGCTGTAGTTTTATTGGGCCTTCAATTGATTCCCTTCGTGGATCATCCTTCACTGGGCCAATCAAAAGTGAAAGAGGAGAAAGACATTTGATGCGCCCAGAACAAAGAAAGAGGTGGGAATTAATTCATTGAATTCAATTGATTCAGCAGGCCTTTCATTTCATCCACTCGGCAAATCAAAAAGGGAGGAAAGTGATGGCAATTCAATCCATTCTTTCATTGGGCTAAGCCACTTATAGGTCCAATGGGGAAAGAGACGAGTGGAGGCCCATTGATCTCATTAATTCACCATGCATGCGGTCCAATACAAAATAGAAGAAAGTGAGGCCATTGACTTGGTTGCACGCATTGTTGATCCATTTCATTGGCCCAGCACAATTAGCAATCAGAGAGAAAGAGAGCTCGAGGCAACGTTTATCATGGCCTGGCCGTGGGACAGGCCACAGACTGTGGCAGCCGGGCGTGCGTTGCTTAGGCCGTGCGTAGCAACAAAACAACGATTTTTTTTATCTATTATCCACCATTCACCCATCCACCCATCAAGAGAGAAAAATCCCTAAACCTCCCATCTACTCCTCAATTACTCCATCAAGATTCAAGATTAAGATTGATTCGAAGAGGAGCGAAGTTCGAGATTCGGGAAGAAATTACATTACTTGCGAGGAAGACTCCACCGCGAGATCGAAAGGCTCGACGGTTGTAATTCCTTGTATTTATTTCTCTTTTCGATTTCTTTCTTTGTTTTAAGAATTTTTGATGTTTGGAACTTGTGTCGTGTTTTCATTGAATATGAGTGAGTAATTTCTTTGAATTCTAGGGTTTCGCAACCCGAAACAATGTAGCTTTGATTGATTGTTATTAGTTTGTGAATTCTTGATTAGAATCAATAGAAGGTTGTGTTTTCCATGTTTATGAGTATTCTTAAGGCCTTGGATATTTGTAAGTTTGAGATCAACCTAAGAAGTACTGAAAGGTTAATTAGGGTAATCTGACTACCAACCTGTCTACCTAGGCTTACGAAAGTTGAAAAATGAGTAGTAAACTAGGGAATCATTAGATAACATAACTTTTTGAGAGCTTCAATTCTGTTTAAACTAAAAGGCAGACGAAAGTTGTTGATTAGGTTGTTTAGAATAATTCTATTTAGCATCGAAAGGGCGATAGAATTTAGAGGCTATCGATTCTTGATTCATTCTTGAATGTATGATTGTGCAGGCTAGGTTTTAGTAATCAAACTCGTTGTTAGGTTAACATCTCCCTAAAAGTCTTTCTCTCTTAATTAGAACATTAGATTAATTTTTCCTGCTTTATTAGTTTTATTTAATTGTTAAACCATTACCAAAACCCAAATCTTGTTTAGCTTAGCAATCGTGATATAGATTAGTTTATTAAGCTGCTAAGTGAGTCCCTGTGGGATCGACCTTGACGTGCTACTACGTACACCGTGCGCTTGCGGCCCTGTCAACGCACGTACAAGTCAACTTGAACACAAACTCAAGCCGCGTAGTTCCCTCCGGACGCAAGAAGCATCCTGTTCGCCAAAGGACGCATGGGTGGTGCCGATGTCTGGAGCTGCTAGCGTGTAAAGGCGCAAATGGTGTATCCAATAGCCGAGCCTTTGTTTATTATGTTGCAGACGTGGGTCGCGGGATATTAGGCGCGAATAGCGCCCCCTTCAATTCGGACCCATCGCGGGTGGCACCCCCAGGCGCAAGTGGTGTCTCCTATTTCTCTCTCTGTCCAAGGCGCGCCTAGCGTCTTCACTGGCACGGACAACGCTTCGCTTTCTCCCGCAAGTTGGACCTTGTGGATTCATTGGACCATAAACCCAACATCCATTGAACTCAATATGAACTATAAACAATGGCATATCTATATATTTGAAATAGGGGTGACCACTATACTATCAGTCATATCATATGATAAAATAAAATCCATAATTTTTATCCTTAATTTTACTACTTTTTTTTTTTGCCTAGGGTAGTCATGACCACCACCAATATAAATGAAGATCCGCCAGTGACTATATACTAATATATCCATAGCTTATGTTTTAATTACTAAGATTAATAATTAAATAACTACAATTACCAAATTTAAAAAATAGAAAAAAATAGACTAAGACATTAACAAATTTATAAATATTTAATGAAATAACAACAATTACCCAATTTAAAAAAAAGTTGTCCATCAATTTTTACGATAAAGTTCGTTGTAAATCTATCAATATTATTATAAAATTTTTAAATATTTTTAAATTTATCAATATTTTGTATAAATTCATCACAGCAAAAATTAATTTAATTTAATATATAGGTACATGGAATGATATACATCTTGACTCAAGATGGTTAACAACCACCTTAAATTATTAATATTTCACATTTTTAAAATTTTTAATAATATTTTCTATAATAATTATATATATTTATCAACTATAAGAGTATAATACTTATTAGTTAGATCGAAAAATGTAAATAATAGCCTAATTTTATTAACCATAGTAAAAAAATCACATTTTATGTATAGTTTTATATTTATGAAAAATTATAAATGAATAATTATTTTTATATTGTTTATAAGTTATAATGACCCTTAAAGTAATGACTCATACATACATTTATAATAATCTAAATATACTTACATTTAATGTAATTTTATGAATGATTTAGGTGAAATATAAGATGCTCACAAACCGTATTGTGTCTAAGATCTTTATCATATAGGTACATTCACCACAATGTAGGGGGTTATTTGTAAAGATGCAGCGAACGTAACATGAGTTATACTTTGCAAATTAAGACGACTGTATCCCTCCTGTTTTGTATATATTATTTTAACGAAAAGAAAAAAAAAAGGGTGGTAATAAAGATTGGCATGCAGCACCAAACCCACAGAATGATATTACCAACTCCTCACTGATGTATTCATCTCTCCCTAACTAAACCTTGAATATAATATCTCTCTCTCTCTCTCTCTCTCTCTCTCTCTCTCTCTCTCTCTCTCTCTCTCTGAAGATCCCTATGGAGAGCAAACCCCAAAAGTTGAAGATCACCCCAAAACTAGTCGTCCAAATAGCATTCCCACTAATCCTTCTGACCATAATCCCCCTGCAATTAGCAAAGAACACACCTTTCTTCAAGACATCATCATCATCATCAGCAGCAGCAGCAGCAAGGCATGATGATACCATTAGATCTTCCAACAAGGTGGTTGAACAAGATCATAAACATGGGCCTTTACCCTCAGCAAAAAGGTCGAAATGTGACCTGTTTTCGGGTGAATGGGTCCCGAATCCGGATGCTCCATATTACACAAACAGAAGCTGCTGGGCCATACATGACCACCAGAATTGTATCAAGTACGGAAGGCCAGATAGTGAGTTCATGAAGTGGAGGTGGAAGCCAGATGAGTGTGAACTACCAGTCTTCAACCCAAACCAGTTCTTTCACATTGTTAGGGACAAGTCTTTGGCATTTGTGGGTGACTCTGTCGCCAGAAACCATATGCAGTCCTTGATCTGCCTCTTGTCTCGGGTAACTAACTCTGATCACTTTTATTTCTACCTACTTTCTTCATACTCCTATTTCTTGCTTCTTAGCTAATCATTTTTTTTACATAACCACAACTCATCTATAACCAGGGTACATATTACTTATTTTAATTTGTCTTGCTTTTCAGTTATTTCAATTTCAAACTTTCAACATTTCTATTTGCTTTCATTAAATATGTAAGAAGAAGAAAAATAAACAACAGAAATATTTCTTTGCAGTAATCCACATCTCTAAGTCGAGATGAGAAGAGAAGGCGAGTTTCTTCCTTTTTATTTTTTATTTTAAATAAGAAACTTCCTTAAATTTTGGCTAGTAATTTAGCATTTGATAATACTAGATCTTAAGTATAGTATTTAATTGGGTGATGATAAGCTTAGATATTTTTTTAAAGTTGTCATATCATTCGCCTAATTAGTATTTTTTATGATTTTTGACACTAAATTTTTTTAATAGTAAGCAGTAATAAGCCACTATAAGATGTTTGGACGTATTAATTACACCAATGAATGAGTACAATGATATTCTAATTGAATAAACCTCATATATTAATTTTTAATATAAAAATAATATAACTTTATGTAATTTATATATGATATTATAAAATAAAATAATTTTATTTTAATTTAATTTAATATATAATAATATAGTTTTAATAATACGTTAAGATAATACTTAGCTGTTGTCATGTCTCGATACTCGTACCATTTTCGTGCTCACTACCGCGGTTTTTATTTAAGTATCACATAGGTAATTGTGCCAAAAACTTTGACTATCAATATATTAATTTATATAATGATTCATCAAACAAAATTGATATAATTAGATTCGTAGTAAAAAGTCTTATTGAAAATGTATAATATTGTATTTTTTATGAAAATATTATATGAGAAATTATTGATTAAAAATGAACTTAAAAAACATGAATGGCAGATAAAAAAAGGGGGAAGTAATTATTAGTAAGCGATAAAAAAATATGCTTAGTTACAGTGGTATTAAAATTTGATAAAATATTTGAATTGGTGAGGAAAAAACTGAAAGTGGGGCACTGAAAACCGAATTATTTGCTGTTTTTGGTTCTGTTCACTAAAACCATATCAGCGTCACGTAATAGATATAACCAACTTGAGTAGGGGTGGCATGCATTACTACATGGGCGATTACTATTTTTATTTGTTGTTTTTATTTATTTGGTCAGTTAATAAATTTTTATCTTTAATTATTTACCACGTTATATTTTAAATATAATTTTCTGTTTATCCCCAATAATTAACTAGTTTATAAGTAATTTTATAATTTTTTCTTGATTTTATTAATTATATAAATATGTCTTCAATCTTTTAAAATGAAAAATAAAAAGGTACAGAAGAAGCGCAATTAAACATCCGGATCATATCTTCTCCCTTCATTCCTTATATTTGTCCTCTTTGAAAATTATGTGGTCAAATTTTAAAATTTTTGGTAGTAAAATTTCCAATATATACACTAACTTGTTAAAATTATTATCATCAGATTCATAATGAAAATTTTAACCGATAATAAATTTGATAGCGAATAATTGTTTGAATAGTGGATAGCACTTAAGGTAGCGCATAACTATTATATTTTAGTAGAGATCAGAAAGTTGTTGAGTTAATTATTTACAAAAAAATTTTGTATGGTAAAACTAGTCGATGGATTAGGTGATAGACAGAAAATGACAAAAAAAAGACATAATCAATGACTAGTATTCTTATATTATTACTATTTTGATGAATCATCATCATCATTATTATTATCTCCATGCAATCTCATAGTTGAAAAAAATATATATATATTTTTCAACATAAATTATAATGGACTATAGTAAAATGTTTTAAGAGACCTTTTCAACTTCTTTTTTATGAAATAGTACACAGAAAACGATTACTAAATCTTGGATGAACTGAAATTAATTTCTCTAAATTGTAAAATTTAAAGATAAAATTGTTACATCCGATTCCACAATACCCTGGATTTCAAAATAATGATTATTTGGTATCAAATTTATGTCACTTTAATTCGTCTAATTTATCCAAAATAATAGGATATTAGAAGTATTTAGCATGCAGTCTTTTTTTGTTTTTTTTCCTCTCTGCACCTTAGATCTAACTTTCGAAATGATGATAAAGGAGGGACAATTTTAAATTTGTTTTATTTTATTTTATTTTATGGTAGCCGATTGGTGCATCTACTAGACCCCTCCATATTTGTAATTTCAAATTTTCACTGCGATAATAGGTAGAAATAGGAAGTAGCAAAAGCATCATGCTAAATCTAATGGCGACGTAACCTTGAAAACATGTCCAAAAAACCACGTTCTTAGGTGTGTTTCTACTCACCTTTCCCTTATACATTCTAAAGTTATCCATTCTTTAATTTTTGTATTATATATTGACGATCTCTGTTCTTTGGTTACGTTAGATATAATTTTTCCAATTTATCCTAACTTATCCAAATTTTTTCAAACCTAACAAAATTCCCCAAAAAAACAACATAATTTATTCTAACTTATTTCAATTTATCCTAACTTATCTATCCAAATATAAAAATAACATAACCAAAGAACAGGCCGGGTATCCTGTCTCTACCAAGAAACATGCCCAAAAATCCTAAAAACATCATTAAAATATACCGACAAAACTATAATAGCCAAAACTCAAATCCTAATGAAAAGAATATAACTTAAACGTACCCTAAACAACCATGGACAAAGCCTTTGGCAGTTCAAATTTTAATGATAGCCAGCAATTAAGATTAATGGAATAATTTGCGATGGTCCTACTCTTGTCCCTTGACGTGAACGTTGTAGGATAATGTTACAAAAATTCTTTACGCAAATAAGTGCAGCACAAATCATAGAGCAATTATTTGGGGATGTAAATTAATAGAGTGGGTTGTGAATGACAAGGTTAGTTCAACTAACCATAGGGGTAAAGGGTACGGTTTAGGTAAAACTTGTCAATAAGTCTACTGTTATTAATGCATATGCTTTTCAACATAATTAAAAGATAATGATTAATTTAATATTTTCGTAAAGTAAACAACTTTTTCATCTTATTAACTATAATCATATAATTAATAAACTTTTATGTAATAAATTTTAGTAAGTATTAAAAGAAAAGTGGAGTTGATATTGAATAATGATTTCCATGAAATATTAAACGGCACACTTTTATTTTACAGTAATTGTGTTTCATAATTATAAAGTTGTAATTCATTTTGAACACTTAAAAAAATACAGTGAAAAGAATTACAATGTACATCATGAAAATGCACATGCTTATATTTTCACTAGTAGCTAATTTTACCAAACAATTTTCTTTAAAAAGACTAAGTCAAGAAAATAATACAAAACAGTTGACAGCTAACAGTTAGTTCAAACATCTAAATTCCATTTAAGCCTTTGACTTAAAATAATCGAAAAAAAAACATCTAAGTTCTAACAGCTAACAGTTCGTAACTGAACAAGGCCTTAAAGTCGAATATCCAATACATTACTAAGCCTCATGACTGAACAAGGCCCTAAAAGTTACAATAGCATTAATTTCAATTTTCAAATTATACTCTCTCCATTCTTTTTTATCTGTCATTTACGATTTTAAATGCCAAGTTTTAATCAATAATTTCTAATATAAAACTTTTATAAAAAATAAAATATTATATTTTTAAATAGTATTTTTTATTATGAATCTAATGACATCAATTTTGTATGATGAATCATTATACAAATTAAGATAATAACGGTCAAAGTTTTTCACACAATTTCCTAGACGACAGATAAATAAAAACGGATGGAGTAACTTGTTTTAATTTGTAATAATCAACTGTTAAATTTTTAACATTCATTTAGTGATAGAGGCAGTATGAAACGGTGGGACTAA
Organism: Portulaca oleracea; assembly: GCA_029582165.1. NCBI lineage: Eukaryota > Viridiplantae > Streptophyta > Magnoliopsida > Caryophyllales > Portulacaceae > Portulaca > Portulaca oleracea. Next base: position 24,278,502 of record CM055873.1, on the reverse strand, counting down.
TAACTCAATTATATGCAGCATGGGTAAATGATCATAATCCAACGAACTTTACAGATTTCTGTGTTTTTTGTTTTTTGTATTTTTTACTAGATTTCTGTGTTAAAAAAGCGTAGCTTGCACAAAAGGACACTATAAAATACAACATCAAGAATCTAATCTCAACTTTTCATGAAAAGATAACTTTGAGAGTTGCAATGTGGGTGACCCCGGAGCCAGCTCTCAAATTGGATCATGTGAGATGCTTCTTTATGACAATTATTAAATAATTATTAAATAAATATCCTATAAACTTGAAATTGGATCAACATGCTCGTAACGATTGAAAATGTGGTTTTTGCCATATATATGTATATATATATACATACATATATATATATATATATATATATATATATATATATATTCCCTCCGTTCCATATTAAATGACACTTTAACTAATTTTTTTAGTTCTAAAATAATTGTCATTTTTCTATTCCCAATAACTAATTCAATTATTTTACATTATTTATTAGAGAGAGAAAAGACAAATGCAATTGAGATTTGGTAGTTATTATAGTTATATATTTGTATATGTGAAAATTTGAATTCCGTCAATTAATTTGGAACAGGAGTATATCTATATATATACCTACTCCCCAAATTGATTCATGATTAAATTTTAATGATTAATTTATCTTAAATTACAATAAATTATAATATAAAATTACTTTCATTAAAAAATATTTTACTAAAATTTACAATGAAGATAATTTCATATTTTAAGTCATTATAATTTATGTATAATTAATAATTAAATTAAATTAAAGTGACAATTAATTTGAGCCGTAGGGGTATATAAAACGATTAGGTGTGTAGCGATTGAATGATTGATAAAATGAAAGAGACGAAAGACTATAAAGATAAATAGGCTTCCTCAAAAAAAAATAATAATAAATAAAGTGGCGTTGAGGAGGATGAGGGTTTGGGCCGTTTGGCTGGCGTGATGGCGTTTACCATGCATTATTAGATAACGTATGATAATTAAAATAGTTTGGAGTCTAGCCAAAGGAATCGGCATATTTTGAGGGGAGGACACCACGTAATAGTTTGCCGTAATTAAAATGTACACCCATTACCCACGACCCACACTTTATGTCTTATTGCTCCCTCGCATGTTTGTCTTTCTCTTTCTCCCTCTCATTATTTTCTTCCTCTTTCCAATTACATCTCTTTTTCTTCTTTCTAGTTTCTGTTATCCTTTCAAATAAAAATGAAACAACCTTAAAAGGAAGGTCAATAGAGTTATTTAATTTTCCCTATCAAGATATAATAAAAGAAATTAGTTAGTTTTTATTTGTTGAGTTATGAAAAGTAGGATTTTAGTCAATCAGGCTTGGAAATTAGGTTGCCATATTTCAATTTTAAATCTCTAATTATTTTGCACCTTTTGCCGCGGATGACTAAATCACATCTATTGAAGAGTGTAAAAAGTGGTGAAATGACCATATTTTTTTATTTTTTTATTTTGAGATAGAAATGACCCTAATTAAAAATATGAAAAGTCACATTTACCACCCCCCAAAAAAAATTATTTCACACATTTTTTGGGATGGACTCGCTCTAGACATTCCTCACGCAGTCGGTTAACAACAACATCGTCCTCCCTCAGCCATCGAGTTGGTTGCCGCCATCCATGATATCATCATCAACGACCCTCGTCTCTGCCTCCTTACCAATGCTGCCGATCAGATCTCACCTCCACGAACCATTATTGGCGAAGGTTAGCCCTAAGTCGGAGCTCGCGATCATCGATTCCGACAGAATCGACAGTGAAAATGTCGAGACCATCGATGGCAGAGATCTCTACATCATGGAGATCGACGCAATGGAGTTGTTGGCGAAGGACATCTACTACTTCCACGAGATCCGCGGGAAAGGATCCAAGCGCGACGTGAATCTCCAAATGCACATGTGAGTGCATGACAATCAATTCAAGTTGCCAGTGGCTATATTAGTGGAGTCCCTGAGCAGTGCACATAACTTCAATCTCAACTACGTAAGGGGTAGCCTCATCATCAAGACTACCGGTAGACGGCGGTAGTATCGGAGCCAAGAGCTTCATCAGAGCTTGAAGTTAAGCGACCAGAATCTTCAAAGCACAAATAGCAGCGATATGGTCGAAGATCAATAAGGGTCTTTATCTTAGTACGATGTTGGATGTTGGAGGCCACCAGATCGGTGACAATATCCTTTAGATTAGCAACAGTGGCAGAGGTGGGAGCTGGATGAAAGTTTAATTAGGCTAGTTAAATAAAATGCGGAAAATAAATAGCGGAAAATTAAAGATATAGACAAAACCCGGTAGTTGTTTATGATGTTCCTCCGAACTCAATTTCGGAGTACGTCACAGCCTAGAGTTCTCCAACTCTAGGATTTAACCTCGAATTATTATTAGGATGGATTTCTACAACCGATCGATCTTAGAGCCTTCTCTACTCTCAAGATCTCACCACTTGATATCGCCTCTCAACCAAGTGTGGCGGAGTCGACCTCTCAACTCCTAAATCCTCTCCCTAACAATAACTATCTCAATCACTCAAATGAATGAATAATAACTCAATACAACTTTAATCTCACACTCAACAATAAAAGAGAATTACGCTCAAGTGAGATGTTCGCTTTTGTTTTCTTTTTGTCTCTTCTCTTGTTCTCTTTAATATCCAATCTCCTTGTATTTATAGTGCAAGAGCCGATGACCAAACTTGGACAGATCTTGATCAATCACAACATAATCCTCATAAGGATGAACATATGATCTTCTTGATTACCTTGTATATAATGTACTTTACCAATATGCCAAGCTACTACAATATGTATATATAGATGCATATATCTTAGCACATAGAGAATCAATATTAATCAAATTTATGATATAATATAATCATGATCAAATGAATCAAATTAATATCCATACTTATTATTAGTTTCAATATTAATCAAGATTATCATATCATAAATTTGTCCAATCAAATATTCTCAAATTAATATATTGGATCATCATAAGTATTATATATGAGTAACATAATAATTAAATCACTTCAATTTTTAACCCTATATATAAAACTTATTTTATGGTTTATTATCATCAAAATAATTACATGTGTCATAAAGCCAACATTGGAGAGTCATTTGTAGGAAGCTCGGATTCATGGATCTATGGGACATTGGGTTGGGAGACGAAGCTCAAGGTCCTTGAGGGTACTGATGTCAATGGGCTTGACGTATTTGTTAAGAGTGGTTCATCGTCGAGGGGAATGGAGAAGGCGCAAAAGATGTGGTTGAGCAGACTACATTGAGGGAGAGGGAATTTGTGGATGGCAAAAGCAGCGCAAGTCATTTCATCAAGAATGAGCTCGCAAAAGTTAGGGATCTCGCTTCCAAGTAGGTGGTAGAGTAGCTCCACGAAAGTCTCATTAAGGACCTCTTTGGAGGGGCCTTTGAGGTAGATGCTGTGGATTATAATATAGTAGAGAAACTAGCGCCGGAGCGAAGAGACGTGTAGAATAATTTTTTGGGCTTGGAGGGGAGAGAGGGGGCGTACTTCGCGAGAAAGTGACAATGAAATTCAAAGGAAGGAAAATATGGATGGGTTGTTTGTCGCAATCAAGGGAAAGATGAAGAATGTGGTCAAGGGTGACAAGGGTAAAGATGACATCTTCGTCAAGGACTCAAGTGGACCAGAAAACCTTTTTGTTGGTTTCGATCATCTTCAGATTGGCATAAAAAAAATCTTGACCAGTCAAGTATAACATAATTCATCACCTGAGAAGAAGAGGGTGCAGCAAAGGTGTTGAAGATGGGGTAGAAAGATGAAGTTGGCCTCAACAAGACTCCTGATGTCAACCCTCTTACACCGGAGAAGATCGCGCTTGTGGACGAACTTTATGTTCTCAAGGCCAATGCCATTGAGATAAAGAGCGATAAAATCGAGGTGGTTATCAGAGAGGGTGAATTCGTTGTTGGAGATGGGGGTGAACGACAAGCGGGTGAAGGGGACCAAGTAGGGGACATGGTGGTTTTGGCGTGGGTCCGATAGTTTAGCAGGGGTAGTTACTAGTGGATTATATATGGATCAATTTGCCCGACCCAATATGCTAAAAGAATTACTGAGGTTAGAAAGGAGCCAATAACCGCTATCATCAATTGACAAGGTCATTGACAGGAGTGACACAAAGGCGCCTCAACGAGATTGGCCTCGACTCTTCAACAAATTCATCAACTTTTCGTACGGATGTCTGATCGTGCGAACTCGAAATGATCCAAACCTGAATTTTCAACAGCTCTATTCCCATCCATTTCCTGCATTATTTTTTACAACCTTTAAATTTGAAATATTGTGCTGCCTCTATTCCATATTATTTGTCCATATAACTAAATTTAAAAGTCCAATGTTTCATTGGAAATGGGGTAAAAATTATGTGATATGTAAATACTATCTCACATTTTTCTTGTGAAATAGAAAATAAAAGGTCAGTTATAATAAATACTAGAAGTGTAATTGAAATAATTATTGAAATTATAGAGTAAAATATTATTTAAAAATTAATTATAAGAACAAATATTTTAGGATGAAAGTAGTACAGACTAATACTTCAGCTATACAAGAGTGTGGATCTGCCTATACTTTAGTAGGATAAGCTGCTAATACGAGGATGTTGACATTATGCGTTGCTGACTAGTCATACAAACAACAAGCCGCATGTCTTTGGTTTGATTGTATGGCTTCTTGTTAGTTGGTGTCCTTCTGCTATACTTCGCCGTGCTGTTGCTGTCTCTTTAACATTTTTTTTGCTTTCAATAATAATTAAAAAAACAAGTCGCATTAAACCCATTACCTCCAACGTCTATAATTATTTAAAAACCTTTAAAGAAGTCTTTTACCGCTTGTAAAAAAAATCAGAATTTTGCAAGAAATCCGAACATATTTTCAAACCCAAATCACCAAGAAATTTTTTAACAAGTCATAAAAAAATTTATTGATAGACAAAAACATAATAATTAATGTTTATAGAGTATAATTGATGGAAAGATAAGAAGCTAGCGAATGTTTCTTAGTTTATGGAGTCTATCAATAAAACATAATAATTATAACCATATATATGAGATTAGCATAAACATGAATGTTGAGTGATATCCTAGCTTTAGTTAGTAGCTAAAACTTTATGAAAAGTAGATATATCAAAGTTAGTAGTGAAGTAATGACACCTTGGTCAAAAATATGAAAGTTGAATTGAGATGTCATAATAGATGGTGATATATAAGCTAACTGTTTTACTTTAAAAATGCAATATGAATTCATATTTACTTTTTATGTTTCATTTCTTAATTGCTATGTTTTAAAATTTGAGCTTTCACTATTACCATTTATTATCTTTGAAGTTAGGCTTCATGCAGCAGTTAAATTTAGGTGGGGGATTTGACTTATACATCCATATGTTAGGGCCCGTTGGTGAATTAAGAGGGTGAGACATGAATAATACAAGTTTTAGGGGTGGCGAATATACACAAACCTTTTTTTTTATATATTTTGGTCACAAATAATCCGTATTGAGAGACTTGTGATTGAAAATAATCCAAAGTGACTTTTCGGCCACTTGCAGTATGTATTTTTTCATTATTTTCTCATAGAAGTCCAGAATCAATTTCTAACACCGGAAAGCTGACATGGCAATCAGAAAATATGTTTATTCATACTTCAAAAATGAAATTTCCGATCGCCACTTCAGCTTTCCGGTGCCGAAAATTGATTCTGGACTGTTATGAGAAAATAGTGAAAAAGTACAGACTGACAGTGACCTAAAAGTCACTTTGAATTATATTCAGCCAGCCCCTCAGTATAGATTATTTGTGGCTAAAAACCCTTTTTTCGACCTTGTTAACTTGTACCCCCTCCGTTCCATATTAATTGACACTTTAACTAACTTATTTTGCTCCAAAATAATTGTCACTTTCCTATTCCCGACACATAATTCAATTATTTTACATTATTTATTAGAGAGAGAAAAGTCAAATGCAATTGAGGTTTGGTAGTAATTAATATAGTTATATATTGGTATGTGTGAAAACTCCAATTCCATCAATTAATTTAGAACGGAAGGAGTAGTACAAAAGTACGACCCTCACTAATTTAATAGGATTTTTATACCTTTCTTTTGTTAGAAGAGTCCATGCTATTCATAATGAACATACATCAATAGATTAGTAAACTTCAATCAAATTAAACCTCATAAGTACAATCTTCAGTCATTTTATTGTTTCCCTATGAAGTGTCTTTTCCTGATTAGAGGTAGGATATCGACCTCCAACTGCTCAAGTTTCTGTTTCGTTATGATTCCAACGCGCCTTATTCTAGAGGACTTTGCTCGATGTTGCTTGGTCCCGCTCTGATTCGTACTGTTGCTCCTATTTGGAGGGAGCTGACCACGTTTTGAATATGGCTTTCTCTTCGAGGGTTCGAGCCGAAATTTAAAGATGATGACATCTTCCCTTGTGAAGCTTGATAGATTTAGTTTGTCTACTCCAACTTGGGGGAGAGTGAGTATTCACACTTTCTGAGTCATTAGTGTTTAGTCTGTTACTCCTCACAGGCCATTCTATTCACCAATTTCTTTGGCCTAACCATGCTTGTACAAGATTCAACTTTCTCGTCACATGTAGCTATTTCCATAAGAGACATCTCTGTATAACCACAAGTAGAAACTTTCAACATTATTAAAAAACTTTGTCTCTACTTGCAAGAGAAATTCATATTCTTTCATTTCACTATCGATAGGAAAACTTGCTTGGGAAGTCGCAAAAATTTACCCGGTTTACTTGAACATGAAACTCAACCATATTATTAGCATAACCACCTTCACCTATAACACCCAAACTTGTTTTCATGTCATCAATAAAGTTTGTTCCCACCATAAGTATGGATGTGTCTTCCACCTCGTTATTACAAGATGTTAAACAACTTACATCGTTTGCATCCATCGAAGTATATCCAAATTCTTTCTCATTCTTCTCACCAATTTTTTTCACCATTGAAACAATTTGATCCAGAATTCTGATTCATCAAATCTATTAGTACCGAAGTAGATTTATTTGTTAACTTATATATTAAGGGTCACATGTTCATCATGTACACCTTCTCGATCTTCCACCCCTCTTCTCTTCTCCACTACTGGATTGGTAACATCTTTCATATAAAACGACCCATCCTCTAGATGCGATTCGCTACACTTGAAACCCGTAGTCACTAACCTTAAAGGAATGTCACAATGTGATGACTTAAGAGTTCAACATTTGTTAACATAGCCTCCTCTGTGACTACGATGATGTCGCGGCGGATCAATAATCTTTTGATTAGCTTCTCCTTGCCTAGAAATCACAGATCCATACGAAGAAGATCCATACTCATCTTGCAATTTCTTTAGGTCTCTCAAAACAATTTTGTTGTTTGGTTCAAACTTAAGCACTATTTGCATATCTATTTTAGCATTCTCTACCATGCTCCTATGCAAAAGAGAAATGGCTCTCCTATAACGTGCTTTAACATTGTAAGCATCGAATTTCATGGCTAGATCACAATGATTTTGCGCTAAAGCATATTGCTGTAGCTTTAACCAACACGCCACAAGATTTGAATTAATATTAACCGCCAATACAATCATAATATGTGCATCTTGGATACAAATCGGAACACCCATGCCTAAAAAATAGAGGGCACTTTCATACAAGTCTATAGCTGCCGGGAAATCACAAGCCTTAAACATAAGATGATCCTTATCTTTAAACTCCTGGGCAACCCAAATAGCTATCGTAAGATGGTTCATATGTTGAAGACGTTCAAGCAGTGATGACGGTAACCCATCTTGTAGCTTTGAGGAAAGCAACTCTTCCAAAGCATCCTCCAATCCAGGATCCATTGCTTAGTAGAATATGTGCAAAAAGCTCACTAGATTACCATTATCCAATCCAACATATGAAACTACCGAAAGGCTATAAGAAACAATCAAATACAGATGCACCACTACGAAATGCCCACCAGACACCACCCAACTACATACCTCCTTACTAGAAATCCCTATATGAACTAGACAGTACTTGTATTTGACCCTCTGGAGCCAACCTAAAACTCCAACAACCTTGTTCCTACTGCAGAACTGTATAACCAATACAACACTCCAATATCTTACAATCAAACTGATAATATTCCACCATTAAAACATGACTTTTACCCAAATAAGTGAAAACATATAAATTTTATTTGATATGGTAAAAAAAAATTCAAAGCCTTAAAAAGTATTATTAAAATCATTATTATACAATACATTGAGTAATTTGGTGAAAATATGAAGACAATATAATAAATTTAATCCCAAATAGCTAAAAGTTAATTGAAAAATCTCATCCAAATAATTTTTTTAAAAAAAACAGCTTTTTGGAATCAAATAGTTAGTCCAAAAGGTTTAATGTTTGAGGTGATGAGGACAACTCGAGTATTATTAGAATATGATATGACCACTTCAGCTACAGTGCTAAATTCAATGCCTTGTTCATTACTACCTTGCTTCAACTATTTAGCATCATTTAGACCCAGTTCAGTTTTTGAAAGAAAATAGTTTACAAATTTTTACCAATTCTCATAAGTTTTACCATTTTTAGAGAAAAATAGCTATATGTATCTCCAATTCTTCCTATCATTGACGAAAAGTTCAATGATTTGGAAACCATTTTCAATCAAAGCACGTTTGTTTTTTTATTGACTTATGTGATTGTTTTTCTTTTCATATCTTATGCAGGTGGAATATCCCATTGATGTCTCCAATACAGAAGATGAACACTTCAAACGTTGGTACTACAAGTCTTACAACTTCACATTAGCTACATTTTGGACCCCATTCCTTGTAAAAGCTCAAGATAATGTCCCGAATGGAGGCCCTACTGGAACTGGCCTATTTGGGTTGTACCTTGATGAGGCTGATGAAGCGTGGAAGGCCCAAATCGATGATTTTGACTATGTTGTCATTTCAGCAGGCCATTGGTTTTTTCGACCCCTCATATACCATGAGAAGCAAAGAGTGATTGGGTGTCGATTTTGCCAGCTTCCAAACTTGACCGACTACTCAATGGCCTTTGGTTACCAAAAGGCATTTCGGACAGCCTTTCAGGCTATCTTAGAGAGGGAGAACTTTAAAGGTATAGTTTACTTGAGGACCTTTGCACCCTCCCACTTCGAAGGAGGCTTGTGGAATGAAGGAGGGAATTGCTTAAGAAAAAAGCCTTACAAGAACAACGAGATCAACTTACAAGGTGTTGATTTGGACTTGTACATGGCCCAATTAACCGAGTTCAAGAGGGCCAAAAAATTGGGGCACAAACGTCGGTTGAGGTTCAGGCTCATTGACATGACCCAACCGATGTTATTGAGGCCCGACGGGCACCCTAGTAGGTACGGACACTGGCCCAATGAGAACGTAACGTTGTACAATGACTGTGTCCATTGGTGTTTGCCTGGACCTATTGATACATGGAGTGATTTCCTCCTTGAGATGATGAGGACTGAGGGTGTCATTGCAAAGCAAGAAGAAACGCTTCTCTACTCACAGTCACAGGACAGGAAGTTAAGATTTGGTTAGATGCAACAAAGTGATTATCAAACACAATTTATTCAAGGATTTAACAATTGCTCAAAGTATTTGTACGTGCATATATAAAAAGGAACTACTCCTTCCATCATATTACTTTTGGGTATGACTTTTCAAAGCTTGTTACATTATGAAATATTATTCGTCTCGAACTTCTCTTTTTGTTTTTCTAGCAGGAAAAGAAATAGAATGCATGTGTGCTTACGTATACTGAAACTGTGAAATAAGTTTTTGCTTGAGATCGTTCTATATGATATTGTAAAAACCATTCTAATTTTTTTTTATAGTCTTTTCATTAGAAAAGTTCATAGTTGTCCTTTGTGATGTTACCAATTTGGGTTCGTCATATGAACCTGGGTCTGCCTCGAATTACGTCCGAGCTGTAGTCATCTAGCATGTAATCACAAGCCAGTAAGGTCAACTTGTTTGCTAGGCTTACTCGGGATTGTGGGCTTCCTCCCTAATGACTCTCTCGAGACCACGACTCCCATAGTTACTCCCTCGAATTTTCATTCGGGTTTTTCAGAATGGGCCTGGGATTCAAGCTGTTGAGTCATAGGGGCGTCTTCTCGTTTTCCTAACATAACCCGAGAACTGAGGATGGGAACTCTCAGCAGTGCCCAGTTGTATGAACATATGGAGAGGGGTGAAATAATAATAAGGAATTGTTCACTCGGAGATTTTGGGGGCTAAAAGTAGGGTTGTCGTATCCGCAGGGATGGTGTGTCAGGCTAATAGGGAATTGGTTGGTAGGGTTTCAAATTGCGAAAAAGCAGTAAATAATAATAAAACTAAACTAAACAGGAATTGAAAACAGTAACTACTAAAGCAAACATGAAGTGAGAATTAAAAACCTAATCTAATCAAACACGAACTTGGGATGAATTAAGATGAACACTTAGAAAAATCAATATCATGCAAGAACTAATAAAAAGAGACAATTAAATATTAACCAACTAACAACCTAAATTGCAGGGAAGAAAATTATACTACTGGCAACGTGAAATAACGAATTAACTAACAAAATTATAAGATTCGATGAAATTAAGGGAAAAGAGTATACCGATAGTCTTCTCTTCACTCTACCTCCCCTTGCTAGCATCACAAACTCTCCTGAACAAACAAAAGTCGTGATTCAGATTACTAAGAATTCTCCAAATCCTCACTTGGAAGGAGAATTTGTGAACCCTTAGGGTCCGTTTCGACCTGAGAAAACAGCATGTAAAAAAATTATTTTGAAAAATGAAAATGTTTCCTTTGTTTGGGTTTAAGAAAAAGGAGTGGAAGAAAAATAGTTAGAAAATTGAATGGAAATTTGGGGTCACAAAGAATAAAAAATTTTCCCTTAAAAAATGAAAGGAAAGTTGGAAGAAAAATTTTGGATCAAAGCCAACCTTTCTCTCCATCATCTCTCGTGGCTCCCTTGATTCTCTCTCTCTTTCTCTCTCTCTCTAGCTCACTTCTCTCTCTCTCTCTCTCTTTCTCTCTCTAACTCTTCTGTCTCTCTCTCTCACTTGCTTCTCTCTCTCTTTCTCTCCATCTCTCTTTCCCTCCCTCTCTCTCTCTCTCTCTCTCTCTCTCTCTCTCTCTCTCTCTTTCTCTCTCTAACTCTTCTCTCTCTCTCTCTCTATCTCTCTATCTCTCTCTCTCTCTCTCTCTCTCTCTCTCTCTCTTCTCTTTTTCTCTCTCTCTCCCTCCCCCTCACTAACTGTTCTCTCTCTCTTCTCTCTCTCTTGCGCTCTCTCTCGCTCTCTCTCTCTCTCTCTCTCTCTCTCTCTCTCTCTTTCTCTCTATATATATATATATATATATATATATATATATATATATATATATATATATATATATATATATATATATATATATATATATATATATATAACACTGTGAGATATATGGTTAAAGTATGGCTTAAAAGGATTGAAATGACTACTTATATCACCAAGGTGCACCTTCTTTTATGGTAGCTCATCCGTTGGGAACTCCTCAGTTAAGCGCGCTTGGTTGGGAGTAGTCAAAGGATGGCTGACCTCCTGGGAAGTTTTCCCAGGCAGCGTGTGAGCGAGGACGAAGCACGTTGGAAAGACTTGTGGTGATTTGTGGGGTCAGTCAGTTATCCTTGAAGCAATTAATGGTAATGTCCGCGGCTCGGGTGGGGCCGGGGCGTTACACTCTAACTCTTCTCTTTTTTTCTCTCTCTAACTCTTCTCTTCCTCCCTCCCTCTCTCTCTCTCTCCCCCTCTCACTAACTCTTCTCTCTCTCCCTCTCTCTCACTAACTCCTCTCTCTCTCTCTCTCTCTCTCTCTCTCTCTCTCTCTCTCTAACTCTTCTCTTTTTCTTTCTCTCTCTCTAACTCTTCTCTCTCCTTCTCTCTCAATCTCTATCCCTCTCATTAACTCTCTCTCTCTCTCTTTCTCTCCCTCACTCTCTCTCTTCTCTCTCTCTCTCTCACTCTCTCTTAAAGTCTCCTCTCTTTCTCTCTCTAACTATTTAACTCTCTCTCTATCTCTCTCTCTTTTCTCTCTCTAAGTCTCTTCTCTCTCTTTCTCTCTCTAACTTTGTCTCTCTCTAACTCTGTAACTCTCTCTCTCTCTCTCTCTCTCTCTAACTCCCCTCTCCAAATCACATCATATAATATAGAAAAATGAAGCTTGACATTTAAAAGTTTCATGCAAAATTTTTTTCCATACATTTTTCTTCAAACCAGACAAGGAAAAGAAAGTTGAATAGAAAATCAATTTTTTTTCCTTCAAAATTTTACTTGAACCAAACAAGAGAAAGAAATTTACTTTACCCCAAAAAAATTTTCCTCCTAATTTTTTTTTCCATGAGATTTTTTTTCCATCCTGTTTTCCTAAGTTCAAACGGACCCTTAATCCTCCTCTTTCACTAAAAATTGGAATTTGGTTGTGTGTTAATAGTAATAACTCGAAGTAACAAGACTAGGAACAAAAAGCAAGAAGAACGAGAATTATAAATGCATTAAAGATTGAACGAGTGAATTACAATAGAAGAATAACGTTAGTAAAAGCAAGAAAAATGATGAAACTAAACCCTAGAACAATAATATCCATCACGAGAAAACCTAAAACTAACTCTAATAATATTCCTATCCTCGACTAACTGCAGCGACGGAGTCTTTTTATAAGCGGTGATTGGAAGACGCTACTAGCGTTTTATAAACGTTACCAGCGTTTCTGTGTTCCGCCTTTTTGGTTTGTGAAGCTAAACGCTGGCAGCGTTTTGCTACGCTAAGCTTATACATGAACTAAACACTGGTAGCGTTTTGCTTGAACGCCAATTTGCTTGTCTCTGATCTAGGCGCTGCCAGCATTTTATAAATGCTGCCAGCGTTTTTGTTGTCTTCCGCCCATTTCGACCAGTCGCGGGCGTGACACTTCTGTAGCGGGCGCGACACTTCTGTAGCGGGCGCGACTCTGTTCTGCTTCCTTCCTTGGGATGCTTTTGACTCTTTTGGCCCGGTTTTCCTTCTAAGTATTGATTTCCTACAAAAACACAAAATCATCATAACTAATATATGATTAAGGGGTTAACACAAGCAAAACACCTTATAAAATGATATAAATTCGGCTTGAAACGAGACCGAGCAACACTCCCACACAAGGGTTTGCTCGCCCCGAGCAAACTAAAACAAAGAAGAAAAATAAACTATCTTAACTCACTTTCGTAGGAATCACAGTTGCATTTAGCGTATGCAACAAGCCCTTTAAACCCCTTGGCAGCCCAAGTGAACAAGGAAGGTCTCGTGAGGGTTTATATCAACTATACCCACAAAAGCCAAAGAAAAAGAAAAGAAAAAGAAGAAAAAACGGAAATAAAAGAAATAAAAAGGGTTAGCGTTAGGGTTACAAATACAATTAAACACCCCCTCAAGCTAACCAATCAAACACATAGATCCATCAAGCAAATACCCAGATCAATCAGGAAGAGAACAAAATCAGTGTAAAATAGATAGAATGAAATTTTCGACATTAAGTAGAGAGAACAAGTACTTTAGATGCGAAAAACCGCCAACAGACTTAAGATGAATGCAAATATGCGTGGTTGGTTATGAACGTAGGCCAGTCAAAAGAGCAAACCTCACTTTAGGATAAAAATTGAACGCTCAGACACTCAAATTTGAATGCGTATGGGGGTTTTCTCATACTCAGACCATAAGAAACAACCTACCATAGGCTTGGTAAGAATCTCGCTCTCCACTGCTAGTATGCAAATACACAAGTGACAATCAAGAGGACTTTTTAGGGTTGTAATGATGCTTAGATTAGGAGAAAAGAGTTGTAATATTTGGGTATGAGGAGTTTAAAGAGCTATGCTTGGATTGATATTCAAAAAAATATCACTCTCAACTCACCGTCTTGCTAAATTTGAGCAAGGAACTCAATTCTCCCTCATTAATGTCGAACACCTCATGAAATTTCTTCAGATGGGTCAAAGACTTTCAGAACTTTCAATTGAATCTCCCTAATCACCATTTTCTTTTTTTCTTTTTTTTGGTGGTGATCAAGGGAGAAGAAAAACATAAAATATAGCTTTGACCTCACTATATGTCAAAAGAACATCATAACCAATTGGCTAACTCATAATAATTGGGATATGTAATGTGTCCCAATTCAATTAAAATCAAAACTACACCCCCAAAATCTCAATTCCATTCACAGCAACACCGAACCAATTTTCGCTCCCGAAATAATGAATTCTCACACATCCAAGCAAGGCAAAGGGTCGGAATTAATAAAGGCCATGGCTTGTATTGTTAGGGTTCCATCACAAAAAGAAATGTAATCAAAGGCTAGGCGAGGCTAAAGAATGGTGATAATACTGTTAGGGAGGTTGTTTGGCTATGTAGTTTAATTAATAAAGAAAAGAATGTCTCAATCATATTGTCACAATATGTAATGCAAAGATGCAGTCTCAAGCAAGATGCAAAACAAGTTCTAGAGGTGCAACTAGTGGTGGAGTCACTCAGGAAAAAAAAGAATTGATAAAAGTGATCAATTCATACTTTTAGGCTATGTGGACTCACGGGATATGGCTCATTCAACTAAACCTAACCCAAAGCACTACAAGAATGACTCACTTGCCCCACGAAAGTGGCCACGGGAAGCGAGTTTTGGTGGATAAATTTTACATCAATGTTTAGAATTCGTAGATCCAAAGTATGTTTGCCATGAAAGTAATTATTTAGTGGCCAATTAAGAAAATTTCACTTGTTAACCAGCTAGTTTGTGAATTTGGCCATGAAAAAAATATTTTGTGGTCAGTAGTCGTGGCGAGTTTGTGAATTTGGCCATCATAAAAATATATTGTGGCCAATAGTCGTAGCTAGTTTGTGAATTTGGTCATGGCAAAAATATTTTGTGGCGAATAGCCGTGGCTAGTTTGTAAATTTGGCCATTATAAAAGTGTATCGTGGCCAATCGTAGATATTGGCCATGACCAAAATATTTTTGTGGCCAATAGTCATGGCTAGTTTGTGAATTTGGCCATGATATAAATATATTGTGGCCAATAGTCGTGGCTAATTTGTGAATTTGACAGTGATAAAAATATTTTGTGGCCAATTATTTACATTTGCCACTGAGAAATAATTTTGGTGACTCGAAGGCTCAACCTCATATGTTTCTATAAAATATATTTATACTGGCCAATTTTTAGCTTTTAGTGGATAAACATTTCACAGTATGTTTCAAAAGTTTGATTAATTTGATAAAAAAAAAAGTTTGATTAAAAAAAATTAAAATTGGACCAAATATTTTATATGTGTTGGAAATAATTTATAATAGAAATTTCAAATTTTTTAGGTGGGAAAAATAATTTAGGTAGGGAATAGATCTACCATAAAAAAAAGTATATTTTGTATATTAAATTTCATTGCTTATTTGAAATTTTACGAAGAAAGTTCCCTCCATATAGTGTATTTTATGTTTAACGCGGCAAAGTATCTTACAATATACATTTTGAAAAAAATGAAAAAAGACAAATGATTCTAAAATAAGATGTTTGGGGTTTAATTAGGGTTTACGCTAGGCTACGATCTAGAGTTATATTGATTGAGTTCAGACAATTATTTCAAAATAAGTTATTCAGATCACAATAAGTTTAGTCAAAATATACTGAATTGAACAAGTGTTTGATTTAGCAATTAACTAAGTTTAATACGTGAAAACTTCAAAAATCATTTAAGTATAGTGAAAAAACAATTGAAGAAAAATAATTATTAGTTTAGGACTGTGTTCAGCAATAGCGTTTGGGGTAGCGTTTAGCGTTTTGACTAAGTCAAAACTCTAATTGCATAAATATTAGCATTCGATCGGTAAGTTAGCGTTTTGAGGAGCGTTTAGCGTTTTAAGGAGCGTTTTGCGAAACGCTAATAAAGTTAATGTTTAGCATTTGGAGTAGCGTTTCATATTTTTCGGTCAAAAAATACCCTATGTAAATTTTATCTTTAGAAATTATTGATTCCCTTTTATGTCAATTCACATTAATCTGTCAATTGAACCGTTAAATTTACCCACTACAATTATCATTTGAACAGTCATCCGCTATTCGTTGCTTAAAATGCTATACGCTACAAAAACCGATATTCATTATCTAAAACACTTATTTTGACAAAAAAGGTGAAAGGAACACACGCACATAATTGGGCTCTGTTCGGCAAAATTAGTGTTTTAGATAGCTGATAGCGGTTTATGTAGCGTATAGCGGTGTAAGCAGCGGATAGCGTTTTAAGTAGCGGATATCGGATAACTGTTCAAATAAGAATTGTGTTCGGTAAATTTAGCAGTTCAATTAACAGATTAATGTGAATTGACATAAAAGGGTATCAATAATTTCCAAAGATAAAATTTACAAAGGGTATTTTTTGACCGAAAAATATGAAACGCTACTCCAAACGCTATACATTATCATCACCCAATTTCATATCTTGGTCGTTGGACCAAAGCTAAACATATAATAAATATTGTTAGATTGTGGTACCGGTTAGTGCTACGTGAATGTGTGTTGCCTTTTGTTTATGTTTTTCTCCTTTTGTGCATTAAGCTTTTGTGGTTATTGTCTAAATATTGTTAGATTTAGCTCTTTGAATTTTATAGGGACCTAGATTTATGATATTATACAATTATATCATATGGATTCTGAAATTGTGAAAAAGAGGTTAGAATGGATGCAAAGTCCTGACACATTGAGTGAATTATTCCTAAACGGTGTCGAGGAGTTCCTTGAATTTGCCTTTTCACATACAGATGAACAAGAAGTCCATTGCCCTTGTCGAAAATGCAACAATAATGTACATAAGTCTAGGGGAGAAATTTGGAATGATTTGTTGGAGAATGAGATAGTTAGAGGATACATACGTTGGATATACCATGGCGAGTATACACATCCCAAAAAGAAGAGTAAGAAAGACATAGATATGGATGAGAATATTATTGACATTCCATGATGCCATCTGACCTGAATTCATGTCAGATCTTACAAATGATGAAGATGATGAATTTGAGAATTTTGATTCTAGTGGTCATATAGAAGAGGGTAACTTGGCTGAGAAGATTGAGAATTTGATTAGAGATGCTAATCAAGAGTTATACCCTAGTTCTGAGAAATTGTCAAAGTTGTCTTTTATTTTGAAGTTGTTCCAAATTAAATGCATGAATGGGATGACTAACAAAGCTTTTACTGATATTCTGAAGTTGTATAGAGAATGTTTGCCGGAGGGTGCGAGTTTGCCATCATCTTACTATGAGTCGAGGAAAATTATTCGTGACTTAGGTTTTGACTATGTGAAAATAGATGCTTGTGAGAATGATTGCATGTTGTTTTGGAAAGATGATGCAGATCTCGAGCAATGTCAAGAGTGTGGCTTGTCTAGGTGGCAAAAGCATAAGGTCGTAGGAGATGATGGAGAACAAACTGATTTGTCTACGTCTGAGGGTAAGAAAATTCCTAGGAAGGTACTTCGTTACTTTCCCATCATACCAAGGCTGCAAAGGTTATTTATGTCTAGGAAAACCGCTTCTAATATGAGATGGCATTCTGAAAAGAGAACAAATGATGGAGTTCTTAGACATCCAGCTGATGCCAAAGCTTGGAAATCTTTTGATAAGAAATATAAGGTTTTTGCTTCAGACCCTTGTAGTGTAAAACTAGGTCTAGCAAGTGATGAATTCAATCCTTTTGGGAGCCTTAGAAGTGAGTATAGTACATGGCCAGTGGTGCTTGTTCCTTACAACCTTCCTCCATGGATGTGCATGAAACAAGAATATTGCATGTTGTCCTTACTTGTTCCAGGGCCAAAAGCTCCTGGAAATGATATTGACATCTACCTTCAGCCGTTGATTGATGATTTAAAAAAACTGTGGGATGTTGGAGTTAACACCTATGATGCTTCAAGGAAGGAAAGCTTTCGAATGCACGCTGCTGTCATGTGGACTATAAATGATTTTCCTGCATATGCTAATCTCTCTGGATGGTCTACAAAAGGTTACATGGCATGTCCTTCTTGTGCCAAGGAGCCTTGTTCAATGTGGTTGAAAAATTGTAAAAAAAGTATGCTACATGGGTCATCGTCGATTCTTTCCTGTTGAACACAACTGGCGGCGAAGTAGAACTTTTGATGGAAAAACTGACAATGGACTACCCCGTAAACCAATGTCTGGAAATGATGTGGAGAAGGAGGTGAGTGACTTAGAAAGCATAAAATTTGGCAAAGGGGTGAAACACCCTAAGAGAAATGATAATTGAAAGAAAAAGAGTATTTTCTTTAAGCTTCCATATTGGAATAGTCTTCAACTACGCCATAATCTTGATGTTATGCATATTGAGAAGAACATTTTTGATAATATTGTTGGCACGTTGTTAGACATTGAGGGAAAGACAAAGGATAGTATAAGAGCCAGACATGATTTGACACTTTTAAAGTTGAGGAAAGATCTCCAGCCAACATTAATAGATAGTAATTGGCACATTCCTCCAGCACCTTACAGATTATCTTCAAGTGAGAAGACTAAGTTGTATGAATTATTAGCAGAGATTAAAGTCCCAGATGGGTATTCTTCAAACTCCTCAAGATGTGTAAATGTAACGAAACGCCATATCTGGGGACTTAAAACCCATGATTGTCATGTTCTATTGGAGCAGTTGTTACCACTTGCTATACGTGGAATCTCAAGTCCTTGTGTGTATGATACAATTGCTGAGCTTGGACACTTTTTCAAAGAGTTATGTTCAAAGTCACTTCGATTAGAGGATTTGGATCGTCTTCATGTCCATATTGCAATCACTTTATGCAAACTTGAGAAGCTTTCTCTTCCCTCATTTTTTGATATCATGATCCATTTGAGCATTCACCTTGTTGAGGAGGCAAAACTTGGTGAACATGTCCAGTATCGATGGATGTATCCAATAGAAAGGTATCATTTAAATATATCACAAAATGTTTATGTGTATATTTTAGAACATCTTTATATAGTATTATTTATTGCTTGTAGGTATTTACGGAAGCTAAAGTCTTATGTGCGAAATAAAAGTAGACCAGAAGGGTATCTTGTTGAAGAATGGGAGAAGGGTATCTTGTTGAAGAATGCATGCTTTTTTGCTCAAAATACTTGAATGATGTTGAGACAAAGTTCAACCAACCAGAAAGGAATTCAGATAATATGAATGATGATTATGAGGGTTTATCAATATTTAGACCTTGTTGTACCCCTTTTGGAAAAGAAATGTCAAAATATTTGTCTGAAGAAGAATGGGAACAAGCCCGGGACTATGTGCTGAAAAATTGCGATGAAGTTCTTCCATATCTTTGGTACACAACTTTTTTTTAATGATTTTTATATTTATTTATATTGATGTTATGTAAAATACTAATCTTGATTTAAATAATTTTTATAGTGAAGATGAAGAGACAACACGTGATAAAGCGAGTAGTTTTATTTAAATGTGATTGGTGGCATATTGACAAAAGCGGGAAAAAGACAAAGGTGGATAAGCATGGCATCATAAGTGTGAATACCCGTTTCAAATTGAAGACTAAAGAGACATATGTTCTTAGTTCTCAAGCAAAACAGGTATTCTACATTTGCAATGGATATGATCCTAATTGGCTTGTGGTCATCAAGACTCAACCTCGGCACCATTATGACATGCCATTGGATCAAGGATCAACTACACAAGGTCCGCAAGAAGAAGATGTCGAACCTTTCCAACAGGATCAAATACAAGCTTCTCCTGATACTCCAATATTAAACACTACATATGCTACTGAGTTGTTGTATGAGAATAGATGCAATGTCGATGCAGTTGTTGTAGTAGCTAATGAAGACAATCAACCTATTTTGGATTGTGGTCATGGAAATGAAAATGATAATGCACTTGAAGAAAATGATGATTGGCCTGATGATGAATACACTGAAGATGAAGACATTGAAAGTGATGCTGATAGTGATGTTGAGCAGGAGAAAACTCAACCTTTTAATGACGATGATGAGGCCTATTTTTCAATGTGACATGTTTTGAGGGTCTATTTTGAACTAATTGATTAATATTTTGTTTGCTTATAATAAGATACATTGTTGGACATTATTTTAAATAATTTATAATTGTGAAATCATATAAGTATTGTATGTATTACATGTATTTTGAACTAATTGATTAATATTTTGGATGTACATGCATTTTCATTTGTTATATTATTTATTAACAATCATATTAATCGGATTGAAAACAGGTGAAACATGGTTTGAACTAGAGGAGGAAAGACTGGACGAATACTTGACATTCGTTTGCGAAGTGAAAACAACAACAATTGTGATGTTGAAGGTATAATTGAACCCTCTCAAGCTCATTTTAATGATTCTTTCTCGGAGTCAGATGAGGAAAATCATGGAGAGGAAACGGTCCCAACAGATGCGAACCAAACGACTTTTAATTCTGGTATTATTTATTTCATATTCTTATTCTTTATAATTATTATTTTTAGCATCGTCTTTTTCAAAATGATGAAAAATATGGGTACCATCATGTAATCGCTCTTATCCCAACCAGTTGGAAGGAGAAAAAGATCAAGAAGATCAAGAGGGATAATTGAACCCTCTCAAGCTCAACTTGATGATTTATTGTTTGAGTCAGATGGGGAAAATCATGGAGAGGATACCGTTTCTACAGATGTGAACAAAAAGGCTTCTAATTCTGGTATCATTTATCTCATATTCTTGTTCTTTAATTGTATTTTTAGGATCATGGATCATTTTTTTCAAAATGATGAAAACCATAGGTTTGATCATGTAATCCCTTTTATTCTCAATCAGATGGAAGGAATAAAAGAACAAGAGGCGTAGTATGTTGTAGAAAGGTCATAGACCTAGATCAGGAGAAAAGCTAGAAGTTGAATTCAATGATGATTGCCAACCTGTTGGTGTCAATGCAACTGAGTTTACATTCTTCATGGGGCAAACTATTAGAAACCGCACTTGTTGTCCTCTTCAAGTGGATAGCTAGAAGGATATTGAGAGATTACAAAAGGACTACATGTGGGAAATTATTTTGGTATTTGTCACTACCCTTCTTTGCTTATATGTACAAAGCGACTTTCTTGGTGTATTGGACATATAAAAGAAAATAATAATATTTATTATTATACGTATCGTGATTTGTCTTTCAGGAAAAGTTCTCATTTGATTTACCTGACATGAGGAAGGAAAATCTACTGCAATAAATGGGCAAATTGTATAGATACTACAGGTATAAATTGAAGGTAAACTACTTTCATTACAGCAAGAAAAAGAAAAAGGAGTTGAAAACGTTGAAGGGAAGCATTGATAACAAGCCCGCTTCTATAAGGAAACAAGATTGGGAGTACTTATGCCAGCTATGGAGTTCCGCTGAATTTAAGGTAAAACATGTGATATGAACAAACTATATTCTTTAGTTGTATGTGTATATATAAGTATTTTTTTGTTTGGTTGTTTTATTTAGGATAAAAGAAACAAAGCTCAAGTAAATCGACAACAACAATAGAGGCCTCATTATGCTGGGAACAAAAGTTATGCTAAAATTAGGGAGGAACTGGTATGTGATATCAAAAATAATTATTTAATTTTTAAAATGGTAGTTAGTAATATTGTACATTGTTTTTAATATAGGGTGGAGACTAACCAAGCACCTTCACGAGTTGATGTTTTGATCGAAGCTCATAAGAGAAAGAGGCCACTTCTGTTGCTCTTGAAACACTTGCTAACAAGAGTCTCTTGTTGTGGTATGTACATGTTGGGCAATTTACTTAATTGTTTGAGTATCTTTAAAAATGACACTATAGTTTCAAATGTTATTTGTTAACAACACTCTTGATGTGATATGTATATGTTTGGCAAATATGACAAGCTTGGGCAAATGTATAAAATCACTTGTTTTTATTTGTATTTCATGCTTGATTGTAATGCTATAGAAATCAAAATTTATAATTCCATTATGGATGTTGTCACTTGTTAGGGTTCTTGAATCATTAGAAGTTACTGTTGTACTAGATCATTTGCTTAAAATTCCTAGGTTGATGGATCCTCAATTTTGAGGTGATATTATGTTCAACCTTGGACAATTCAATCATCAGATTACTATTACAATGTACAATTTTCTGAACCAATAGTGTATAGATTAGTTAAAGGCTAATTTGATAATCATATTCTAATTTGACATATTCATATTTTTTTTAGGAGAAAATGAATCATTTAAGAGAAGAAAGTGACCAAGGTCTAAATACCATGACTGATGACCAGATTCTTGAAGAAGCTATTGGTAGGGAAAAACATGGATATCTCCAAGGTTATGGGCCAGGTAAAACCGTTACAGATTATCATGGAGTGAAGCTTAGTCGTTTGGATCTTGCAAGACAAGTACTTGATATTGAGCAAAAAGCTAATGAGAGGATTGAAGAGGCTCGTAAACTTTTGGATGAAGTAACGAAAGAATTTGAAAAAAAGTTAGAGGCATGTATGGAATCGTTTGATGAGAAACTAGATGCCAATTACAAATTGTGCGAGGAAAGAATTATGAAAATGCATGAAGAATTGGGACTCGCTAGGTAATATATAATTACATGGTACAATTTCCCCCATATCATAACTCATAATAAAAATTAATTTGATTTATATTATCTCTCTCCCTCTTTTCAGGTCTATGGAGTGAAGCTATGTTCAATGAAGATGGAGGAATTCGGTTCCCCTTTCGCTCTCCCATAATTGATATCTTTTAGTTTCTTTTATATCTAAGAAACCTCGTTTTAGGGAAGATTGTTGTATTTCAGAGAGTTTAATTTGTGTTATCGTAAGCTTATTAAACTTTTCTTTTAGCTATTAGAGAATGACAAACTTGTTGAGTATTATTAGTGATTAAGAATGGCAGTGAATACTGGATATTTTTATTAGATGAAATAAATTTGTTTGTTGCTAGGGATTTACAATGGTGCCAATAAGTCACCACAAAAGTCGTGGCTAGAACTTCTGCATACTATGAACAGTATTGGTTACACAGTCATATATATGTGATTATTAGCTGAAATAATATTTTCTTTAATAAAATAATTATTTTTTATAAAATCTAGCCATGGATGATAGCGTGGCTAATATAACTTGAAAGTCATTGAGTTAGCCATGTTTTATACAGTGACTAATATAATTTAGCAGCCACTAAGTTGGTGGCTAATATTTTTTTAATAAATAATTATTTTTTATAAAATCTAGCCATGGATGATAGCGTGGCTAATATAACTTGAAAGTCATTGAGTTGGCCATGTTTTTTTACAGTGGCTAATATAATTTAGCAGCCACTAAGTTGGTGGCTAATATAATTTAGTGGCCACTATGTTCTAATTTTGACACCTATTGGCCACTATGTTATTTGTGGCTAATATACTTATTAGCCATGAAAGGTATTGTGGCGAATAATAATAAATGACTCAAGTTGGACAACACTTAGCCACTAACTGTTTTGTGGCAAATACTATGATAGCTCGTCATGCCATTGATATTTCTGTGGCTATTTTATTAGCCACGGGGCCATTCGCCACGACAGGCCACGCACAAGATTTCCATGGCCAATTACATTCACCACGGGAAATTTATACTTTAGCCACGAATAATTTCGTGACGCAGGTGAGTCATTCTTGTAGTGAAGATTTGTTGCACGCATATTTATACTTACTAAGATAGTCAAAGCAGTTAAACACACTATTCATTACTTGACTCAAAATCAGAAGATTTGCAAATTCAGTTTCAAAAACTTTTAAGTTCTCAACCAAACTTTTCAAGGTGAGGCAAGACAAACTGAAAGTCTAATCGGTTTACAAATCATCACCGAAGGTGTTCCGGACAGGCTAATCCTTCAAAATTTAACCTAATTTGTTTCTCTCAAAAAACTAGTAAGGCACTTGTGCCACCCCACTCCTACACAAAAACTCTACAATGTCCTTATTGTGAATAAGGCGACACCACACAAAAGAAAAAGGAGTTAATTACATTTACCCTACCTGACTTATGTGGTAATAATTTTTGCACACCCGACATTTGAGAAATAATTTTCACCCTACCTGACATTTAAGTGGTCATAAATTTAAAGCCCCTCAGGTATGTTATAATTGATTTTTAGTGACTTTTCCGGTGAGCTGTAAAAAAATAAATATGAAGTGACCTTTATGCCCTTGTTATTATTTCCTTTGACTTTCAATTAAATGTGAAATGACTTTTGTACCCTTAGTATTAATTGTTATGGCATTTTAAAACCCAACCACTCCACTGATTCCTCTCCCCAGCCCCCTTCCCATACAGAAAATGAAAGCCAAACCCCTCCCAAACCACCATGTCTGTCTTCTACTCTCCAACATAGTCTTTTCCTTCTCAAATTAAAGGGCAGCATCGTAATTTCAGATAGTGATATAGGGGTATTATTGTATTTTTCCATTTCCGATGACAAGTTACCGGATTCTAAAACTAAAAATCACTTTCACTAAATGTCAGGTAGGGTGAAAATTATTTCCCAAATGTCGGGTGTGCAAAAATTATTACCACATAAGTCAGGTAGGGTAAATGTAATTAACTCAAAGAAAAAGCACTCAAAAGAAAAGGGAAAAAAAAACAGAAGCCGACATGCATGCCACCCCCACTCCCACACAAAAAGGCCAACAATGTCCTCATTGGAATCAGAAATAGAGATAAGCAAGCACACAAAAGGAAAGAAAAAGAAACACACCAAAAGAAAATAAAATAAAAGAGGGAAAAGAAGGTCAACTCACTAACTGTAATAAGAAAGATAAGGAAGGATATTACCTAGTTGGGTACTGAATATACCCAAACAATGAAGTCTCAGAATTATAAAACCATCTATGGAGCCTCAGCCACTCCATCTCACCTCAAGATACTGGCCACTATGTCAGAACCATTCAACGCCCGTAGTAACAAATCTTGCATTCTTGCATGCATCTCCAAGTGGTGAACATAAGAGCGCAATCTCAATAGTAGATCAACCAATGTTAGTTCTCTCAATAGTTTATCAAAAGCCTTAGAAAAATCATAGAAATGACGGATTATAGGAATGCACACAATTTTCCTAGGCACTATGAATGGAGATATGACAAATGAATCCTCCCATTGACTTGTAAATGGAGATTGAGTACGCAATTCAAAAGGAGGGGCGATACAATACACTTCGTAACCTTCTCATGCAAAGACTTGAATGCAAACGACTCATAAAGCATATCACCGTCAAAAATATCATTGTCACAAACCAAGTTCAAACACTCAGGATCAATCCCCAAAGACTCGAGTTCATCATTACAAGATTTCACATTATTTTCAATGGATTAATAGGAAAGGGTAGATAATGCCTCGCTAATACAATGATCCTTAATGAAAGTGAATAATTCAGTATCAAGCACACATTCAATCACAAAGGATTTAATTTCACTATCAACAAGATCATCACAAGTATCATGGCATTCATTGGATTCGACCTTCTCTTTACATAAAAGCATGGATAACGGTGTGCACAATAGTTCATCATCAAGCATGTTTTCATCAAGTACTACATCATCACACACAGAATCATCAACTTTCTCATGCTCTTTAGGTGTGGCTAGAGCTAAGGGTCTCCTAAACTAGATACATGCAAAACTAGGTCTGTTAAAGTAGGCATCATCCTCATCAGAATCATACAAAAGAGAATCATCATGCATTTCAGGAATCAAAGACGATGAACATTCTACTTCAACTATCGAAACAACCACTGGTGAAGAAGAAGTTTCTACCCTAGGACTAGTCTCATGTAAAAATTCACGCATGCACTCGGTCATTTTCGCACATAATTCATTCACTTTAGGTTGAAAACAAGAATCAGAATCATGGTACGGAGAATCACAATATGAGCACAAAGGATGAGACTCAACAACATCACATGGGGAAAGATCATAAGAGTCTTCTACAATATCCCTACCACAAGATTGATCATCAAAATATAAGGAATAATCACATGATTGTTAGTTAAGGTCTCCGAAAAATACTCCCCACCACTAGATTGACTATTCAGATTTTGCGGGTATTCATGATATGGTATGGTTAAAGTCTCATAGGATGGTGCAAATTTTGAAATATGGGAGTCGAAGGGAGAATTTTGTTGTTCAGATTCATAAGTATCCCTAGACAACCATTCATGAAATTCCAATGCCTCATCTTCTCCTAAATTAGAAAACTCATAATATTCTAAGAGATTACAAGTTGCATAATTTATACCCTCATACATAATACCCAAGATATCTAGTGTATCATGTGAGATACCATATGATTCACACTGAGCAACATAATCCTGTAATCTAGCAAAATATCTCCAAAATATTTCTTGCTCAAATTGTGGAACCCTAACATCGGTCATTAACTCTTTTTTATTTTTTTTATTTTTTATTTTTATTTTTTATTTGTTTTTCAATTTTTATGTTCACATTTTTTTTTTGGAATTAAATCACAACTAAGAAAGCAATAAACTATTTACACACAAACCAATAGCCTAATCTACCGAATAACGCCATCCCAGGCAACGGCGTCATTGTTCGGTTGTAGATTTTGGGGGTTAAAAGTAGGGTTGTCGTATCCGCAAGCATGGTGTGTCAGGTTAATAGGGAATTGGTTTGGTAGGGTTTCAAATTGCGAAAAAGCAGTAAATAATAATAAAACTAAACTAAACAGAAATTGAAAACAGTAATTACTAAAGCAAACATGAAGCGAGAATTAAAAACCTAATCTAATCAAACACAAACTGGGAATGAATTAAGATGAACACTTAGAAAAATTAATATCATGCAAGAACTAATAAAAAGAGACAATTAAATATTAACCAACTAACAACCTAAATTGCAGGGAAGAAAATTATACTACTGGCAATGCGAAATAACGAATTAACTAACAAAATTACAAGATTCTATAAAATTAAGCGAAAAGAGTATACCGACGACAGTCTTCTCTTCACTCTTCCTCCCATTACTAGCATCACGAACTCTCCCGAACAAACAAAAGTCGTGATTCGGATTACTATAAATTGGAACCTTTAATCCTCCTCTTTCACTAAAAATTGGAATTTTGTTGTGTACTAATATTAATAACTCGAAATAACAAGACTAGGAACAAAAAGCGAGAAGAACAAGAATTAAAAACTTGAAATGCATTAAAGATTGAACAAGTGAATTACAATAAAAAACACAAAATCATCATAACTAATATATAATTAAGGGGTAAAAACAAGCAAAACACCTTATAAAATGATATAAATTCGGCTCGAAACGAGACTGAATAGTTACTCCCTCGAATTTTCATTCAGGAGTCGTAGGGGCGTCTTCTCGTTTTCCTTACATAACACGAGAACTGAGGATCGGAACTTTGAGCGGTGCTCGGTTGTATGAACATGTGGAGAGGGGTGAAATCCACTAACAGATGTCATTGTTACAGATACATAGGTTTTTGATGGAATCGAAAGAAGCACATCGTTATATTTATTACAATGATATTATCACTTATTCTGGTCCTTGTCCACATTCTGGCCATCTGCACTGCCACGTCTCCGCTTCAAGGTCCAGTTTGGTCTTGATTTGGTTCGGTACCTATCATTAATTACATAGGAGTTAGTGTTTGCTAAGTATGAGGAACAACTAATATGATTTAGTTAGGATATCCTTAATTATCCCTTGGAAAAGATTCATGTATCTAATCTCAGCGGATAACAATAAAACCTCTTAACACAACCATTACATGCACGTTCTTATCCGGGTCTAATCATCAATCATCTTTCATCATTTCCAGGTGCATCTCATCTTAGCTAATGCATCTCATCTTAGCCAAGCCAGATGAGGAGTTGCTCAAACTCCTGAATATAGTCGCTCATAGCTCGTTTTCCTTGAGTGAGGGCATAGAGTTTCCTCAAGACGTCTTGTTAGTAGGTGTTGGGCAAGAATCAGCGGTTGTTTGAGTCGTGCCCATGAAAATATTTTTACGCGACCTTCCCTAGCCCTTTGCGCTTTGATGTTCCCAAACCAAAGAGATGCGAATTTGGTGAGTTTCAAGCTAGCGATCTTGAAGGCCTTTTCATCGTTATACTCCTTGGTCTCAAAATTCCTTTCCATGATTTGTACCCATTCAAGGTATTCATCAGGATCAATGGAGCCATTGAATTCCGGAATGTCAATCTTGATGTCATGGAACTCATCGCGAGGGGGTCTCTCAACCATTTCCCGGCGTCGACGTCGTCGAAGGGAGTCTTTATCCTTGTCACTCGACTCAAAGGTGGGAGGAGGACGGATAGGACTTCGGGTGTGTCTCTGACGCTCCTCATGGGGCTAATCTTGAAGGTTTATGGCAATGTTGTTCACTTGAGTCATGAGGGCCTCAAGAGTTCATTCGAGGGAGGAGACTCGTGACTCCATACCTGTGTCATGAGGGTTGCGGCGGTGGCTTGACTCCTCTCGATTAGAACTAACTTCTTTGTCCATAACGAAGGAAGGGTGAGGACGGATTGTGTTTGGGTAAATTTTGTGGAGTTGGGGGTTTTCTTATAGTTGGCTAGTGCTTGGCTTGGGGTTCTTTGAGGCTAATATCCAACGACATTTAATCGAACAACTTCCATATACTATCTCCAACTTTCACCACAAAGCTCCAATAGACAACAAAATCAACAAATACAAACACAATACAATACACTCCAATACACTTGGAGGGCACAGGGAATGAGGAACACCAATATTGCAACCAATCCAACAAAATCCAACAATGGCAAAACCCTAACTTGCAAAAATGAAATAAAAACTCAAGCTACAATTCTAACCTTTGCTCTGATACCAAATGGAGCATATCGGCGCGCGTAGGGGGGGGGAGGGAGGAATGAAATAGCTTGAGTAGATAATTGAAATCATTCAATCCCCACAAAGCTTGAACACCAAGATGTTTGGATATGACCTTGGATAAAGGAGATTCCACCACCAAAGATCTAACACTCCACCATGATTAGCTAAAGGTAATCCACCACTAATCAATAAAAGAATGACTTGATAACACCACCAATAATCAATTGGATAAATTAAAAAAAAAAAGGTTGGAGGGGAAGTTTCGAGAGCACTCTAACTTTTCATTAGAATAATCATCAAAGCCTGCCTTCAAAAATGAAGAAAAACATATTTATACAAGGTAATTAGGGCATTAAACGCAGCCGTTTAAGCCGAAAAAGCTCACGAAAACTAGGCCATCGCGGGCGCGACGCTCCTGGCAATCAAGCGGGTGAAAGTAAGAAGACGCGGCGTCGCGGGCGCGACCTAGGACGTCGCTAGCGCGATGTTTCTGGGCACAAGGCGTCGCGGGCGCGACCTTGGTCATCTCGTGTGTGATGACATTCTGGCCAATTCTCAATTCTTCCTCCCAGTGTCGTCGCGGGCGCTACGACAACCTTCGCAGGTACAAACTTTCTAGGCAGTTTTCTGCCGACTTCAAACTCGCATAACTTCTTCATCCAGAGTCTGTTTTAGGCCTATCATATTTCGATAGAAAGCTCTCGGTGTTTACTTTAAGCTCCCAAAATTTGAAGTCCGTCGGAGTTAAATTGATGGAGTTATG
The DNA here is from genome assembly GCA_029582165.1 of Portulaca oleracea. Taxonomy (NCBI): domain Eukaryota; kingdom Viridiplantae; phylum Streptophyta; class Magnoliopsida; order Caryophyllales; family Portulacaceae; genus Portulaca; species Portulaca oleracea. Next base: position 24,248,677 of record CM055873.1, on the reverse strand, counting down.
GTTGAAAGAGTGAAGGCATATCCATTTCAACATCCCATGTTGACCCTTCTCCCTTATTCTTGCCAAAAGACCTCGAACCTATTCAAAGGCGCGAAGTAGGTCCTGATAAGTGGTGGGATCCCATTTATGGTGAATGTCACACCTGTTGACAACCCAAATATGCCTCCAAGGTCCCGAGTCCACCTTAAAATTAACTCCTCACCCGACCTTCAAGTTGTTTTACCCGTGTTTTACGAAGGGGGTGCGGGCAGGCTTGGTGACCACGGATTTGGAAACTCTGGCCCTTTCCCGATACGGTTTATACTCCCCTTCTTGAAAAAGAGTCGCCTTCAACTCTTGGGAGAAAAAACAGAGGCGTCCTCCATAATTTGGCACCATAGAGTTCCGAACATTCGCATCACCATGAGCATTCACACGAGTCACCCAACAAACATCGAACCCCACGATCACCAGTTTTTTCTTCTTTCAAATTGGTGTAGTTCTTCTTGCATGGCATTAATCCAGCTTGGATCAAGTAGTGACTCATTGTGATGTTTTGGTTCAACATGAGAGACAACGACATGAAAAGCACAAAAATTTCGTAAGGAGGACCTTGTTTAAATACCTGTGTTGATATAGAGAGGTGAGAGGAGGTTGTCAGCAAGATGACCGGATATGAATTTGTAGTTGACATTGTTATCATGAGAGGAAACGACTTCAGCGTTAAAGGGTGGTGAGCTGGAGACAGGTGAAGTCTTAAGTGGAGGAGAAAGGGGTATAGAAGATGCAGGAGAGGGGATGCCCTATATTGGAGCAAGTGAGGCAGGAGTTGGCCTCGGAGGAGGAATTTCATCGTCATCAGTGATAGAGCCAGGGAGGTTGAGGTGGTTGTCAATCTGAGGAGGGGAGGTATCAAGGAGGGGATGACCATTGTCCTCATCAAAGATGACATGGATACTTTCTTCCACTGCTTTGGATGATTTCATGTAGATCCTTTAGGCTTTACTAGTTGCTGAGTATCCCACAAATGTTCCTTCTTCAATACGGGCATTAAACTTGCTGATGGGTTTCTTTCCATTTTTGTGTACGAAACATTTGCATCCGAGGACCTTCAGATGGTAGCACCCGGGAATCAAAGAAAGACAGCCGCATAATGCGACCCACACCATCGTCGGCACCTTTAATTGCATCCTCCATCTCAGCACCATTCTTAATTCCTTCAAATATTCCTTCCTAGGATATCTAATCCTCTATTTCAGAGCAGTTTTATTTCAATCTTTTTTCAATGCAAGCTAGAAATTCGAACAAAATGAAGTAGAGAACGATGGCGAATAAATGATTATGATTTACGATCAATCATACAAAAAATTGAGCAACGAGAAGCAACTAGTGTGAAGGGGGTGGCGATAGCAAGTCGGATATGAACGGAAAGGGTTGCACTGTGGTGGTGTGGGGGTGGTGACAAACACCGTGGCAGTGGCTCCAGGATGAAAAAGGAGAGGTGTGGGGTTAGGGTTTTGGTCTTGAAGGGCTTCTACCACTAATATATCAGCTCAATGTGCTTCATGGCTTTACTTTTTAGTGTTTTAATCTAACTATAGTATCTTGCTGCTTTTAGTATTATTGTTGCCACTTGAAATAGTATTTGCAACCATTTGCCAAGATTAATTCCATAATAATCAATCCTATGAATACAACCTCTAATCATCCTATTTCGCAACAAATTCTTTTGTCACAGGAATCCTAAGTAGGGCCTCTTCAACAACCCATCTCCTATTGAGGAAAAAAGTCACCATACTACGAATAACATGTCAAGAAGACATTGAGAAATACAAACCAATTAAACAACACTCAGTGAGAAAAACTAGGCACAACACAAGGGATCTAATTTCAAGAAGTTCAACCTAATTTTGTCAAATTTAAACCACCAAGGCAACATTAATTCCACACCCAAACCACATAAATCCATATTTCCAACCCCACAATTTACAAGAAGCACAACCAAATAGCCAACTAAGATAGATCTCCTCACATGAATCTTTCGCAACATGTCCAAGCGTCTTCAACATTCACAACACAATATTACGAGTTTCGGCAACCAATTATCACTGAAATGAACCGATAACAAGGGGCGGGAAAACAAAATCCCTAGAATTCGACAAGTATACCTATAATCGATTACAGACTAAGAAGATTGAATGGTCTTGTCGATTTCATTAGAGATGGAATAAGTCATCGCAAGAGCATTAGCAGGGCGTCTCATCATCCATTGTTGTTGCTGTTGATTCTGAATGGTCTTGTCGATTACGGACTAAGAAGATTGAATGGTTTTGGTCGTGATGGGTTGATGTGGGTTATTGAAGAGGTGTGAGGTGATGTGTGGTTGTTCAACACAGTGAGGAAATGAGCGTGGTGGTCGAAGACGCTCGGTGGTGTTGAGGCACTGATAGGTTGTGGTTCTACCGTTCTGGGTGAGTCTGCGCACACACAAAGACAGAAAGAGATGAAGAGAGAGGTTCTGCGATTGTAACTTTACTGGTTTAGGTGGAAGTTAAAATCTTAAAGGAAAAACATTCCTTCCAAAACCAAAAATAAGGAAAAATTGGGTGAATTTGAATTTCCCTCTCACCATGTTTTTAATTACAACTCTCTTTATTTGGCTAATTATAAATGGGGACTAATGATGAACATCCTTTCATTAAAAAAATTATGAACATTTTAAATATGTCAACAACAAACATTGTGGTTGTGAACTGACTTCTCTTAAAGTTGGATGACCAAAATCAATTTTCATTGTTATTGATAGCCATTAACGATGATATTTATTATTGATCCTTAAAAGTTGGTTGTTAGAAACCAACTTTCTAATAGTGTAGCTCTTCTAATTTTGAGATTGACGCTTAATTAATTCAACCAAGAGTACCCTCCTATCAAAATAAACAAATAAAATTGGCTGACAAAATTATAAATAAATAAACATTGACCACCTCCTCATAGAGTTTAAAAAAATAGCATACTAATCCATACCTTTAATTTATTATGTAATAAATGTGATTTTAAAACTTTCAATTATATATTTAATAATTTTTGTTCATCTCCACTTTTATAAGTGTGGAAACCGGCTCTATACATTCCCGACTCATAGTGAGGACAAGTATAATTTTCCTCTCCACACTTATTCATATGTCAAAAAATAAGTGTGGGAGGAACCATTATTTGTAATAGTGACTAATATTGATAAGCTCATTGAAAAAAAAAATTAACTTATTAAAGGGTTTGGCTAAGTCAAATCAACTAAATAGGTATTTGGTAAACAATTTCGTCAACTAGTTGTTTGGCCCAATCATGAAAAAAGAGCCTATTGGAAATAACTTTTTGCCGGTATGCCAATTTAGTCCAAAAGTTGTCCAAAATTACAAAAGTTATCAACTTAAAATAATCGGTACATATTATGTTAAATTGGTGCTAAATGATGTAAATTAAAGTTCAACAAATACCGTATTCAGAAATACCTAATTTTATCAAACACTTTTTCAAAACAATCAATCCAAACAATTGATGCACACACTCAATTCAAATAATCAGTAATAAACAAACAATACAAACAATCAACAATTAACAATCAACAACTATTTACCCAATGGGGTCTAAAAATGGTATGCAAACATAGCAAAGGGAAGCACACAAATTGGTTAAGCATACTACAAGATATATAACTCGAGCTTCTCTCATTTTTTTAATTTTACATACTGTATTTCTTTTGTTGTATTGTCTCCTTTAAAAAAATTGTTATATAGAAGTACATGAAACAAAGAAAATAGTTTGTAAAATGAAAATAGAGACAACATTGTCAATGAATGGTCTCTTTTAAAAGCGGGAGTGGTCATAACCACTACCAACGCAAAAATATAGTATAATAGATAAAAGTTATAAATTATAACTCTACTCAATGAGAAGAATACTATATTGATCACCCCTAATATCAAGGGTCTTAGTTACATTATAAATTTGTGATTATTGCAAAGCCATGTAATCTTGATCCCTATATGCAGTAGAAATCCAAGGTACTACCCATAGTAGAGTGCTCAAATAAAAATGTCACTAAAGCGAAAGCGGCAAAAATGCCACTAGGTTTAAAGATGTTAACTCCATGCCACTAAAGTAGTCTGCACTGTACAAAAATGTCATTGTGTCTAGTTATTAACACCTACTGCCTACAACAAGTAATCATTCCTTTTTGTTTGACTATTTTGCATTCTTATTAATTGTGGGAGGTGAAATTACCACCAACCCACAATTAATTACCCCATTCCTTCTTTTTCATATTAAAATATGAGAATCTCATCCTCTTCCTCATACTCCTCTGCTTCTCCAACCTCCATCTCTTCTACTGTGTGGAGAAGGCACAAAAATTAGGGCCTTTTGCTTCTTCTCCCTCATCTAGTTCTAGACCCCTCCCCTCCCCTCCCCCCCACCCCCACCCACCCACCCACAAAAAAAAAAAAAAACTTTTCTCTCAAATCTCAACAATGGCTGCCTCTCTGTCCTTTGTGGGGAGCAAAAACCTCAATTTCATACCACTAAACTGTTGGGTTTTAGGTTATCTATTTCCTAAACAAATACAGATTAATTGGCAGAATATTCGTAACGAATATAAAAAAATTAATCAACCAAGAAAGGAACAATTGCAAAGGCTTTAGTAATTATACCTGATCGCTAATCCTACTGATACAGAGGTTAACCGTTGAGATTCCAATGTAGAAATCCTCTACTGAAAGTCTGCGCTGCACTCCGGGAACTCGATTGCTAGATCGACCCGATCGAGATTGAGCTCAATCTAAAGATGTGGGTGTTTCAGTATAGGTGGTTGTTTTAGGAAACAAAGACTGCAAACTGAGAGAGAGAGAGAGAGGAACTCAAGAAATCACCCTGGTATCTCCCTTAACGTCTCAAGCAGTTGCCTCGATAAATCTCTCAGAGAGACTCCTATTTATAGGGTTCGGATGGCTTGGGGAAAGGGTTATTAAAAACCCTAATGGCCGACTTACTTAACGAGACCCAACACGGTCTGTGTTGGCCTCATAAATGTCCTTTAAGTCGGCCCATTGTTACCACGTCCGTGTTGAGTCCAATTCGGTCCGTGTTGGGCTGATTTCTCATAGAAATCGGTTCCCAACAATTTTAAACATAATACGATATTACTTAGGTACATACATTGTTCCAGGACACTGACTTGTATGACCCAGTAGGACCAAATAATATAGTTGTAATTAAACATATTTAATTACTGAATATAGAGGTCTCTAGCAAGACATATAATCACTATATTATATTGATTTAAACTCCATGTATATCAAACATTGTCTGGACATTCCCAACAATCTCCCACTTATCCCACAAGTGTTCGATTCCTTGAATTCTCTTCCACTTACTGTCTCAAGTTCGGATAAGGTAAGTTGAAGTCGTCCTTTTGTAAGACCCGAACGTTCCTCGATCTCTGAGTTAGACTCCAAAAAGCAAATGATCAACTATTGATTCATCTGAGCTCGGTCAAGCACTTTCTGTCCAATCTCACCGAGCGTCCAACGAGACAACTATCCCTAACAGGGAGGACAATGTCATCTTGTTCAAATACACATTCTCACATGATCCAACTATAACCCATACACCGCCTTTATAGCCTACTGTTACGAAAGGCGTTTGACGCGCTCCAAAGTTACAACAGACCCTGCAGTCTATGTACTGAACTCGGGATTCAAGAATTTTCTTTGAGTAGTGAGAGCTCTTATGACAATTACCAACTTAAAGAGCTCCCACTGCGGGTCTGTTGGGTAGTTGTTCTCAACAATACCCATGTGATTGATTTATGATGTCATCACATCACCATGATCACGAAACTTGATCATCACCTCAATCTTACATGCCAACTGTGTTGATATCATCACTGTCCCTACGTGATAATACAATTACGAACCAGACCGACTGTCGACCAAGATTAACATCATCAAGTTTACTAATGGGGTTTCAGAAATCAGACCCTATCCAATTTTCCATTTTGAATTTGCTAACCTTTCGGACACTTACATAATTCTAAGCCACAATTTATGTAAAGTTTGAATTTTATTTATATTGATGAATCAACAAGGTCATAATTAATGAACAATTCATGTAAACTTGACTTGTTCACATTCTGGAATATGGTTAATACATATTCCCCATGCATGACTATCATGCTCTTACTGCAATAAGGGTTTAGTCCATAATACTTGCAATGAACCTCGCACATTTTTTATATCATCTCCACTAACGAACTTTCTGTTATGTTTTAGGTTGTCTATTTCCTAAACAGATACAGATTAATTGGCGGAATATTATAACAGTTATAAACAATTAATCAACACAATTGCAGAGGCTTTAGTAGTTATACCTGATCGCTAGTTCCTGCTAAAGAAGATATTGACCTTCCATTCCAATTTGAAACCCTCATCGAAAGGTCCACGCAAAGACTCAGAACCCGATTGCTAGATCGACCGATCGAGAAGAATCTCAATCTAAGATGTATGTGAGATTGTTTCGGAAACAGAGAATGTTTCAAACTAGAATCGAAACTAAAAGAGAGAGGAACTCAGGAAATCACCCTGGTATCTCTCTAAGAGTCTTAGGCAGTTGGTGTGGAATAATCTCTCCCAGAGACTCCTTTATATAGTTTTTAGAAAACCTAAGGAAAGGGTTCAAAAACCCTAAAGGGCCGAATTAAAACAACGGCGCCTTTCTGGGCCCAACACGGTCCGTGTTGGACTCTAGAAAGTTCAATTATCCGGCCCATGGACACCACGGCCGTGGTGTCTCAACACGGACCGTGTTGGGTCAACACGACTCGTGTTGAACCCAATTCGATCTGTGTTGGGCTGATTTCTCACAGAAATCAATTTCCAACTTTTCTAAACGTGATACAATATCATTTAGGTTACATACATTGTTCCAGGGCACTGACTTGTGTGACCCAGTAGGACCAAATAATATAGTTGTAATTAAACATATTTAATTACTAATTATAGAGGTCTCTAGCAAGACATATAATTACTATATTACTTTGGTTTAATCTCCGTGTATATCGAACATTGTCGGGACATTCCCAACAATCTCCCACTTGTCCCACAAGTGTTCGATTCCTTGAATTCCCTTGTCACTTACTGTCTCTAGTTCGGATAAGGTAAGCTAAAGTCTTCCTTATGTAAGACCCGAACGTTCCTCGATCTCCAAGTTTAGACTTTGAAAAACAGACGATCAACTATTGATTCAACTGAGTTCGGCCAAGCATTTTCAGTCCAATCTCACCGAGTGGCCACCAAGACAACTGTCCCTAATAGGGAGGACAATGCCATCTTGTTTAGACACACATTCTCACATGATCCAACTGTAACCCAGACACCGCCTTTATAGCCTATTGTTACGAAAGGCGTTTGACACGCTCCAAAGTCACAGCAGACCATGTAGTCTATGTATGAACTCAGGATTTAGGAATTTTGAGTAGTGAGAGCTCTTATGACATTCCTAACTTAAAGAGCTCCCACTGTGGGTCAGTTCAGTAGTTGTTCTCAACAATACCCATGTGATTGATTTATGATATCATCACATTTCTATGATCACGAAACTTGATCATCACCTCAATCCTACATGCTAATTGTGTTGATATTATCACTGTTCCTACGTCATAATACAATTAAGAACCAGGTCGACTGTCGACCAAGACTAGCGTTATCAAGTTCACTAATGGGGTTTCAGAAATGGAACCTCATCCAATTCCCATTTTGAATGTGCTAACCTTTTTGGACATTTACATAATTCTAAACCACAATTGATGTAAAATTTGGAGTCTTATTCTCAATGATGAATCAACAAGGTCATAATTCATGAACAATTCATGTAAATTTGACTTGTTAATATTCCGGAATGTGTTTAATACCTATTGCCCATGCATGACTATCATGCTATAATTACAACAGGGGTTTAGTACATAATACTTGCAATGAACTTCGCACATATACAATCTCACTAATGACCTTTCATATAGGAAGATATTTCTGGAACACTTGTTTGGATTCATAGTGAGCTTCAGTTCCTTTGCTTGAGTGATGGCTCCTATAACCAAGGCTCCATTTCTCTCGCAAGGCTAGAAACATCACCCAGTTCTAAAAACGAACTTCGTAATCCTAACAGTTTCTGCCACAACTTCTAAACTTGTGCCGTACTTGTCTTATTTGTAGAATTAACTGCATGTCATGTTAGGAACTTCTTCCATTTCACCTCAATACCACTCAAAACAGATCGTATAATTTTCTCTGACCTTTCAGATAATCATATTTCTCTGCATGAGTGTAGCATCAATGCAACTCTTCTCACTTAGCTTTTATCAACCACTTTAGACTTAGGACACATTCTTAGTTTTGCTTATACATATACAATGTATATGTTATGTTGGACTTTGAACATCTCATGGCATACATTAATCTCACGCTTGAAGCATGAGTTATATGGCTCATCCTTCTTAGAACTTCTGATTGTTTCGAGATAATCAAATTCTGTAAGGATATGCCATGATTTTCGGAAATTAATCCATTCTGGAAGTGAGTTGAACTATTCAACACCTAGTTAACTTTGATTCAAACAATCAAAATCTTTAATCTATCATTATAGATCTAGTCTCCCATAAAATTCTTAGCCCCATCAATCCTTCACTTTGAAAATTATTTCCAAGTCAACCTCAGTAGAAGCAACATTGGAATATTCTTCTCAGTAGGCAGTATGTCAATCACATACAATATCAGAAAACGTATTGCTCCCACTGAACTTCTTGTAAACACAATATTATCTTTGACACTTCCCAGTATGTCAAACCTTTTTGATATCCTGGTCCAGAAGGTCAATGATTCCAACTCCTGGAAGCTTCCTTAAGACCACAGATGGTCTCTTGAAGTTTACAAGTATTCCAACAAAAGACCACTCAGTTGTGTCAAGTACCCATGTTTTGCCTTAAAACCCTCCTATGCCTGATGGCTCACACCTTCAGACAAATCAACCAAGTTCTAAACTTGGTTGAATACATGGAATCCATTTTAAACTTGGTTGCATGGAATCTTGATTTACTTAAAGCTTCTTTGATGTAGGTAGAATCATTACTTTCTAAAAGTAACATCTCACGTTCATCCATAGAAGATCGATATCTTTGTGGCTGACGGAGTTGTTTACCTGACCTTGCTTGGAGTAATGTTCATGACACCTTCTCCTCAACGTTTTTGAGAAACTTCAACTGCCTCAACCTTGTTCTTAATTTCCCGACCAATAGGAAAATTTTTAACTAGGATCAAGTAGTGGAGTTTCAGGTGATGATTGCAGTGTTTTGTGTCTCTCGAACTTCGGTAAGTTCAAAACTCTCTCACTCTTTCTTTTAGAGAATAACATATTCTCTATGAGGAAAGCATTTTAAGACACAAACATTTTCCTCTACAACAATTTGTAGAAGTGATACTCCTTTCTTTCAGAAGACGGTTCAAGAACCTCTCTTCTCCATATCATATATGGTGTCTTCTCTAGTGCTTCAGATAATCTTTATTCAGTAAAGAGCTATGGTTAATTGCGTGTATCCCCAAAAGGCAATCGGCAATGTTGACTCATCCATCATTGATCACGCCATATCTAATAAGGTGTGATTCCTGCTCTTAGATACGTCATTGAGATGTCGTATTCTTAGAGGAGAGAGTCATGAAACAATTACATATTCTCTGGAATGGTCAATGAAATCTTTGGTTCAAATACTCACCTCCTCAACCTAATTGAAGGGTTTTGATTTTCTTGCCAAGTTGGTTTTGTACTTCACTTTGAAACTCTTTCAACATTTTTAAAGGATTTGGACTTCTGGCGTATTAAGTAGATATACCCATATCTACTAAAAAAACGTCACTGAAAGTGATGAAATAGTACAGTAAACCTTCTTCTAGCACTAGTGCTCATAGGCCCACATACATCAGTATGTATGCATCCTAATAAGTCATTAGCTTGTTCACCAATTTCAATAAGAGGTGATTTTAGTCATCTTACTCATCAGACATGCTTTGCAAACATTGAACTTTTCAAAGTTTAGGTTTTCCAAAATCCTGCACTATGCAGTTTTTGAATACATTTCTGATTAATATGACTTAAGCTTATAATGCCATAATTATGTTTCATTTGAGTCATTTGTTCAAACTCTTGGCTCAACCATTAGCATCCTTTCGATCTTATCTAGGTGCTCTCATTGTTTTGCCAAGACTACTTCATTTTGGAAATCTTCAAACTATTTTAACATTCCAGCTTCAGATGAATCTCATAGACATGAATCACCATGTGTTATTTTATTCATCTTGAAGATTTGAAGTAATTCACCCCTTGTACTTGTGCTCAATTGGTCTACATACATCCATATGCATGAGTGTTTGTTGGCACGTTCACCCTTTCTTGTAAAAGATACAGTCATGCTTTGCAAACATCACATGTTTCAAAGTCTTATCATTCAAAAGTCTATCATTGTGACGCTTCTAAATGCGCTCTCATTTGCATGACTTAATAGATAGTTACAGGTTTTATGTTTGAACATGAGTTATTCCTTTTTAAACCTTTTGGTTTCGATGTATTGGGTGTGTTTATCCGAGATTCTCTCTCTCTCTCTCTCCCTCATTGAGAGCAAGAAATCAAATTTCTACTTATAATGAGATCATAGAATCACCTATAAATTTCTCTTATAAGTCTTGAGGGAATGGATAAACAACCAACTCTTCATAAGGAACTACAACTAATTGCTTGTTCCTATTTGTAGGTTGACTCTCATCCTTCAAAGCACATCTACTTTGCTGTAGATACTGCACATTTTCATAAATGCGAGTTTCACAGCCGGTATCTTATACTCAAAGTGGGTTTAATAAGGGTAGTGTGTATCATATATGCATTTGCCTAGAATTGAAATCATATCTCAAGTCTTTCTTATAGTTATTCACGCTCCCAGTGTCATATATATATGATATGGTTGTTAACCGGTTGCTGTCATTGGTTCGATATGTACAACTGTTTGTCTTTACCTTTCCTTTGACTTCTTGTCTTTGATAGATTTCTTAAATCTTATTTTCCCTTTCACTAAAAGACTATCTTTGGTTGCCAATCTTTTGGCTAAAAGGGATCTGAGGTTTCTCATGTTTTAAAATAGTCAAATTATTTCAGAACATGAGCACCAACAATTGCCTCTTATCTAGCTCAACCGAGACTATCTGGTTATTGGTTTCATATTTATCAACTCTAACTAGTTCGATGAACTTGGTTTTGAGTTGGAAATATTGAAATCCTCCCTCTAATCTTCAAACATTTTGAAGTTAAAATTGTATGAATACTATGACATTACATGTATTCATTTGGCTTGATTGACCTCTTAATATTGATGCCTAGCTCAATGTTATGTCAAAGACATGTTTCTTTTAATCGCCTTCAAGACAATCTTGCGATGACAATGCCAATTAAGGAATTGGTGTTAATTGTTTTTCTCTTTCTCAAGGAGAAAACAATATTTTATTAGTGGTGGATGTTTGAGTGAAAAGACATAAATAATTCTACGAGACAAGTTGGTTCATTTTAGTTATTATTCATCAAAAGAAATTAAACTAATTTTAATTTCAAATCAAAACACTTTATCAACTCTCATTTAGTGTTTTAATTTACCAAGACCCACAAGACTCATGGGCTTAAGTGGACTTTGGCCCAACAAAACTCGATCCCATGTTATCTTTGGTGGATCATCGCATGATCTATCATTCAAAATGACTCTTGGCAAGAAATTTGTATCGAATACAATATTTCTCTTCCTCTGCTCTTGGCCCAAAACTATTTTGATAGCCAATTTGAATTGACCTAGCTCCCACCCTACTTATTAATGACAGACAAATAATTCGCTTTGGCTTTCTTTATTTATCCATCTATGTGGTGTTTCGATAGGTTGAGCAATAATTCATTTTGAGAGTAGGTTTTATTACCCTAAGCATACAATTCTAGGTGAACTCTTTCGAAAAGCATAAAAGGCATAATAAAACATGCAATAACAAATTTAAAGCATAAATAAAACCCCTAGTATGGCCACCTAGACTTAATCAACTAATTTTACTAAGCCTTTACAGTCTTCAAGAAAACCTTCTTGGGTCTTGCAACTTCATTGGATGGGCTCCCACTCGAATCACTACTTCTATTGTTGTTGGGCTCCCACTCAATTTGATGTCTCCAATTACAATCAATTTACAATTTGGACCTCACAATTGAGTCCTTACATGAATTAAAATAAACTTAACTGAAATTTAAATTTAAAATTTAATTCAAAGACTGTGACGCAAGTATTTCAGATGACCCAACCCGGTACGCAGACCGGTAAAACTGACTATCTATGGCCATATTAGAAGCACATGCAAACATGTAATATTGCAATAATTATATCAAATATAACACATGCTTTAAATAAAAAATTATAAAGGCGTATATAATTGCAACACAACATATATAAGGAATGAAATACTAAATAAGGTTTCCTAAAAAGGTTTGCATGATTAAAATAATAAACAAAATCCAAATTTTATCTTAGTTACCTAAACAAATTTAGGATTTTATACCTATATATACAAAATACTTAACTTTCCTAAAATCAAGCACTCTAAAAGATACTATATCTTTCAAAGATATTGTAAGTTTCCTAAACTTTAAAAAAATAATAGATTTTATGCCCATTATCTGATTTAGTAGTAATAGGATTTAATAATTAATTTCTAAAATTAATTACAAACCCTAAAATATACGGTTTCACAAAAGCTGCTGGCAACACGGTCCGCGTTGGATCAACATGGTCCGTGTTGCTTCCTAGTTTCGGTTAATTTCGTAAATGAAAAAAAAAACTTAAATAAAATATCATAACTTATCGAATCAAAAGATTTCATATCATAGTGTTATCTAATAACCCAAATATGAATATTTTCCAGAATTTTAACAATTTCTTAAAGATTGTTAAAATTTAGGGAATTAAACCTTTTAATTCTCCGTTTAAGAGGAAAATAAATAATAATAGTCCGATAAGTTTAAAAATCAAATTTTATAATTTTCTCATACAGTAGGTTTATCCAATATGCTACTGTAAAAATTTCAGATTTTATCAAATTTCGAAAATTAGAATAAAATTCAGAAAAGTAAATAATTATACTTTTCTGTTAATCTGGAAATTAAAGGAAAATTAGTAAACGATTTCAAAAATTCACGAAAGTTTTATCCATAACAGAATGGTTACCCAGTAACCTACTGTAAATTTTTCAGAAAATTTTCAAATTTCTATAAATATACAAAATTCAGAGAAGCAACAAATTTATTTCTCTGAGATCTGAAAATCTAAATTAGAAAATATAATTTGATCGGATAAATTAACGGAAAATTTTTCCCTAAAAGTATGGTTACCCAGTAACCTACTGTAAAAATTTCAGAAGTTTTACAAATTTCTACAAATTTATAAAATTCAGAGAATTAAACGAATTTTAATTCACTTCATATCTGAAAACTTAATTGGGAAAAATCTACAAAAATTATGGAAAGTTCAAAACACTTCCAGACACCTCCAGTAAAAAGTTCAGAAATTTTCGAGTTCGTTTGATATTTTATTTCGATTTTTCATATTTACCGTAAATAAACTAAATCAGAAAATTAATTCTACAAAACCCTATTTTGCGAATTTAGACCTATTTCATGTATTGCCTACTGTTTGACAATATTAAACATGATAGTTTCTAAAACATTAAAAATTAAATCGAGTTAATGTTATATTTAACAATTAAACAAACATAAAATCGATTAGTTAAAGGCAATAAGAAACAAATAATAACAAAACATGAAATTTTACAATAAAATTCCAGATTTACTATCATGAACATTAAAGATTAAAAATTTCATAAATATTCAAAATTTTAAGTATAAATCTATTCTAGCATATTCATAATATAATTCAACTATTGACAAAAATAATTATGAATACAAGTACAATACTTTAGCATGCAATTGGTGGCTCTGATACCACTGTTAGGTTTTAGGTTATCTATTTCCTAAACAGATACAGATTAATTGGCGGAATATTATAACAGTTATAAACAATTAATCAACACAATTACAGAGGCTTTAGTAATTATACCTGATCGCTAATTTCTGGTGAAGAAGAGGTTGACCTTCCATATTCCAACGCTGAAACCCTCTACTGAAAGGTTCACGCAGCACTCCGGGAACCCGATTGCTAGATCGACCCGATCGAGACGAATCTCAATCTAAGATGTATGTGAGATTGTTTCGGGAAACAGAGAATGTTTCCTGAAACTAGAACTGCAAACTAAAAGAGAGAGGAACTCAGGAAATCACCCTGGTATCTCTCTAAGAGTCTTAGGAGTTGGTGTGGAATAACCTCTCCCAGAGACCCCTTTATATAGTGTTTAGAAAGTCTAAGGAAAGGGTTCAAAAACCCTAAAGGGCCGAATTAAAACAACGGCGCCTTTCTGGGCCCAACACGGTCCGTGTTGAAACAACACGGTCCGTGTTGAAACAACACGGTCCATGTTGGACTCTAGAAAGTTCAATTATTCGGCCCATGGACACCACAGCCCGTGGTGTCTCAACACGGACCGTGTTGGGTCAACACGACCCGTGTTGAACCCAATTCGGTCCGAGTTGGGCTGATTTCTCACAGAAATCAATTTTCAACTTTTCTAAACGTGATACAATATCATTTAGGTTACATACATTATTCCAGGGCACTGACTTGTGTGACCCAGTAGGACCAAATAATATAGTTGTAATTAAACATATTTAATTACTAATTATAGAGGTCTCTAGCAAGACATATAATTACTATATTACTTTGGTTTAATCTCCGTGTATATCGAACATTGTCGGGACATTCCCAACACTTTCGTATGGGGTGATATCTCCAGAAATCATGTTTGGATTTGTAGTGAGCTTCAGTTCCTTTACTTGAGTGATAGCTCAAAAGCTTCATTTCTCTCGCAAGGCTAGAAACAACACCCAGTTCTAAAACAAACTTCGCAATCCTAACAATTTTTGTCGTAGCTTCTAAAGTCGCGCCATACTTGTCTTATTTTGTAGAATCAAACTCGTGTCATGTTGGGAACCTCTTCCGCTTCACCTTAAAACCACTCAAACATATTTTACAATTTCTTCTGACCTTTCACATAATCATACTTTTCTGACATAGATGTAGCATCAATGTAACTGTTCACACTTAGCTTTTATCAACTACTTTAGACTGAGGACATATCCTTAGTTTTGTTCAAACATATACACAATGCATATGTTTTGTTAGGCTTTGAACATCTTTTGGCATACTTTAATCCCATGCTTGAAGTATGAGTTATAAGTCTCATCTCTTTTAGGTCTCTTAATTGTTTCAAGACAATCATATTCACCTAAGGATATGCCATGATTCATTGAAATGAATCCATTATCGAAGGGGGTTTGAACTATTCAACACCTTATCAACTTTGATTCAAGCAATCAAAATCTTTTAATCTATCATATTATAGATCTTGTCTCCAAGAGAACTCTTAGCCCCACCAATCCTTCACTTTGAAAATTATTCCCAAGTCAACCTCAGTAGACGCAACATGGGAATCTTCCTCTTAGTAGGCAGTATGTCAATCACATACAATGTTAGAAATGCATTTCTCCCACTGGACTTCTTGCAAACAAAATATTATCTTTGGCACTTCCCAATATATCAAACTTTTTGATATCCTGGTCAAGAAGGTCAATGGTTCCAATTCCTAGAAGCTTCCTTAAGACCACATATGGTCTCTTGAAGTTTACAAGTATTCCAACCAAAACCATTCAGTTGTGTCAAGTACACATGTTCCTTCCAAATCTAATTTTTGAAGTCGATCTTGATGTTTATCTTAATGAACTCATGTTTTGCCTAAAAACCCTCTTATGTCTGATGGCTCACACCTTAAGGCAAGTCAACCAAGTTCTAAACGTGGTTGCAAATATAGAATCCATCTTAGACCTTATGGAATCTTGACTTGCTAAAGCTTCTTTTGATATAGGTAGAGTCATTACTTTCTAAAAGTAACATCTCACGCTAATCCATAGAAGATCGATATCTTTGTGCCTGACGGAGTTGTTTACCTGACCTTGCTTGGAGTAAGGTTCATGGCACCTCCTCCTCAACGTTTGAGGAACTTTTACTGCCTCAACCTCATTCTTAATTTCCCGACCAATAGGAAAGCTTGAACTAGATCAAGTAGCGGAGTTTTAGGTGATGATTATCAAAAAATTACTCGGAGGTACCCCAATATTTGGGGAAACTATTTTTCGGTACCCCAACTTTTCAAAACTCATTTTGAGGTACCCTTACTTTTTGGGTTAGTAATTATTTGGTGCTTTTTCGGCCATCAATTTTATTAAGTGACTGAAATACCCTTATTCTTCTTCTTTAAGGGTATTTCTTAAAAAATGGAAGAACAAGAGTATTTCGGTCACTTAACCAAATTGATGTCCAAACACCTAATAATTTCTAACCCAAAAAGTAAGGGTACCTCAAAATGAGTTTTGAAAAGTTGGGTTACCTGAAAAATATTTCACCAAAACTTAGGGTAACTCCGAGTAACTTTTTGGATGATTATAGTGTTTTGTCTCTTGAACTTCGGTAAGTTCAAAACTCTCGCACTCTTTTTTTTAGAAAATAACATATTCTCTAAGAAGAAAGCATTTTGTAGAACTTATGCCCCTTTCTTTCAGAAAACGGTTCAAGAACCTCTCTTCTCCATATCATATATGGTGTCTTCTCTAGTGCTTTAGATAATCTTTGTTCAGTAATTAAAGTTATGGTTAATTGCGTGTATCCCCAAAAAAGGTAACTGGCAATGTTGACTCAACCATCATTGATCGCACCATATCTAATAAGGTGTGATTCCTCCTTTTAGATACGTCATTGAGATGTCGTATTCCTAGAGGAGAGAGTTATGAAACAATTCCACATTATCTGCAAATGTCAGTGAAATTGGAGAGAATGCGCGGAAGCCTAGGGTCTAGATAAACCATGTGGATGATGGAAATCCACCCATAGAACTCATAAACACTATGAACCAATTTTTAGGGTTTTTGGATTAATGGAGATAAACATGAAATTAAAATATATGGACAATTCTAAAGAGATAAATCTCACCAAATTGAACTTAGGTGTTCAAACACTTGCACAAGGATCTCCCACAAGAAAAAAGTCTTGAATCACCCAAGAAATCTCACAAAGCGTAGAGGATAAACTCTCACTCACAAAGAAAAGAAATCACAAAGCAACTTCCACCCAAAGGATTAGCTTTCATTGCAATAGGGTTTGAAAACCCACAATTACAAACTCTCTAATTGAGAGGAATTTTCTTGAGTCTAACTCCTAAACATTCATCATCAAAATCTCTCTTCGAAAATAAGCTAAGGGGGTATTTATACTAATGGGGAAAATTAAAACAAAACATAGCATTTGTACACAAAAACACGCGTCGCAGTAAGCCAGGCAGAGGAAGGTCGTAGTTGCGACCCCATGCGTCACGGCTGCGACGTCCTTCTGGATGCAGCGGTCAGCATCTGGCAGAAGGAGGTCACGGGTGCGACCCTAGGCGTCGCGGGTGCGACTTCCTTCTGGGTAGTTTTCTTCTGCCGACTTCAAACGCGCATAACATCTTCATCCGAACTCCATTTTAGACCCATAAGATATCGATGGAAAGCTCTCGGTGTGTACTTTAAGCTTCCAAAACTTGAGACCCATCGAAGTTGTATTGAAGGAGATATGACTCAAAGAATGAAAGCACGTCCATTCCAACAACCCACGTTGAGCCATATGCGCTTATTCTTGCCAAAGGACTTCGAACCCTTTTAAAGGCCTGAAGTACATCCCGATGAGGACTCGTAGCTCCACTCCCATGGTCCGGGATCCCATTTGAAGTGGATACCGCACCCGGTGACCCGAATATGACTCCAAGGCCCCGAGTCCACCTTGAAATGGACTCCACACCCGATCTTGGAGTTGTTTCGCTCGTGTTCTCAGGAGGGGGTGCAGATAGACTTGGAAACCATGGATCTCGAGGCTTGGGCCCCATCCCGATACGCTCCAGAAATCATGGCTTAAATACTCACCTCCACAACCTTATTGAAAGGTTTTGATTTTCTCACCAAGTTGGTTATGTACTTCACTTTGAAACTCTTTGAACATTTCAAACGATTTGGACTTGTTACGTATTAAGTACATATATCCGTATCTACTAAAATTCATCATTGAAAGTGACAAAATAGTACAATAAATCTTCTTCTAGTACTAGTGCTCATAGGCCCACATATATCAATATGTTTGCATCCTAATAAGTCATTAGCTTGTTCACCAATTCCAATAAGAGGTGATTTTAGTCATCTCACCCATCAGGCATGCTTTACAAACATTAAACTTTTCAAAGTTTAGGTTTTCTAAAATCCTGCACTATCTAGTTTCTGAATGCATTTCTAATTGATATGACTTAAGCTTATAGTGCCAGAGTTATGTTTCATTTGAGTCATTTGTTCAAACTCTTGGCTCAACCATTAGTATCATTTCGATCGTATCTAGGTGCTCTCATTGTTTAGCCAAGACTACTTCATTTTGGAAGTCTTTAAACTATTCTAGCATTCCAACTTCAAATGAATCTCATAGACATCAATCACCATGTGCTATTTTGTTCATCTTTGAAGATTTGAAGTAATTCATCCCTTGTACTTGTGCTCAATTGGACTACATACATCCATATGTATGAGTGTTTGTTGGCACGTTTACCCTTTCTTGTAAAAGGTACAGTCATGCTTTGCAGACATCATATGTTTCAAAGTCTTATTATTTAAAAGTCTATCACAGTGACAATTCTGAATGGGCTCTGATTTGCATGACTTAATATATAGTTATAAGGTTCATGTTTGAACATGAGTTATTCATTTTAAACCTTTTGGTTTCGATGTGTTGGGTGTGTTTATCCGAGATCCTCTCTCTCTAATTAAGAGCTTGAAATCAAATTTGTACTTACAATGAGAACATAGAATCACCTATAAATTTATGTTATAAGTCTTGAGGAAACGGATAAACAACCAACTCTTTATGAGAAGCTACAACTAATAACATATTCCCTTTTATAGGCTGTCTCTCATCCTTCAAAGCACATCTACTTTGTTGTAGATCCTGCACATTTGCATAAATGCGAGTTTCACAGTTGGTATCTAATACTCAAAGTGGGTTTAATAAGGGTAGTGTGTATCATATACGTATTTGCCTAGAAATGAAATCATATCTCAAGTCCTCCTTATGGTTATTTATGCTCCCAGTGTCATACATGATCTGGCTGTTAACCAATTGCTGTCATTGGTTGGGTATATATCCTTACCTTTCCTTTGACTTCCTGTTTGTGATAAATTTCTTAAATCTTATTTTCCCTTTCACTAAAAGACTATCTTTGGTCGCCAACCTTTTGGCTAAAGGGGATCTGAAGTTTCTCATGTTTTAAAATAGTCAAATTATTTCAGAACATGAACGCCATCGATTTTCCCTTATCTAGCTTAATCGAGACTATCTGGTTATTAATTTCATATTTTTCAACTCTAACTAGTTCGATGAACTTGGTTTTGAGTTGGTAATATTGAAAACCTTCCTCTAATCTTCAAACATTTGGAAGTTAAAGTCGCATGAATATTATGACATTACGTGTATCCATTTGGCTTGATTGACCTCTTTAATATTATTGATGTCTAGCTCAATGTTACATCAAAGACATGTTCCTTTTAATCGCCTCTAAGACAATCTCGCGATAGTGATGCCAATTAAGGAATTGGTGTAATTGTTTTTCACTTTCTCAAGGAGAAAACAATATTTTATTAGTGGTGGATGTTTGAGTAAAAAGACATAAATAATTCTACGAGACAATTTGGTTCATTTTAGTTATTATTCATCAAAAGAAATTAAACTAATCTATTACATATATTAAAACAAAACAAAAGCAATATACAATTGACATGTGGCATGCTTATGGGAAAAAAAACTTATTTATTTTATAAGATTATTAATTACATTAGATCACCTATTCATCTTCCCCTCTCTCAAGACTCAATAGCACATAATAACATTTAATTTAAAAAAAGAAATAACTATCTACTGGCAGTTACAATTCAAAAACAACTCAAAACTAATATATGATAGTATTAATATTTAAAAATTAAAATTAAAATTAATTAAAATATTAAAATGAACAACAAATTATAAAGTATCAAAATTTGTCTCAATGATAAGACAAAAGATTGAGAATTTGAGATCTTTATGATCATTTACAACAAGTAAAATATTATTTCTTATCAGAAAATTGGTGAATAAATTACAAATATGATCATAATCAAATACATAAATTATAAGTTCATAAAAAAATAGACCCTAAGATTCTTGATTTATTCTTCACAAAACTAATAATACAAAAAAATATAATATAATTAATATATAATTAAAATAATATTCATAAGCTTTTTATAAAAAAAAGAAAAGTATTCATGAGTCAATCTTTCTTCCACCAAAATTATAATTATAATATATCAATCCCTATGTAAAAATTAGATTAAGATAAAATATAAGAGATATTAAAGCGTAAAACTCCTATAAATAAAATCTATGTTATTGTTATGTTTTCTTTAATATCCAAAAAAAAGAAAAAAATACTAACATTGCGATAAAAAATGTAATTTAACCTTTTTTTGTTATGGAAAAAAGTAGTGCAACTTGGTTTTGACTGATGTTGCGATTGTTGATATATGCTTAAATTTAAAATTATTCATTACTTTAAAATTAATTTACGATTAGTAGTTTTTACTACTTCATGGTATAATGATTTACAATTTCTCTAAAACATTTTTATTTTACTTATTTATATAAAAATATTTATATTTATTTATGAAAATCAGTTTCCAACAAAACAATATTTATAATGTAACCACATAGTTTCTATTATTTTAATCATTTATTCCGATGTTTAAAATCATATTTTTGATTATTATTGAGAAATATTTAAAGAGAATTATAAAGTTCCTTGCATTGTTCAAATTGAATAATAAAAAATACTATTATTCTTTATTATATGTAATTAATACAATATTAAAAATAAATATATATTTTAGTATCTTTTACTACTATATTATGTAAATTAATTTTGTAGACAATTTGTACGAAACAAATACAAAAATAATGATAGTACAATTGTTGTATAATTGGTTTTATTAATTTTTAATTATTATTTTAATTGATAATTATTAGAAAGTTCCTCCAAAAAAAAAAACTACATATAAATACTGAAAATTTTCCCCTGCATCACACGGGATATACAATGCTAGTTTTACTTTATATCAAACATATACATACATACATACATACATATATATATTACTTTTTTTATCACCAACCATTCATATTACTTCTAAAATACTTTATTAATAAGGTTTTTCGACACTAATATACTGAACTTTTGGGGTATTGGACAGTAATACATTGAACTTTGACATTGGACGATAATACACTGTACTTTGGGGGGTGTTGGACAATAATGCACCCGGAACAATTCCGGCGGTGGTTGATTCGGTGGCGATCCTACATGGAAGGCCTGCTACGTAGGATCACCACCGAGTCAACCACCGTCAAAATCATTCTGAGTGCATTATTGTTCAACACCCCCTAAAGTGCAATGCATTA
Organism: Portulaca oleracea; assembly: GCA_029582165.1. NCBI lineage: Eukaryota > Viridiplantae > Streptophyta > Magnoliopsida > Caryophyllales > Portulacaceae > Portulaca > Portulaca oleracea. The sequence goes on along the minus strand of CM055873.1, from coordinate 24,226,860 downwards.
TAGTCCAAGGTCAAAGTTTAGTGTATTATTGTCCAATACCCCAAAAGTTCAGTATATTAGCGTCCAAAATTCCTTATTAATAAGAAAAATATTTACTAAAATGATATTTTTAATATAAATAAGAACATTATCTAAAGAATAAAATAACATGACATTACATTTTAATTTGTATTTCGATATCAAAAGTGTTATTCCAACTTTTATAAATTTGAAAAATATTTGACGTTATTCTTATTCCTTTTGTCATACACATAACAAGAATATAATTGATATAACAGAAAATCTAAACACAGGCATATAGTTGAGGATGATGACATGCAATTCAATTCTTTAAAAAAAAAAAGAAGGTTTAAACAATGAAGTAATAACATATACCTTCCCCCAATTATTTTGAAATGAGGATTTTACCCTCTACAATTACGAAATATTGATTACCCAACCTCACCTTTATCATTTAAATAATTGTCTACTTTTTCAGATGTATCAACGATTTGGACAAGAATACCCCTGCATTTTTATATGGGTTAACAAAAATGCCCTAATATTTAAATTGAAAAGATGACAATGCCCTTATCCTCCCTCCAATGCAACTGAGATCAAGAAAAAGAAAACTCAGGAAATCAAGCTTGCCATTATCATCCAGTGTTGCTCCTTCGTCCCTCCTTAAGCTTCTCTGTTGAACCTCAATATACGAGTTCCTTCTTGCCATCAACATTTCTATAATCAAATTTCAAAAATACAGGAGAGAGAATTTGATAGAATACAAATTGATGGAGTATGTTAGTAAATCTATCATTAAAGAAAGGATTATAATTAAAAATCAAAAATTAGGAGAAGCAATGTAATTGTAATACCACCAACTGTTGCCTGTATAGAAAAGATTGATCCATTCACTTGCAAAGTACCTCTTAGCTGTCATATTCCATATGTATGTGGTATGTTACTCGTACTCGCGTATATTGGTGTTTAACACTGGGTAGGAATACTTTTGGGCTTCATTTTGCTTTGAGCTAGGTCTTGGTTGACCAAATCTCTAAAAATGAGAGGTCTAACTTTGATGTTTTCCATTGCAATGGAAGAAAGGGCACACCAGCTCAACTCGCCGTGACACCATCACCAAAAACGTCAGCCACCACAAACACCAAACTACCACCACGACCTCCAGCAGTCACCGTCACCACCCCGAATGCCAACAACACACCCACAAACTCAACCCAAATCAAAAATCAAAACCCAAAACTAACCCATCTCAATCCTCTTTGTCATCTCAGATTCAAATCAATCCAAAACAATCAATTATGTCCACAATTACTAATGCCCAAAATTCATCAATTCAACACAAGAACTCACCGGAATACACCCAAAAAGAGGCCAACAAGTGCAGCACGAACTGATTCGTTCCTTCCTCTATCCGCGTATAAACAGCGCACCACTAGGGTGGTCGTCGGTCTGGTTGTGCTGGAAACCTCCACCGCCGACTCCGTGCCACCACCGACCGCCGTGGTCGCCGCCATCTCAACCCGATCTGCGCCCTCTGGTTTTCTACCGCTTGGAAAGCATATCGAAGCTGGGTAGAAGATAGCTGAAGGAGAAAAAATTAATAGGAATTATTTAAATAAAGGGTATATTGGTAATTTTATTCTTAAAATTTACTCATCAAATCTGAAAAAGTAGGCATAAATATCCTCTACAATAGTTAAATAACAAATATATCAGTTTAACTATACCTTAGGTTGGGTGTTTATAATTTATCATATATTAGGGGTGGATTCCTTATTTCAAAATAGTTGGAGGGAGGCATATATTATTAGTTCTTTAAACAATTGTACTTATAAATGTTAATTAATATAGTTAATTCTTAATAAAAATGAATAAGGTTGTCGGTTACTTGCTTTAATTATTTGTAACATTCCATGAGTAATTATCTACATTATTATAAATCACAAACATTATTAGTTGCTAAAATTTCCTAATTGACTTTCTAAGTAACTGACGATTCAGTTTTAAACATATTTCACTAATTTCTACTCTATAGGTTGTATTCCAAAAGCTTTTTTCAAACAATATAATACATACAAGTGCATGCCTCTATTTAGTTTTGTGAGGTAAATTATTGAAGGCTGTCTTTTTAGTCCACTTTTAGTTTTGTTTTAGATTATGTTAATTCTTTTGTTCAATTTTTCACTCTTCTTTTCATTTAATTTGTGAATACTAAACAATGTTTGTGTAATTCTTGCAGGAAAATCAAAGAGGATTTCAATTATCCATAAAATTTTGAAGTTGAATATAGTAAGAACAAATTTTAGCCATGCATAATTTGTGAAAAAGGTACTTGGTATACATGTGATATTTTCAAATGTTAATGGCACCTCTTTTCATAGTCTCGAGTTTTGGATGATTCGTTGCTTGCAATTATAATGTCATATTGGAATGTTATTCTTTATTATATGTAATTAAGACAATATTAAAAATAAATATATATTTTAGTATCCTTTACTACTATATTATGTAAATTAATTTTGTAGACAATTTGTACGAAACAGATACAAAAATAATGATAGTACAATTGTTGTATAATTGGTTTTATTAATTTTTAATTATTATTTTAATTGATAATTATTAGAAAATTCCTCCAAAAAAATTACATATAAATACTGAAAATTTTCCCATGCATCGCACGGGATATACAATGCTAGTTTTAATTTCAAATCAAAACATTTTATCAACTCTCACTTAGTGTTTTAATTAACCAAGACCCACAAGACTCATAGGCTCAAGTGGACTTTTGCCCAACAAAACTCGAACCCATGTTACTTTTGGTGGATCATCTTATGATCAATCATTCAAAATGACTCTTGGCAAAAAATTTGTATCGAATACAATATTTCTCTTCCTCTGCTCTTGGCCCAAAACTGTTTTGATAGCTTTTGAATTGACCTAATTCCCACCCTACTTATTAATGACGGACAATTAATAATTCGCTTTGGCTTTCTTTATTTTCCGTCTAAGTGGTGTTTCGATAGGTTGAGCAATAATTCAATTTTAAATTGACTAAATTACAGTTATTATTTTTGTATCTATAAATATTTTAAAATTTAACTAGCTATAACTATAATTATTATTTATGGACATCCATACATTGGTTTATGAGCATTATATTGTAGTTTATTTATGAGCATTATAGTTTAGATTTATAAGCATGATAGTTCAGGTTTATGAACACTCATATAATGGTTCATAGGCATTGTAGTTTAAGTTTATGAGCATCCATATATTGGTTTTATGAGCATTGTAGTGAAAATGTCACGTTATGAGCATTTGTGTTAGAGATTATGAATATTCATCTACTAATTTATGAGCATTCATATACCGGTTTATGAGCATAGTTGTTTTGGTTTGTAAGCATGATAGTTTAAGTTTAAGAACATTTACATACTAGTTTATGAGTATTATAATAATGTCAAATTATGAAATTAATGAAATCAATTTTATACGATGAATCATTATACAAATTTTATAGTACAAATGTACAATGTTCATAATAAATCTATCATACTATGCTCAAAAACTATAACCACAATGCTCATAATATATTTCTTAGCTTGTAATGTTCATAATTTGTTAAGTGGATGCTCATATATCTACACTACAATGCTCATAAATATTTCTTTTTATTGAAAATTTACTTAGAGGTACGGAAAAAATTATAAAGATATAAAAATAAAAATAAATAAATGAAAAATATAATTAAAATTGGCTAAAATCAAAGTGTATTGAAATTTTTGACGCAAGAAAAAGCACATTATATTTATTTTAAAAAAATAAAATAAAAACTAAATAAATGACACGTACGTGGCCGCCCAGGCGCATGGAGCATTGAAAGCTCGGGCTCATAACCGTTTTTCTAGTGTTTGGGGGGGGGGAAGAGTTAGAGGAGGAGAGAGAAAGAGAGAGAGAGAGAGAGAGTTGTTGGTGGTGGACCAGTGGTGGTCAATGGTGGTGGTGGTTGGGTTTAGGGGATGAAGAATTGATGAAAGAAAGAAGATGGATAAAATTAGGGGAGAGAAGATGGAATAAAAAAAAACAAAAAATATAAATTTATTGAGACAATTGGGTACCAACCATGGAAGTAATTTGGTTTTCTACCATCTTCATTCCAAATTAATTATCACTTTGACTAAATTTTGACCATTAATTATTCACATATTATAATGAGTTAACGATCATGTTGTATCGTGTCTGACTCTAGGGTTAAGAAAATCCCTCCTATCTTCTCTAGGGTTAGTGTCTGACTCTGATGGCGCCCCTAGTTGATTCCGGTGAGGGTTCCGACTATAGAATCCGATTCTAGTGATTCTGTGTTATAGTTCTCAATGGACTCTCCTTTGGTTAACCGATGGAAAGAGTTGCGGCTGATGGAAGATGAAGAGAAAGTGGTGGATTGCACGTGTACCGATGCGGAAAACTTTTCTACGAAAGCTGTTATGGCTTTAGTAAGGAAAGTGCTAACAACGAAGCCCTTTAGGGTTGCTGGGTTTTTCGCTTTTCTCAGACAGGCATGGAAAGTCAAAGAGAGTTTTGGGATCAGGGAGTTGGGGGATAATCTTTTTATCTTCCAATTGTTTTCATTGGAAGACAAACAACGAGTACAAAAAGGTGGCCCTTGGATCTTTGATAAGCAGTTAGTTCTATTAACATATGTGCAAGATCATGCAATCCCATCCGAGATTGAATTTACTCATGCGAGTTTCTGGGTTAGAGGATACGAGATGCCGCTGGGGAAAATCTCTAAACAGACTGTAGAAGCGTTGGCAAAAAAGTTTGGAGGAATGATTAACTATAGGAAGGATGATGAATTGGGGTGAAGTCGATACGTGGTGTTTAAGGTCCAAGTTAGTATTTCTAACCCTCCTCCCAGAGCTGCAGTTGTAAATCTTGGTGAGAAGGTAACACGCTAGATCCCCTTCAAATATGAGAAATTACCGAATTTTCGCTATAAATGCGGTCGGCTAGGGCATGTGGAGGAAGATTGTGAAGTGCGGGAGGATGACGATGTGAAGGGACAATATGGAGATTGGTTGCGGGCATCTCCGATCAAAACATATCGCAATCAGAGAATAGGACATAGTGGAAAAGAAGGAAAACCTTGGGGTGGAACCAGAGACGAAGGAGAAAAAGACCGACAAGGTATAGAAGTGGGTGATCAGAAAGGACCTTCGGCGCGGAGATCACTCAAGGAAATACTTGATGCTGCAAATTCTGGAAGAAAGGAGAGTTCGGCGGGATCGAAAGTGGAAGAGGGGAAAGGCGAGAAAGAAGTGACTTCAAAACCTATGGATGATAGCCATGGAGAAAACATAAGTAAAGATTAAATTGAAGTGAATAATGAGAAGCAACATACTAGCTGTGCCACAGAAGGAAGAGATAAGGAGTCATTAATAGGGAATATGGTACAAGACGAGGGGAAGAAAGTGGCGACGATTACAGTAGAAGGGCCCCAAGAAGGAGGAATGGTTCAAATTCCCTTAAAATCAACATGAAAAAGATTGAAGTCAAAGCAGAGCTCGAAAGAAATAGGAGAGGCAGGTGGGACTGGAGTTAGGCAAGGAAAAAGACGCTTTGAAGAGGTTGTGGACTTAAGTAGCATGCATCTCACAAAAGTGGAGGTTTAGGAGAAACGATGCAAAGCACAGGACACTGAAATGGTTGATTATCAAGAGACGGCGGGGGTGGATACCAACCACCCTTGCCGATCACAATGAAAATCTTAAGCTACAACTTCCGGGGGTTGGGGAGCCCCGAGGCAGTTGCATCTCTCCGGCAACTCGTCCGAAAAACTTCCCTCGAGGTCCTGTTCTTGATAGAAACAAAGAGATTCTCGCAGGAGATGGAACAGGTGAGAATTAAGTGTAACATGCTTGGTTGTATTGCGACAGAACCAATTAGAAGAGTAGGGGGCCTGGCTCTTTTATGGAATAAGGAAGTGGACATTTCTTTGTGATCCTTTTCTAGTCATCATATTGATGTGAGTCTGGAGATGGCAGGACAGAGGTGGAGAACTACAGGCTTTTATGGGTGGAGTGAGGCAGGGAAGAAACATAAATCTTGGGAGTTGGATTTTTTGGGTGGGCAAAGTGACGGTCCATGGGTGGTGTTTGGTGATTTCAATGGCATTCTATTCCCGAATGAGAAGAGAGAAGGAAGGCAGTTCGACTACAACTCAGCGGCTGGGTTATGCAGTCTATGGAGAAATGGGGTTTGCATGAAATGGGAGCATGGGGATACCCTTTCACGTGGAGTAACAGGAGGGAGGAACAAGAGCATGTGGAGGAAAGGTTGGATAGGTTCCTGTGCAATGAAAAATGGGCTGATATTTGGCCCACTGCTAAGGCCCAAAACTTAATATGGGAGGGTTCAGACCATTATCCCGTATGCCTAGATTGCAATCCAGAGATGGAAGGCCCACAGATTGTTGGAAGATCGACTAAAAAATTCAAAGCATTTTGGACTGAGGACCAGGAATTCAAAGAGGTTGTTAATCGGGCTTGGGGGAAAATATAACCCGTTCTGAAGGGACTCTGGATCGTCTCAAGGAGTGCAGCTCAACCTTTGCGACATGGGCTAAGGAAAGATTTGGCAATATTCTCAATAGGCCCAAAGAATTAAGAGAAAAATTTGCAGAGCTTTGCATCTTGGAGCCTACGAGGCAGAATGTATAGATGTTGAAAGAGGTGGAAAATGAGCTCTTGAAGGCGGAACAACAAGTTGAGAGCTACTAGGCGCAAAGAGCACACCACAATTCCCTCAATAGTGGGGATCGGAATACGACGTACTTCCATGCACGAGTCAAGCAAAGGCGAAGGAAAAATCAAATATCAAAGCTTCAAAACTCAGAGGGCCATTTGGTGTCTAAGCCGGAGGAAATCCAAGATACTGTGGTGAGCTATTTCGAGAACCTTTTTTCAACAAGCAACCCTATATTGGAGAATGTCAATTTTCCGAAACTGCATGGAAGAATATCAACGGAGCAGAGAGCTTTGTTGTCCAAACAATACAAAAAAGAGGAAGTGCTCAACTCCTTGAAGCAAATGGAACCTCTTAAGGCTCCGGGGCCAGATGGATTTTGTGCTTTGTTCTTCCAAAAATACTGGGATGTAATTGGCGATGACATTAGTGAGGTGGTGCTAAAAGTTTTGAATGGGGATCCAATGCCGAGTCAACTGAATCATACAATGATATCATTAATCCTCAAGAAAGCGGATCCTAAGGATATGAGGGATTTGAGACCTATCGCGCTTTACAACGTTATATACAAGTTGATTTCGAAAACAGTAGCCAACAAGTTAAAGCCTTTGCTGAATAATCTTATTGATGAGAAGCAATCAACTTTCGTGCTGGGAAGAATGATTTATGATAATGTAATGATAGCTTTTGAGGCCTTTCATTACCTAAAGAAGAAGAAGCAAGGGAAGGGGGGTTGGGCAGCGGCAAAAATGGACATGAGCAAAGCTTACGACAAAGTAGAATGAAATTTTTTGAAACTGATAATGGAGGAGATGGGTTTTCCGGATAGTATAGTGGCTCTTATTATGAAATGCATTGAGACGGTGACATACTCTTTCAACATTAATGGAAGCCATGTGGGGCTAGTGAAACCGGAGCGGGGCTTAAGACAAGGGGGTCCTATCTCTCCCTACCTCTTCTTACTAGTAACAGAAGGTTTGAATGCTCTTATGGCACGAGAAGAAGAAGAAGGAAGAATTCATGTGTTAAAAATATGTAGAAGAGCACCCTCCATAACCCATCTTTTGTTCCCTGACGATAGTATATTTTTTATGCGAGCATGTGAAAATGAAGCAGGGACGTTAATGAGAATTCTGAAACAATATGAGATGTGGTCGGGTCAACAGATTAATCTGGAAAAGTCGGAAATCTTCTTCAGTGCTAACCTTGGTGAGAACGTGAAGAATCGTATTCGGGAGGCGCTGAATCTGGGCGAAATGCAACATCATAAGAAGTATCTTGGCCAACCTATAATAGTGGGTAGGTCGAAGAAACAAATTTTTGCGGACCTACAGCAAAGAATGTGGGTGCGTCTAAATGGTTGGGAAGAGAAGTTAGTGTCCCAAGCTGGGAGAGAAATCCTGATCAAGTCCGTAATTCAAGCTATCCCTACTTATGCAATGAGCTTGTCCAAGCTCCCTAGCCACTTCTACGAGGAAGCTAGGAAAGTTATTAGTAAGTATTGGTGGAGTGGTGATCCAGAACGACGTGGGATTCACTGGATAAAATGGGAGAGAATGTGCCAATCAAAAGGAGCAGGAGGGATGGGATTTAGAGATATGGAGGATTTCCATATTGCACTGCTGGCCCGACAGGTTTGGAGACTTCTAATAAATCCAAATTCTTTGGCAGGGAGAACTATGAAGGCGAGATATTACCCCAGGGGAGACATCATCACAGCAAAACTGGGTTTCAATTCAGTTATGTTTGGAGAAGTATGTTAGAAGGTCGAGAACTTTTGCTGAAGGGTCTTGGATGGGTTATCGGTGATGGAGGAAAAGTTCATATTTGGGGAGATAAATGAGTGGATTTGGGACAACGATTCTTCATTGGGAGAGCACCAGAAGGGAAAGAGGAATGGAAAGTTCAAAGACTACTGGAAAATGGATATTCGAGAAAATGGGACAAGGCAATTGTAATGCAACTGTTCGAAGATCATATAGCAAAAACAATTCTTTCCATTCCTCTTGCTTCGAAGGCTAGTGAAGATGTTCCAAGATGGCTTTACACAAAGACAGGAGAATACACAGTAAGAAGCGGCTATCACTTAGCTAGGGCACAAGAAACCCAATCATCATCTCAAGGGGACTCTGCAAGTATCTGGAAGAATTTGTTGAGAATCACAGCCCATCCACGAGTGAGAATTTTATGTGGCAGTTTCTAACGAGTATTTTACCTAGCAAGAGCACCTTACATCGCAGGCACAGTTCATCATCAGCCGGCTGTGAGATATGTGGATACTCAGAGGAAAGGATGCGACACATTTTCTGGGAGTGCTCATGAGTCAAGGAGGTTTGGGTTATTTTGGGGTTGGAAAATCCGTTTGATAGGGTGGAAAATGATATGAAGGATTGGTTTCACCATTTGGTCTCCACCAGTAAAGAAGAGGAGACGTCGTTGATTTGTCACACGCTGTGGAGCATTTGGTGGGCAAGAAACGACTTCATTCATAATAAACGAAGATTGTCCGCAAATCTTGTAGCAGAAAGAGCAGCCCGAGCCACTTGGGAGGCTTTCCAAACCCAAAAAAAACACCAAACAAGGTGTTCCCCAGTGACGACGCTCACAATGGAAAGGGGAAGACAGAAAAATCAAGGTTAATTGTGACGCAGCCATTGATAAAGAAGGGGAGAAGGCAGCAGTGGGATGCGTGGCAAGGATGGCACAAGGCTATCCAATTTGCAATTGAAGGAAGGTGGGACGTAGAATTGGCGGATAAAAGCTATCCAGTTTGCAATTGAAGTGAGCAATATGAAACAGATCAGGGAAGTATTAATTGAAACTGATGCGCAGATGGTGTACCAAAAGATTGGGGGCAGCCTAATAGAGGGCAATATAGATTCATATACCAGGAAGTGGGAGAAGAGCTGAGAAAGACAAATTTTCGCGGAATTGTGTGGATGAATAGAAGTGGGAATGAGGTAACTCATAGAGTGATAAAATGGTATTTAGGACCAACTCATAAATCTGTTTGGGAAAGACCCCCCTTCCTAGTAGATGCTCTATTGGAGGATGTAATTCATTTGAGCAAATAATATAATTTCTTTTTGATAAAAAAAAAAGAGTTAACGATAAAAATTTGACAAAATGACTATTAATTTGAAACAGTGACAGTAAGGAGACATCAAACTATAAGGACATTTTTTTAATAAAATATTTTTAAGGGTACAACATTTTACATGAGTATAACAACTCAACACATATCCCGTCGTGGCCCTTAAATTGTGTTGAGACTTGGTGGGATCAGAGATAAAGAGATGGCGGGGCTTCTGGCTTGGGCGGCGGACGTGGTGGGAGGAGGTGGTGGTAGCGACGGTGGATCCGGCGACCCAGATTCCATCCCACTTATTTTCACCCCAGAACAAGATCAGTATGTGAGAGAACTCAACCACAAGGCAGCTTCTCTCAACCGTTGGATCCAGGACCTACGCCTAAGAATCCCTCCCTCTGACATCTCACAACGTCTTCCTCACCTCCATGCTCACTCCCTCGCTTCCAATGCTGCCCTTGCCCTTCAATTAAATTCTCACTCTGCCACTCGTGAGCAGGTTCTACTTATTCCTTACCCCTATTTTCATACTATTATTCTTCTCCATTTCGGCTTCTTTTCCGATTAATCGATTTGTCTGCACTTATTCCCTAATTTCAACACAGAAATTGAATTACAAAATCTGTTTTGCACAAAGATCACACAAGTAAGTGCACCAAGATGTCACATTTGTATTTTTCACGGGGATCCTGAGTTGTTGTTATCCATATTTTTATTTTCAAATTTAGGATTTTTTTCCTGTGCATACCTTTTTATTTTTGATAGTGATTGTTCATGTCAGGTTTAACAAAATTGAGGCTTAGGATGAGTTAGTGGCTGTGGTAACTTGGTGCATATGATGAAATCAAGTGGTGTATTTTAGAAATGAGTTTTGAGTTTGTAGTTTGGGGAAACTTTCACAAGAGGATTATGGGTCGTGACTGAATTGTTTTTATGGCGTTATTATGATTGCTTGCTATGATCAGGCACAACAAAGAGAGGCGAAATTACTGGAAGAAAATGCAGCTTTCGAAAAGGAAATATCAGTTTGCCAGGCTAAGATCCAAGAGAAGTCACAGGAAGCCCAGCAGTTGCAGAAGAAGTTGAAGGTAGACTCAGGCTTTGGGAAACTTTTTGTTCCACGCGTCTATTTGATGCATGATTTTGCCGAATTCAACAATGGCATTGACCATAAGGGCCTGTACAAGTTGTCCCTTTTGTATTTGTGGCTGTCCATATTGTGACATTTGCTCCTCTTGAACATTTTTAGGAGCTGGAAGTGACCGAGGAGAACCTCAGAACAGAGCTAGAGAAAGCTCCAGCCACTTCAAGCTCAAATTCCAATAAATCTACAGTTGAGACTGTACAGGGGATCGAAAACAATGCTGAGGAAGAGGCTTCCATGGCTGCCCTTGTGGAGAAGCTGGAGAGCAAAAAAAAGGAATTGGTATGGCCATGCTCTACCTCTTTTCACATATTTCATCCTTACAATGTGGAATAGGGAGAGGTCTGCAAGGACCAAGTATGTGTTATACTTCTTTTTTTCCATTTATTAGTGTGTCGGATTTGATCTTCCAACAATTATTTGGATTTGAGAAACAGCTCAACAACTCATGCAACCCTATTCGACGAGACACTTTCAAATTTGTAGTGAGTCTCATTTGCAATAAGAACTTATAGGCATGCCTGAATTCTGGACCTGGAACTTTGGTTATATTACTCCTCTATTCTAGAAGCTCAGTTTTAAATTTGATTGATTCTCTGTTTTCTTATTGTTTTGGTCTTAGGACTCGGCAGAAGAGAAAATTCAGCTTCTAGAGAGGATGTGGGCAGAGATTCAAGACAAAGTATTGAAGCAACCTTCTCCAGGTATATTCTTTGTCACATGCTTTTGCTTTTGTAACATCTAATTCTTGTAGCTTATGTTACGTAGCTCTTCACTTTACTGTAACAAACCAGCATCTAAGTTTTGGGTATTTTCCGTTAACATAATACCAAGCTTCCTTGATGGATGGTTGTGATGTTGAATGCTTGGACATTATATCTGTGTACCCATGGTTGGTTAAAAAGAGTGCGGGGCGCACTCTAGAGCTACCATGGACTCTGACCTGTAAACATGGGTTGTTTGGAAGTGAGCCAAACTTGATACTTAAAAATGCTTGAAAGTCATTCCCACTTCGTATTTTGGACAAATAAGCTCAATTATGACAAGGGATCACACATCATGAGTCATGAGTACAACAAAAAACGCCATAAAATAGCCATAAATTCCAATTAGATAAATCCCACAACATATTACTATTAGTTAAAGTTATAAAACAATTTATAACCTAAAAACCATAAAATATAATAACTTAAAAAAAAAGATTCAAACACTGCCATAGAGAGTTTAAAACCCAATAATCTGCTATTTGAGTAGGGATAATAGTCACATATGAGTTTGAAGCAAATCCAATCCGATCCGATTTGAGGGTCAAAAAATCTAATTCGATCCGAATTTGACTGAACACCCGACTTCGAATATAATCGGAGCAAATTTGGAGGTGCCTGCCTCAAAAAAATTGTTGGGAGGTGACACATATTTTTGAAAACTGATTGGAGGGTGACCACTTTTTTCTAATGCATTCACGGGTCACCTAATCTTGCAAAAACTGGCTGTATGGTGACAATTCGACTATTTTGACTGAAATCCGGCGACATATGTTTAGAAAGACGAAAATGCCCTTCATTGTATCTCCTTTTTGGTTGTAGGGTCACCTAATCTTGCAAAAACTAGTTGTATAGTCACCATTTTTTTTCCTTTCTAATTTCACACTTCATCCTTTCTTTCATCCTCTTTGTTTGATCTCACTACCTAACTAGTGACCTTCAAATTGGGTTGACGAGACTTACTTCCATTGCTGCTTAGCCCACTCCGGCTTGAAAATGCTGACTTACTCTTCTAACCTAATTCCATATAAATAAAAATAATTATCATGCAAGATTATTTGGTATATTATCATAAGATTATCTTAAAAGTAATTTACTTAAATAGTTTCCATGTTGGATATTAATACATAAATGGATTTGAATCTTGGGTCGAAAGATAAATTTCCACCTACCATACCATTAAAACACCATGCTCTTGGTATGTATATGGAATATAAAGCGTATAGTCTTATAATAACTTATGCAATAAAGTAAGCAAGCTAATAATTCATTCAAACAAAACGAATGACAAATTTCAGTAATATTTTCAGTCAAAACTTTGTCAAACATGGAGTCTACCAAAAATTTAAGCTATATTTGCAAATATTTGACACAGATCAATTTATATTCTATTTTATTCATTTAACAGATTACTAACGCACTTTTTTATGCCTTTTAACTCAATCTACCCCTCAACTCTCTTTCTCTCTCTTCCTTTGTCCTCTTCATTCATTCATTCATTCTCTAATCTCACACTTCATCCATTCCTTATAAGATATTACAGACAACAAATTAATTTAGCCCCATTTTCCATAACTACAACTGGAAAGGGGAAGAAAGAATAAAACCCGTAAAACACTAGTTTCCAACATGTGAAAATGGAGCACTCTTAATCCCAAGTTAACACTACCCATCCAAAACTTCATCAAGCATTATTGGTGGTTCCATTCACATGCTTAAACTCTCAAAATCAGTATCAAAAAATTAATCTTATTCTCTAAGTTGGGTGCGCAGACAAAGAAACCCTCGAACCCCCAGTTTGTGAATTGCTGAATTGGAAAGAAGTGAACTAGACAACAATTTGAGCAACTAACAAACATTCGACTCATTTAAGAGGACATAACAAATCGAGAAAAGTAGATATAATGAGAGGAAAATTTACCTCTCTGGTGTGGGCAAAGCAGCCATGGAGGCAAGTCTCGTCAACCCAAATTTGAAGGTCGCTAATTAGGTAGTGACAATCAAACAAAGAGGATGAAGGAATGGATGAAGTGTGAGATTAGAAAAGAAAAAGGTGGTGACCGTACAACCACTATTTGCAAGATTAGGTAACCCTATAGCCAGAAAGGAGATATAATGAAGGGCATCTACATCTTTTTAAACATACGTCGCCGGGTTTCAGTCAAATTAGTCGGATTGTCACTCTACAACCAATTTTTACAAGATTAGATGACCTGTGGCGACCCTCTAGTAAGTTTTCAAAAATATGTGCCACCTTCCAACAATTTTTTGGCGTGACCCAATTAAGTCAAATTAAGTCCAATTATAGTATAAAAATAATAAAAATTGAAAACAAATTCTAAGAATATATGTAAGCGTGACTTATTGGAGATTGAGAGTCATAACTCTAATATATGTATTGTCAGAGCTTGTGATTTTTTTAGGTTTATGGTTTGGAACTTTCTGGAATATTTTGACAGATGGAAGGCAACCAAAATATTCCCTCAAAAGAAAAAATACAGCCAAAATTCAATCCGACTCTGACCCGTTGCCTTTGATTATAATCGAAATCGGAGGTCCATTCCCTATGATTATTCGGAGTTGGAGGTCAATTTTACCTCCGATTATTAATTGGAGAATCGGAGTTGGAGTTGGAGATTCCCATGTCCTATCCGTCTCCGACCTCATTGCCGTCCCTATATTCAAGAGAGATCTACTATTAAAAGGGAACAAACAAGATTGTTCGATGGTGTAACACAACTTGCAATAGTTGGAAGCATCAACTTAACAAGTTTCTATGATATTTCACCATGGTCACAACTGCTGAATATTTAAATGTTCTTTTGCTTGTTTGATGGCGTTTGTGAAGTCCTTGTAAGGCTTTTCTGCTTCCTGTCAGCGCTATTAGATAAGCTGCGCGCATCGTTGGACTGATCATATCAAACCTTTTCCACTGTTCTGTGTTATTGACATCGTGAAACTTATTTTCTGCAGCTCAGAGAGAGAAAGCTCTGGATAAGCAGCTTCATAGCTTAATAGAGCAACTAGCGGTCAAGCAGGTTTGTCATAAATGATGAGTTTGAGTACAAATAACATTTGAGATCTCTGATGTTCCTCCTCTGGCCAAGATATAGGAAATGCTATACTCGAACTGTCACAATTTTCATCTCAGCAATGTCTTGGACCCTCTATGTGCTTTTCGGTTTTTTTAAAAAAAAAAATTTCTTTAAGGGAGAAGGGGAGGAAGTGGTTTGGTTTGCGATTTTTCTGGTTATTTCAAGTAGGTCGTTGCTGTTTGACTTAGATTCAAAAAAACATTAGGCACCATCTATTCTAGAGTGAAGAAGTATAGGAACTATAATAAGGCATTTGCTTTAGTTCCACACATTTCGAACTGATAATATTTGTGAAGAGATTTTCCTTTTGCTTGAAAAATGCAAGAAAAAACCTTTCTATTTGACACTTCTAATTTAAATGTTTGCATTTTTCAGACACAAGCTGAAGCTCTTGCAAACGAAATACATTTGAAAGAGAAGGAGCTTGAAAAACTAAATAGGCTGTGGAGGAGAGTCGAGAAGATGAAGGAAGCCTACAATGCTAGGAATCGGTTGGGAAGAAGCGGGTCAAGCAACAGATTTGAGTTAACGGACAGCGAATTAGATGGCCATGGCAAACTACCCTATCATACAGGGGGTGGTCGGTCTGAATACCGGCAGAGGCTCCGGCTTCTGAGGTCATGTTTTGTACTTTACATCTTCTTTCTGCATATTGTTGTCTTTATCAAGATCTCAATCTGAAAGGGTTGATTTCTGTGCTGCCTCCCATTTGTTATGTATCAATTTGTGACTGAAAAATGTGAGCATTTTGTGTACATATGACTGACAGTCTGGCATGCATTGGTGCAAATACCTTGAGCTGTGTTGTCATTCGTATTGGATATTGATATCTAGAAATACTCTGATTATGAGACAAGTCATATGATTTCTTCTTTACCTATCTAAGGGTCTGTTTGGAGATATTTCAGAAATGGAATGAGTATGAAATTAGAAAGGGGTTGGGTATGGAACTAGGAATCGGAATTTAGGTTGTTTGAAGAAAAACTAAAATGGAATCAAATTCCATTCCCACTGTTTGGAGAGCTGTTGTAGAATGGAATCAGACTAATTTTTATTTTTGACTTATTGTATGTATTGTGGGATATTATTGAGTAAAATTTTACTCTTACTATCCGCAAAAATATTTTACTCTTACTATCCGCAAAAATATTTTGGTACACTGGTGAAGTGCCCAAGTGCGACACTAAAATAAAAAAAAACGCACCAAATAAAAAGTGTAAAAATAAAGGTATATCACATCAAAAGTTAATTCAAAAAACTGACCAACTAAAGTGTATGAAAACACAAGGTCACTAAATCAGAGTTCTCATGAATCCATTTTGACTAATGTAAAAGTCCTTTGGTTTACTTTACTAATTTTTACAAATAAAAATGGTACAAGTCTTATTATAATTTTTTTTACGAGTCTTGTCTCAATATAAATCATATAATAAATTGCACAACAAATTTTAAAAAGGATATGACTGAATTGTTTAGAGTGGTTGGGTTTGGTTAGCATTTGTAACTTGTAAGGTATGGAGAGGAAAGGAAACGAAACGAAAAGTTGAGATTTAAGTTAGTTGTGGGGTGAAAATATTTTATTAATAAAATTTGAATGTTTTGGCAAAAAAAAATGAAAAAGTTAGAAGTGTTGCAAAAAGCGGAATGATTTAATGATTAAAATAATATCATTTCAATTTGTTTTTGATTAAAATTTTGACTTTCGTTTGAGTATTTTTTAGGAAGTTGAAAAAATTAGATAAGATAATATTGTGAGGACTCATATTGCTTGAAAACGACTATTCAATTTATTATTCTTTTAACATAAAAAATGGCATAGAAAAACAATTTTAATGGTTGTACATTTTGTAGAATTTATTTTAAGCGTAGTGTGTTTTCACATATAATTTTGGGAGACATTATTTTTTGCTATAATTATTTATGGACGAACAATTCAGTAGAAAAGGGCAGAAAGAGTACTTAATTACTCGATTAAAAGCTAACTTGGTCTTATTATGTTTGACTAATTTAATTAAGATAGATCCTTTAAAAGTCAAACCTCCGGGTACTGGGTGTTCAATAAAACTGATCCATTGACTTTTTAATTAGAATACACTTAGAAGCGTTGGCTTTTATATCGCCGAAAAACAAAATGATAATCAACATTTTTTCAATTGTTCCTATCTTCGACTTACACATTTAAGTAATGCATCAAATTTTTGAAGAGTTAAAGAAAATTGTTTATATTATATCGGTCATTGTCCAAGAAAATTATTTATATTTTTATCAACCAGTGCCTTCGAAATTTGTAGTGTTGTGATTAACAATTCCTTTATATTAAGACAAGAGACATAAAAAGTATATTATGACAAGACTATTATCATTTTCTATTTATGAAAATTAGTAAGTAAACCAAGGGAATTCGTCTAGTGATCTTATATTTTTAGTTATACATTCCATTTGGTGCACCTTTTAAATTAAATTTTCGTGTGGGAAACGTATGTTTTTTTTACTTTTTATTTGGACAACTTTTTTACTTTATTTATATATATATATATATATATATATATATATATTCAATGGAAAAACTTATAGTGGTTGTTAGCCATGACCACCACCATAATGAAAACAATATTTATCCATATATATGTCAACTTTTATCTTCGCTATTCATTTTTTTATTTAGTACAACATTTTAAAATATGTTTTCTTAATTAAAAAAAAATTCCGAAATTTTTAAAAATTTAAATATCTTAAATCTAAATTTTTGCCTAGTAATAAGCATATTTTGTAAAATATTTATTTTAAAATTTTTAAAAATAAATTAAAATTTTAAAAAATATATTTCATAATTTATATCAAATAAGAAAGCTAACGATCAAGATAAAACTTAATACATGTTTTTAAAAAATTTATTTTACTTTGGTGGTTGTCTTGGTTGACAACCACTATAAGCGTATCCTATATTCAACTAGTTCACCATGACATTTATCAATATATTGTTGTGAATGCTGGGAGTAAGGGAGAATGACTTTTACGGAAATGAGGAGGGTGGTGTGGAAACAACTTTTGGGCCTTAATACCGCTCTTTTGGGTGGGTTGGCTTGGTGTCTTTCAACCACTTTTGGGCCTTGCTGGACTTTGAATTTTCAAAGGGATAGTTACGAAAGCGGTCGGTGTGATAATGTTGATGAAGATGCTCTCAGGTCCAAGGCCTTGGTGATAGATAACTGTATAATTCTGATTTCGGCTATTTATCAGGCCCTACAGAGCTTTTTTGCTGTGAAAGCAAGGTTTGAGTTTTTTTTTTGTGCCTTACTACCGCATTGTAATTGATATTGTTTAATTCATATAATTTCCTCTTCTTCTGAAAAAAAAAATATTATTGTGAATAGTAATAGTTACATTTCACCACGATTGACAAAGATAAATAAGGTTTTTGGCCTTTTCATTTGTCTTTAATTTTTGGTACTATTTTATTTTGTATTTTGTTTTGGCAAGGTATGAGTCATGTTAAGTTCTTTTGTTCATGTGAATATATTATAAGATTTTGGAGGTGAAGTTAAAAAGTTGACCGACTGAAATTTGTAAAAGTACAAGTGTACCAGATGAAAATAAATTTAAAAAATGGACCGAAAACAAAATGCGTATAAACACATGGAAAATCTCTTGATTTAATTATGTTGTCAATTTTTCTTTTAAGAAATATTAAATTTGACATTGATTTGCAAGCAACAAATATAAGGTCCTCGTATTATGGGTCATGTCCAATTCTAAGTTTCTAACATCAATGTTATTCTTAACATTAGCAATTGCGTTAATCGAGCTACGTTATAATGAACTTCCAATTGTCCTGAGCGAGCTAAGCCACAATGAACTTTTTATACTCTAAGTCAACAAATATTGTTGACGAAGACACGCATGATCAGGTAATCTTTTAAAGGATAGTATGCCTTTGAGTTCTTTCCTTTGTGTATTGTACATGGATTAATTTTATACACCACGTAAGAAGTTAAATAACTTTTTTGTGAAGAGAAATATGAACATAAGATTGAGAGAAGAATGTAATCGCAAGTACCGTCAATAACAGCCTCCGAGAGATATACAAATTATAGACATGAATGTCTACCATGGTAATAACTCATCAGTGTCCATTACTATGAAAATGCTTTGTACTTAACCGATACGAACCTATGTTCTCCCGTAGAAACAATGACAGAATCAACCTAACAACCTCAAATCACGTGGCGACCAATATTTGGTTGATCCCATTGTAGAAAGAAACCAGTTTAATAGTTGACAATCCTTAAACATTTTTCGCTAATTGATATGATCAATACAATGGGATGATGAACTTTTTTTCTGTGAAGACATCTTCACCATGCAGGCATTTCCAAGAGATATTGAATGCTAACGTCCAGTATAACTTATGTGTCCAACATAGTTATCATAAACATCTCTTGGATTGCTTAGGCAAAGGCAACAAGATTCTTGAGTGTCAATGAATTGTCTTAGGTTTGTTCATTGGACCTTCCAGATTGTACACCAACACTTGAGCTTGTACCTCCACTAGCATGGCTACTTACACCTTCACTGATCCAACTACCCTTGTTGTTATAGATTTCTGAATTGTATTCTTGACTTTCAAATGTCATCCTTTGGAACATTCTAATTTGTACTGATTGTTCTCTTGAATCCATTATTTCACTTTCCCCTGGCTTCACACCATTTGAGAGATCACCCATTGTATCCAATGCTCTCACCACCTTAATTACAAATGAAATAAGTAAGACATTAATATTTACAGAATAATTATGATTAGATATACATATACAAATACATTTGCAACATGATTATGGGCAAATAAGTTAATTTATACTTGACTCATCCTGGGTCTCTTTGAGGCTGAATGTCGTACACAAGCTGCGGCAGCTTCAATCATTCTAAACATCTCACCCCTATCGTAGTTTCCTTCTAATCTCGGGTCTGCAAGTTCATCAAAGTTTTGAGTCTCTAATGCGTCACTCATCAAAGGTCGAGCCTGAAAATGGACACATAAAGTGCGAAACAACTTTAAAGATTATATAACATTAAAGAGGTTAGCTTCAATTTAAATAGTGTCTGCGTAGAGTTTACCCATTCAACCAAGCTTTCATCCCCAAGGGGTCTGCTATCATCAACAGGCTTCCGACCTGTTATCAACTCTAAAAGCACCACCCCAAATGAAAATACATCTGACTTTTCTGTTAGCTTCCCACTCGTTGCATACTCTGGTGCCATGTACCTATCGAAAATCCCAACTACAACAAATCAAATCATGATTCACCTTGTTATCTATTCCTTTTAACTCATAACATTCTTTTGCATTAAGATTCGGCAAAATTACGAGGAAACACCATATCAATTGATATGCTGCAAACAAATATGTCATTCGTATGATTTTGTTACCAAGTCACTGACTTACTATTAAGGAAGTCAAGAGTTACACGTACAAGCAAATGAAAAATAAAAAAAAACAAACAAAATTTAGTTATTCATTACCCGAAGGTTCCCATGACACGCGTTGAAACATGTGTATTCGATTCTAACTCCTGCGCTAGTTTTGCTAATCCAAAATCTGACACCTGTAATCAGAAGCTAATTTAATGTCAACTTTCATGGTATAGAGATTATTTAAAGATAAATTTCTCCTGAATCAATAAGATATTGTAAATGTAATAATCTTACATATTCAATAATTATGGATTGTTAAGAATCAACCAAATTAACAAACTTTCATAGTATATGAAAACAACAATCTTCTTTTAGTAGCCATTACATAGTATCTCAATAGAGGAACAATAATCATAGGCTCAAACACATACCTTCGCTTCGAAGTTGTTAGTTAAAAGAATATTCGCAGATTTGATGTCCCTGTGAATTATTCGTGGATGGCCTGGAGAAAAGAATTACCAAATTATATATCCGGTTTTTTTTCCTAAAGAAAAAGGAGAATAAGAAATATGAAACAAAAGTATAAGGAGTTTGAAAAGAGAAGACATTACAATCTTCGTGGAGGTAGGCTATCCCTCTTGCTGAACCACAAGCAACCTTGACCCTGAGCGACCAATTCATAGGTGCCTTGTTAGGAACTGCCACAACAGAATACAACCCAAATGAAACAACTAACACAAATTGTTAGTATAAGTATAACAAACAACTAACTGTAAGCAGTAACTACGAATACAAATAGCTAATATATGTTTGATAACTAGGGGCTTTATCCATACTCGGTTCTGGTTAGACTAATTGGACATGTCTAAATCAAAGTTTGGACTATATCATTAGGGGTAAAAATAATTATATGCAGATTTATTATTATTATTATTATTATTATTATTGAATTAAGACCACATATAGCTAAGCAAAACTTATGAAATTGAATGTTAGTAGGTACTTACAATGGAGGTGATGGTAAAGGGTGTTGTTTGGGACAAATTCATAGACAAGCAACCTTTGCTGATCATTTATACAATAACCAACGAGGGAAACCAAATGGCGATGGTGGACACGACTGATAATCTCAACCTCCGCTCTAAACTCACGATCACCTTGTCCACTCTTATCTTTAAGCTTCTTTATAGCTACTTCTTTGCCATCTGGTAAGAATCCTTTATACACACAACCAAATCCACCAGAGCCAATGATATTTTTTGAATCAAAACCATCTGTTGCTTTTGCCAACTCTTCATATGTGAACCATGTTTTTGAGTTACCTATTCCAACAGTATCTGGAGATGAATGCACATATTCACCAACGCCATTAGGACTTGGCTTCATGAACGAACCTGGATGTTAAAAGGGGACATAAAACTATTTATGATAAACTTCAAATTCAACTACGCATTTTTGCCATATGCATTCACATACAATACATAAATGATGGATTTCACTAATATTCAAGTTAGATTTCATATTGAGCAATAAATTCAGATCTGGTCGAGTTTAAGCATATCTAACATAAGCTATTGAACCCAACCGTATCATTTCTTATCATTTCTAAAACTTGAAAACATTAGGCTCACACATCATTGGTTACATTGTGTGGTTGAATACACATTTATGAAAATTTTTTCCTACTCCTTTACCATTTACTCCAGAGAACCATATAATTAATTCTATCTTTAGGATTAGGTATACGAAGGAGTATGGTACTATTATTGATTTAGCTAAAGCTACAAATTTAGCTTGGCATGCCTAGAGCTCAAATTGTATAATGCCATATGGTCATATATATATATATATATATATATATATATATATATATATATATATATATATATATATATATATATATATATATATATATACATATATATATATATATATACATATATATATATATATATATATCCAAAATGATGAAGACAAGTGAACAAGAGCAATATCATACAATTACTTGCATCCACATGACCTTCATTTTGTTATTCTGAAAAAAATAAGAATGCTTATATATATGGGAAAAAGAAAAATGATATCTGAAAACAATCAAACTCAACTGTAAGATAAATGTTACCCGAATCTGGTGAAGAGGCAAACGCAGAAGGGACCATGTACATTGAATTGTATTGGTCGTGCTTTCTTCTACGCCTTCGTACCAATAAAATGGCAAGCACAAAGGCAATTATGAGAACAGCAGCAACGGTACCAAGGGCTATACCTATTCTAGCTGCTTGATCTGGGGGATGAACTGGAGAATGAACAATTGAACTCACTGTTATCTCATCTGGTGCTTTTTCCATCAACCCCCCCGTTGAAATGGGAGAATCCGACCGAGGTGATGGAGCATAAATTGGAGAAGAGGATGAAGAAGAGCTACCAGGTGTGGGAGGAGAAAAGCTGCTATTACTACCACTTGATGATGATGATGATGACGACGACGATGAAGATGATGATGGCGGTGGAGGTGATGAGGATGATGACGAAGACGATGAGGTTTGATCATCTTTTGAACTACTTGGGGGAGATGGAGACTTTGAAGAGGAAGAAGAAGATGAAGAAGAGGATGATTGTGAAGACCCACGACTATGCGGGGGAGAAGGAGCGGAGTCATCTTCCTTATTAGAAGGTGAGTCCTCCTCCTTAGGAGGAGCTGGAGAGGAGCCTTTGGATAGAGGGGGCGGTGAACTTTTCGGCGGAGGGGGAGACGGAGACTCATCCGCTGTTGGAGGTGGTGGAGGTGGCGGTGACACTGGAGGTGACTTTGCTGGTGGCGGCGATTTATCTGGTGGTGGAGGGGATGAATCTGATGCGGAAGGAGATATCGTATTCGATGACGAAGATGATTGCCTCTTGCTTGATGGGCTGGATGATGGCGATGATGATTTTGACGATGGTGATGGAGCCGAATCATTATCTTTCTCTTTATCATTATCATTATCATTATCATTATCCTTGTTGTTTTCTTTGTCCTTGTCTTTGCCTTTGTCCTTCGAATCAGGGGTTGGCGCCATTTCCGATCTATTTGCTTCACTAACAACACTAAATATCAATCCCCTTCAGGTATAGTTTTGGTCTCCTCACGATGTTTTCTTCCCATAAAATTATATAGATATTATTGATAATTGTTAGGTATATAAGCTCCCTTATTTTGTAATTCTTTTAGGTTGCCAATGTAACCATATCCTCCCAAAGAAGGGCCCTAACATATGGTGACATTATTTCAACAAACCATAGTTACCAAGATCGCTTTATCCTCCCTACATACTGCGTTTAAGAATGGATGAATCCCAAGAAACAACCAAGTCCTCGATGATTTTTACTTTGATCGCTTTCCACGTACCCTTATTTCACGTTTTCAACTTACTGAGATCTTGATAGTGATTGTGTCACATGCACATGGACACATATGTGAAGACAGAAACTAGAAATCAAATCAGCCTAAACACCAGAAATCCTACAACATGAAAATGTCAAGAACCCTTAAAAAATAAGTCTGCAACAGAACCCCAACCCAGAGAAAGGGAAGCTGTTGCCACGAACGGATTAAGATCCTCGAAGGTAGAATTTAAAATTCGGATAATTGAATTATTTTATTTTCTCCTTTGTTTGCAAACTCAATACTACAGATCAACAAGATTTGCCCCTTTTTTTCTTTTTCTTTTTTCTGAAAAGGGGGAAAAACAGAAACTCAGAACACAGTGCCAAAATCCCAATATTAGCAAAATAGCTAAAATTGAGAAAAACTCGGATCACCAAACAAACCGATTTTCCAAATAACAAAGCTTATCATAAACTTACAAAAAGAAAATACAAAAACTATGTAAGCCTCAACTTTCAATAAGAATATCCAATCTTATGACACAAAATTTCATATAAAAAAATGATGTGAGTCTTGGAGCATTATACTTGGAGCGTATCGTGGTGTGATATAGATGTTAGAGTTGATGATTGTGAAGAAAAATACAACCAAGCCCAAGAATTGGCACAAACACAAGATATGGACTTGAGGTAAAGAAAATTCCACCACCCAACAACTATTAAACCCAACATAGTTGGATAAAGGATGACCACCACCCACAGATTTGGCGCCCAAATACCACCACAATCGAAATTGACGATAAAGTAAAACAAGACTTGAAAAAAAAAAGAGAAAACTTGCTTCTTGTATACTAATTTAACAACAATTGAGTTCTTCCTCTCAAGTAATTTTATACCTGTGCTTTACATAACAATAAATTATATTTTACTTGATAAATTAATGTTAATTAAAAAATATTTTGGTATTGCATTGTTATAAAATTACATTGAAATATGATGATGATGATGATGATGGTGGTGATGATGATGATGATGATGATGATGATATTATATAATAATAATATAATAAAAAAGAATACATAATTTAGAAGTAGGCGTGATTTAAATAGATTTTTTTTAAGAATCTAAATAGATAGCTTAGAAGTCACATACCTCAAGGATATTTTGATATATATGTGTTTCACTATTCATATAAAACACCTATTATCCTTTACCTATAGTAAAAGCCTCAATAAGCAAGCAGGCAGGCACCAAAAGAAATTCCTACATCGCTTCACCTCCTTTTTGCTTGATTGTTCACTGGAACTCTTCCTATCCGTTGATGTCCTCCTGCTTGCTTCCAGATAAAGATAAATTGTTTTTGTTCTCCTTTATGCTTGCTTGCCTGCTTTCTATTCCTTGTAAATGTTTTGGATCTACTCCCCAATTCCTTCCAGATAAAGATGAAGTGAAATCCTTCTATATTTTTACCACTTGGTCCAATTAGACATGGCCACAATTCACATCCCAAAATTTGACATCTGGTTCTTTCCTACAGTTCAACATACAGCCTCAAATATAGAAGGACAACTACTTGGTTGCAGATACATTGGTGACTGCATTCGAAGATCTCCGTAGATCGTCATCCTCTTGTCCGCTTGGTAACATGTCCCTTCTTTATGATTTCGCTTGATTTCTTCCAAGTTTCAATTGTCTGCAAGCGTATGTGTAATATGTCTATTTGATTTATATGGATGTTGTTCATTTTTTACTTTGATAATTTATCTGGTTTAGGTTTCATGGAAGAATAACAATTAATTATTTAGGTTTGATTTGTTTGTGAGTCAAAGAAATTGGAAAGAAGTAGTAGTTTTCTAGATTTCTAAAGCTGCTCTGAAAACCTTTAATCCAGCTCAAAATTCGGCACACGGCTGATAATACAGTTGACTGAAATCCTAAAAAAACAAAAATTACCGACATAGATTGAGGAGAGTGACGAAGAAATCAAACCTTAGTAGATATTGTGTTCAATAAATGATCGTTGTTGGATCCAATTTTTGCATAATTATTTGTAGCAAGTAAGCATTTTTACTTGGAGATGCAATCATTTTATGTTCTTTGCCGGATCCAATTTTTGCATAATTCTTTGCATCTGGGAAATGGGATTTTGAAAGACTTCTTTACTCTCTGCTTATTTTTGGTTTTTGTCATTCTTTTTTTTTTTTAAAAAAAAAATTCCCAAAAAAGGAAAGGAAAAGAAACTGAGTGAAAATTGAGAGAGCTGATTTTAATCTTTTATTTTTGGGAATTTGGCTGGGGAAAGAAACCATAAAGAGCTTTAGATTTGGATAGATGTTGTTTTATATTTTTGCATGCCAAATAAATAATCATAAAGAATTTTGATAGATGATTGTTTCTATGATGGTTTTTTAAACTTCACTGCTTATGTATTCCTCTGACTCCGTGTATGGACATTTTGACTGCTATTAGTGTTCAATCTATTTTGGAGATTAGCTTAGAAGTTTTTAATTAAAGCAATCTTCTGGAAAATTTAGTCTTTCTGGAAAATTAACCTTTTGGATTGAGTTATGTTGATATATCAATTGAAGAATTGGTAGTGGTAGTATACTGTTTTGGAATCTGTTGGGTTTGTAATGAAGGTTCCGTCTTTCTGATTATGGGTTGGATTGAGTTATGTTGCTATTAGTGTTATGAAGGGAGAATATAGGAACAAACAAAAATATTGAGTTGGGAAAAAAAATCTGTGAAGAAGGGGCACCAGTTATAAAAGGTACTGAGAGTTATCTAACCACAAACAACAGACAAGAAGAGAGGCTGAAATCCATAAAACAAGGACAAAGGGGGTGTTTTGCTACCCGTCTTTTTGGATAGCTTTTAGCTTTCTGACCAAGGTTAAAAAGCTACTTGAGGTGTTTGGTAAGTATTTTGACCAAGGTTAAAAAGCTATTTGAGGTGTTTGGTAAGTAGCTTTTTATATTAGCTTTTTGGACTCAAAAAGCTAGTTATCAAAAAGCTAGTTGATTAAGCTTTTTGAGATAGCTTTTTACAAAAAGCTACTTTACCAAACACTTTTCCTGCAATCAGCTAACCCAAACAGTTGAAGTCAAACAGCTAATCCAAAAAGCTATCAGCTAACAACTACAAGCTAACAGCTACCAGCTGGTTGCCAAATAGGGCCAAAGCATGTTATTCCAAATTGACTTTTAATGGGGGTGAAAAAGATACCAAAAAATTAAAAAAACAAATGAGTGAAGAAAAAGAACAAGTTGGGGTTGCTGAGATATAAAAGAAATCAAAGAAAAAAAAGGGAGAAGATTAGTGGGTGAAGAGTATAGTGTGGAAGAATGAATGATCTGATGATATGATGAGGGGGTGTGAATGTGTGATTGAAAGAGTGATCCTGATCTACGATCCAACAATTTTATAGGCCAAAATCCTCGATGCGATTTTATTATCTACATTCCGATCCACGATCCTACGTGGGTTAATTCCGATCCTAACTACCCCGTGGATCCGCGTTAGGATCCCGATTTTAACAACCTTGATCCTAACTGATCAATTCCAAATCCCTCTCACTAGAGTTAGGATTTGGAATCAATCACACTGACATAGTGTCCAAATTCGATATTTGGAAGGATTCATAACCTCCCGACACCTGAAATCTTCCAATTATCGAGTGGAAAACTAAGGTGAAACACTTAATTACCTCATTAATCACCCTAATCCCACTAATCTATGCCTAATCCCCCATTAGAAGCCCTAATTACCCCCTATTCCTAGAAAACCTAGCCACCAATCATATTAATTACCATACTTAACCTAATAAAAACCCTTAGACCTGACCCTAATGACCTAATAAAGACATGACCCAAATGAGACCTAACACCCACTGAACTAACCCTAATAAAACTACCCAACTAATGACCATTACCCTAATAAACCTAACCTAGTATAGACTGACCCAAAACTTAATCCTAATACTCGACTACTACTTGAATTGAGACAAGAAAGGAAAAGAAGGGGAAAGAAGACAATAAAAACAAAAACCTATTACTAATACCGAAAACAAGGAGAAAGCAATAAAACACTACAAAAAAAGTCACTTTTACTGACAGATTGCTAATGACAGATAATTTATCTGTTGGTAAAAGTACTCATTTACCAGCAGATTACATATATGTTGGTATTATTAATAATTTACCAACACCTACGTATCTGTTGGTAAAATAATTTTAGTATCAACAGCTAAATATTTAATTGTTGGTATTATTTTTTATGGTACCAACACTTATATTATCTGTTGGTGAAATAATTTTAATACCGACTAATAAAAATTTATTTGTTGGTATTATTATAAGGCGCCATACTTTAAAATATAAAAAAAAAAACACATCTTAAAAACCCTCACAAAAAGTAAACGCTGGGTCGTCGCTGTTCTTCCTTCCCAACTCCGAATGACGCTCAAATTTGGTTAGATGGATCAAACGCTAATGTTTTCCTATTCAATCGACACAATTCCCCTAATCTTCACATGTTTCTTATCTATCGTCCATACTCCCCTTTTCTTGTCATTGACGAATTCTTCATCACTTACAAGTTGCGATTTCCGCTGCATTTGCCCCTATCTTGGGTCTTTGTTTGATTCGATATTGAGGTTGGTGATTCTAGACATCCTTTCCGCCTATTTGTTGTGTCAGAGGTTCAAATTTGTATTGTTTTTCGCGGATTTTATCAATCCATTGTAGTTTTGTATTGCTAATTGACAAAAAAAGGGAGTCGTTCATCTTGGAAAAAGCGTTAGGGTTTTCGTTTTTTGTATCTGAATTGAATCGTTCGTAATTATCAGATTTTTATGGTTTCTGTATCAGAACTATTTATGAACTGGGATATAAGTTGATTCCAGTCAATATCCTGGTGTTTTCCGGCTAGAATTGGTGAGAGTTACTCTTCATTGTTGATATCTATTTAATTCCCTACAATTGTGATTGAGGAGGGGCAGTCCTTGTTCTGTCTCTCAGATAGGTTCGTACGAAAGATGTTAGCCTCTGATTTTCGGTGTTTTATGTTTCATGTGCTCGTGGCCTTGGTGATGTGGTTTATCATTCAACCATAATCAACTTCAAAAGGTATGACATCTTATCCTTTGCAATCTTTGCCTACTTTTGAAATGGGCTAGTCCATCCAAGTAACCTCATGATCATATGATGATATCAATCTTTGCCTACTTTTGCAAAATGAGCATAACCATTATTTCTTATTGGCATTATGTTGCAACTTTTTTTGTTGAGCTTCATAGTCACATGGTTCAGGTTGTGTTCATCCATATAAATATATATGTAGTCTACTAAGGTTAACAAGTCATTTGGGTGGTCCATTTTGTCTCAATAGTAATGGTAATTTGTGAATTGTCACTTATCCCAAATCCAATGAACCTAGAGATGATGTGAAAACAATCCTGCAAAGTTTTAAATATTACCACTCTTATTCCGTTGACAATGATGTCTGAAGTGTAACTTAATGGGGTTCTGAAAAGTAGGGGCTTTGAGAATTTTTGCAAAGATTTGGTGGTTCATGTCCTCTTTCTTACTTTTACAAAGTAGCGAGACGTCTTCCAAGATCTTCCTTATCAACTGCTTATGTGCCATTCAACAAGCTTTGATTGGGCATGAATGTGCAGCCAAATATGTAATACGTATTTTGTTGAAATGATTGACAACCACATGTGATGCATAATGAATCAAAACTAATCCATTATACACGAAATGAAAACGGATCGTTCACAAGTAAGAACTTGTGATTGTTGATTTCTCAAAAAAACGAATGAAATGAATGGAAAAAGGTATGAAACGAAAGGCTTGGACGAGAGTTCTAATGATTATGACAAGAATGACAATCAAGAGAAACAAGAGACTAAGCAAAACGTACCAACCAATGAAGAACAACATGTTCGACGTAAGAACAAGATAGAATTGGCAATGGAAACCTCCTTGATTGATATAGACGCACCACAATCAATTTGATATCCAACTCCTCCTTTGCACCATCCAAGATTGCTCCCTCTTGGAATAGAAGAGAAGATTTGAACGAATTCCCCTCAAGGAACTCGAAACTCCTAGCTAGAATGCTAGAGAGAAAAAACTAAAGCATGATGACTTTAGAGAGACTTTTGTGTTTATTATGATTCAATAGATTGTGTTTACAAGGCACCATAAAGGGGGTATTTATAGTAAACACACCTCCCTTTAGGCGTGACATACATCAAGAATAAGGCCCTTGTAGGCTTACATCACCCAATACAAAAGTGACATCACAAAGATACAAATGTACATAAAATGATGATAACTAGCTCAATACTAGTCCAAACTTAAAGATTCAAAAACCATGATGTAGATTTTCCAAAGCTCTTCAACTTTGATGTAGATGAATCTTCATGGATCTTGTTGTAAGTAGCTCAATAAACCTCTTCCATAGAAGCTACCATGGATGTCACGTGAATTAAAAGCTTGTAGCTCATTTAAGAGAATTGTAAGATCTTTGATAGCTTCTTCATGATGCTTATGATATGAATATGCATCATTCACCCCTTCTTGAGAAAAGTTTGCCCTCAAACTTGGAATCTCTTCACCTTCTTGATAATAAGGTTTGAGATCACTTACATTGAAAGTACAACTTCCCTCATAACCATCATCTAGCTTCAACTTATAAGCATTATCTCCGATCTTCTCAATGACCTCAAAAGGACCATCACTTCTTGGTTTCAATTTCCCTTTTCTTCTATTCGAAAACCTTTCTTTCTTGAGGTGTA
This sequence comes from Portulaca oleracea, assembly GCA_029582165.1. Taxonomy (NCBI): domain Eukaryota; kingdom Viridiplantae; phylum Streptophyta; class Magnoliopsida; order Caryophyllales; family Portulacaceae; genus Portulaca; species Portulaca oleracea. The sequence continues at coordinate 24,196,442 of CM055873.1, read as the reverse complement.
TCCATACCAAGTCTCCAGGTTTGAAAATAACTTTCTTCCTCTTTTGATTGACCTTCTCTTCAACCCTTTGAGTATACCTCATGATCTTTTCACGAACCTCCTCATGTAACTTCTTAATCTCCTCCACTCTCTTACTAGCTTCAAAACTGAATTTAGTTGATGTAGACATAGGAGATAAATCCATAGGCTTGAGAGGGTTCTTACCATACACAACTTTAAATGGAGATAACTTTGTAGCTCGATTTGGACTCCGATTATAAGCAAATTCAGCATGACTTAGCAAAGTATCCCAACTTTTCTTATCCTTGCTCACCAAAGCTCGTAATAAGGCTCCCAACGTACGGTTGACAACTTCAGTTTGTCCATCCGTTTGGGGATGACATGCCGTGCTAAATTTGAGCTTTGTACCCAACTTCTTCCATAAAGTAATCCAAAAATGACTAAGGAATTTCGAATCTCTATCAACTCACCATGGTCCTTGGAATACCATGTAGCTTCACAACTTCTTCAAAGTAGAGATTTGCAACCTTAGTAGCATCATAGGTAGTATGGCAAGGAATGAAGTGTGCCATTTTCGAGAATCTATTAACAATAACCATAATAGAATCTTTCCCTCTTTGAGTTCTTGGTAGACCCATAACGAAGTCAAGACTCACATCTTCCCATGGATGGTAGGGAATAGGTAGAGGCGTGTATAACCCTTGTGGTAGAACATGGGACTTAGCAAGATTACAAGTCCCACATCTTTTTACAATATGCTCAACATCTTTGATCATGCTTGGCCAAAAATAATGATCTCTCATCATCAAATAAGTCTTTTCAATACCAAAGTGACCAGCTAGGGCTCCTCCATGAACCTCCATGATCAATAATTCACGCAAGCTACTCCTTGGGATACAAAGTTGATTTCCTTTGAAAAGAAACCCCTCTTCAATATGAAACATCTCGTGGGGATGCTTCTTTGAGAGCTCAAACACCTCTTTGAAATCTTGATCATTCTCATACAAATCTTTAATATGATCAAATCCAGCAACTTTTGAATCAAGAATATGTGTAAGCAAGTACCTTCTTGAAAGAGCATCGACACCTTTATTCAAATGGCCGACTTTATGCTTGATGACGAATTGGAAAGATTGCATGAACTCAACCCATTTGGCATGTCTTGGATTGAGTTTATGTTGCCCTTGGATGTACTTGAGAGCTTCGTGATCACTATGAAGAATAAACTCTCCACTTTGTAGATAATGTCTCCAATGCTCAAGAGCTCTTATAATGGCATAGAACTCTTTGTCATACGTACTATACTTCCTCTTTGCCTCGTTCAACTTCTCACTAAAATAAGCAATTGGCCTTCCTTCTTGAGACAAAACCGCTCCAATACCAACACCACTTGCATCTACTTCAACTTCAAAGATTTTGTCAAAGCATGGCAAGACAAGTATTGGTGCATTACAAAGCTTCTCTTTGATCATTTCAAACGCCTTTTGAGCACTTCTACTCCATTCAAACTCCTTATTTTTCAACAACTCGGTCATAGGAGCCATAATAGTGCTAAAATTCTTGATAAATCTTCTATAGAAAGAACCTAAACCATGAAATGATCGTACCTCATGGATGGACGATGGCGTAGGCCACTCATGAATAGCTTTGATCTTTCCTTGATCCACTTGAATACCATCTTGTGAAAGCACATATCCAAGGAAGACGACCTTGGGTGAGAAGAAGGAACATTTCTCCATGTTTACGTAGAGCTTCTCTTTCTCCAAAATACACATGACTAGCTCTAAATGCTTTACATGATCAAGCTCACTTTTACTATATACAAGAATGTCATCAAAGTACACTACTACACATTTGCCAATCAAAGGCTTCAATACATAATTCATTAAACGCATAAATGTAGAAGGTGCATTAGTAAGACCAAATGGCATGACTAACCATTCATATAGACCTTCCTTTGTCTTGAAAGCCGTTTTCCACTCATCACCTTCATGGATGCGGATTTGGTGATATCCACTTCTCAAATCCACTTTGGAGAAGACACTCCATATAACTCATCAAGTAGATCCTCCAAGCGTGGGATAGGGAATCTATACTTGATAGTTATCTTGTTGATGGACCTACAATCCATACACATGCGTTGCGAACCATCTTTCTTTGGAACTAGTAACACCGGAACGGCACATGGACTCATGCTAGGCCTTATCAAACCCTTTGAAAGTAGCTCATCAACCTGTTTTTGTACCTCTTGAGCTTCCTTAGGATTCATTCTATATGCCGCTTTGTTTGGAAGGATGGCTCCGGGAATGAGATCAATTTTGTGCTCTATCTCCCTTCTTGGTGGCAAACCGTGTGGCATCTCATTAGGGAACAAATGATTGAACCTCCTTAGGAGGAGCCGTGGGTGTTCATGAGTTGGGGCAGCTTGTTCCTCTTGCAAATTAGCCAAAATCAACTCCTTTTGCTCATGGAACTCATGTTGATCCGCTTTTAGCAAAGAAACAATATTGGACTCCTTCTCTTGCTCCTTTTGTTGGGGTGGCCGAATGATAGAAGAAGGTGGCAAAGGGGCCAATGTGATCTTTTTGTTGATGGTGAAGGAATAAGTGTTCATTCTCCCATCATGTGTGACGTACCTATAAAAAAGCCAAGGTCTCCCAAGCAAAATATGGCAAGTATCCATTGGTATTACATCACACCATATTTGATCTTTATAACTCTTCCCAATGGATAAGGATACAAGCACACGTTTATCAATCTTAATACCCTTCCCATGACTCAACCATTGTATATTGTAAGGAGAGGGATGAGGACTCACTTCTAACTTCAATTTTTCAACCATTATAGTAGAAGCCGCATTAGTACAACTACCACCATCTATAATGAGTGAACATACCTTCCCTTGAACCGTACATCTAGTATGGAAGATAGTTTCACGTTGCTCCAATTCATTTGGTGTAGAAGCCACGCTTAATGCCCTCCTCAACACAAGTAATTCTCCATCATCCGCTTCTTCAACATTTTCCTCTTCACAAACGTCATTTTCCTCCTCAAGTTGCTCTTCTTCATACTCACTTTCATGGCAACTTGGTTCAACATATAAAGCACTTTGATATTCAACAAGAGAAACTACACGTTTGTTAGGACATTCGGATGCAATATGACCCAATCCTTGGCACCCAAAACATCTTCTTGGAGGCAATGTCCTTGATTCTTGGACATGGGGTTTAGATGGGGGATTTTGTGGCTGATTTTGTGGGGTTTTGCCGTAGGGTTTTTGGGAGGATAGGGGCTGATTTTGTGGAGTTTTGTATTGTGTTTGGGTAGGTGGACGTGTGGTATAAGGTTTGGATTGTGTAGGGTACGTTCTCATGGTATCTTTTCCCCTTTCTTTCCTTTTCCTTTCTACTTCAAGGCCAAAGTACTTAATTCATCCAATGATTGATAAGAATGTAACTCAACAACATTACGTATCCAATCATTTAAACCAATTAGAAAACGTACCAAAACTTGTTGCTCATTCTCCTTCAAATCACAACGCCAAAGGAGATGTTCAAACTCCTTAGTATACTCTTCCACCGATTTGGATCCTTGACATAGTTGTCTTGGACGTAGCTTTGTGGTAGAAATTTGCCTTGCAATTTGGACTTCATCTTTTCCCATGAACGAATCTTGTCCTTTCCCTTTGCTTGTCGCTTCTTTTGCATGTTAGTCCACCAAATAGAGGCATGCTTTCTCAACTTCAATGCTACATACTTCACTTTTAGCTCATCATTAAGTTCTTTCAAATCAAATACACGTTCAACCGTTTGAATCCAATCAAGAAATACCTCCGGATCTAGACTACCATCAAATTCAGGTATTTCAACTCTAAAATCAAAACGTTCACCCCTTCTTGAGAGTGAACTAGGCGTGCCATATGAAGCACCTTCATCAACATTTAAAGACTCCCTTTGTAAAGCACGGTTTAAATCCATATAGGTCTTTAATTGTTTTTGCAACATATCAATTTGCATTCTCATAGCGTCAACATTCTTAGGTGAGTTGGTTTGAGACTCGTCCATTTTGATTCAATCTTGATGTCAATCTTAGAACTCACGTAGGTAAGGGACGGATTAGGCTAGGTTTGTGTTTGGTCTTAGGGATCTTTGTGGAGCTTAGGGTTCTTGATGAATTCTTGATGAATTCTTGATGAGTTCTTGGAAGAACTCAAGGGTGGTGTGAATGTGATGAAAAACAAGTGCAAAAACAATACAAGAAACAAGAGATATCAACAAGCTAAGCTCTGATACCACTTTTGATGCATAATGAATCAAAACTAATCCATTATACACGAAATGAAAACGGATCGTTCACAAGTAAGCACTTGTGATTGTTGATTTCTCAAACAAACGAATGAAATGAATGGAAAAAGGTATGAAACGAAAGGCTTGGACGAGAGTTCTAATGATTATGACAAGAATGACAATCAAGAGAAACAAGAGACTAAGCAAAACGTACCAACCAATGAAGAACAACACGTTCGACGTAAGAACAAGATAGAATTGGCAATGGAAACCTCCTTGATTGATATAGACGCACCACAATCAATTTGATATCCAACTCCTCCTTTGCACCATCCAAGATTGCTCCCTCTTGGAATAGAAGAGAAGATTTGAACGAATTCCCCTCAAGGAACTCGAAACTCCTAGCTAGAATGCTAGAGAGAAAAAACTAAAGCATGATGACTTTAGAGAGACTTTTGTGTTTATTATGATTCAATAGATTGTGTTTACAAGGCACCATAAAGGGGGTATTTATAGTAAACACACCTCCCTTTAGGCGTGACATACATCAAGAATAAGGCCCTTGTAGGCTTACATCACCCAATACAAAAGTGACATCACAAAGATACAAATGTACATAAAGTGATGATAACTAGCTCAATACTAGTCCAAACTTAAAGATTCAAAAACCATGATGTAGATTTTCCAACGCTCTTCAACTTTGATGTAGATGAATCTTCATGGATCTTGTTGTAAGTAGCTCAATAAACCTCTTCCATAGAAGCTACCATTGATGTCACGTGAATTAGAAGCTTGTAGCTCATTTAAGAGAATTGTAAGATCTTTGATAGCTTCTTCATGATGCTTATGATATGAATATGCATCAACATGCATATTCTTGTTAGCAAAGAAGTAGAGATTATCCTAGGAAGATGTAATTTGTTGAACAAGACGCCCAAGAAGGCAGTTAGCAACAAGGCAGTTGATGGAACTGCTACTAGGAGACCATTGGTAGAAATGGATGACACATCCCCTGCATCATTATCCGAAAGTTTGAAGACATTCTTTGGTATGATTTTGGGCACAAAATCTTCTCCCCCTGAATTCGAACAACTGCTTAAAAAGGTTCTAATGCTCGAGAGAATAAAAGGGTTCTAATGCTCAAGAGCCTGCATCATTATCCGATCCGAAGTTTGAAGGCAATCAACCTCATATGATTATTTTACCTACAAAAAATATTAGTGATGTGGCATGCTACAGAGAATGATATGATCTTTAATTAGTTGCTTAATTCATATGTCAAATAGGGCAACCATTCATTTTGTTTGTTGTGTCTAATGCTTGATTCATTTTTCCTTTGAACAGTGGGCTTGGATGGTTTTCTACTACAAAGTTCAACAGTGGCTGATTCAATGCCATTCCATTTCTTTGATGGGATTACTAAGTCGGTACCATGCTCATACATTGAGTTTGTTGAGCGGCTCGTGCTCCCTCGGTACAGGAATTTACCTGATGACGAGGTAATGTTCATACCCCTTTATCAAGTTTATTATCAGCGTTGGATCCATCCAAATTGTTGTTGGATTTTCGGTCGTCATTGTTTGGGTTGGGCTATTTTTTGAAGATTTTGACGTGAAGCATTATAGCATTCTGAGCATGCATTTAGATTTATGTATTAAGTGTTGACCTGAAAACCTTGAAAAACTTTTCTACGATATTCAGCTTCTTCCTTCCGCCCCATGCTCACCCAAACATTAGAGTAAACAACATTAGCTTCAATGACAACTTCCTTTAGGTCATTTTTTATCTTAATTTTTCTAATTCCAACATGTCGTGCCTTCTCCACTATTTTCTTGTCTGGCTCAAACATCTGGAACAATGGCACAAATGTCTTGAGATGTTTCTAAGTTCTGCCATTATTTTTTTATGTTGATTGGCGTTGCTCCTCTATTGGGCTTCTGAGACTTTTGTCTTGTTTGTTGATGGAGATTCGCCTAGCCTTGGTCTCACATTTGCGGACCCAAGGTTCATGGAGGGTGATGGAGATCAGCCTCGCTCACCCAATAAGGAGGTCCAATACATTCAACCGAGTTTGAGGACAAACTCTTTGCAACCAGGGGAGAATGATGGAGATTCCTTTAGTCTTGGTCTCACCTATGGGGACCCTAGGTTCATGGAGGGTACAAGACGTCCAAGCAAGCTAAAGGGGAGCAAAGACACATGAAAGAAGTCCATGGAAGTATACAAGTCACGTGAAAGAGAAGTCCATAAGAAGTTTTAGTAATATTCGTGTCAAGTTTGGTATATTAGTATTTGTATTTTCCTTATTAGTAGTTAAGTTTGTTAGAAGGCATACAACCAAGTTAATATTACATTTTTCCTAGCTTAGGTGTCAATCTAGAGGAGTCTATAAGAGTTTGGAAGAGTCTAGAAGAGTTAGGAGAGTCTAGAAGAGAAAGAATCCTAGTAGGATTCAACCTCAGTTACTTGGACGCCGATTTTTGTAATTAATCCTAGTAGGATTAGGAAAGCCAAAGGGAATCCTAGAAGGATTCATCCTTATGCTGCTTAGGCGCCAAGTTTAGTAATCCTAGAAGGCTTAGGTCGCACTCTAGTATAAATAGGGGATAGCTTGTAACGTTTTAGAGACACAACTTTTGATTATGAATACAAAAAAAGAGCTTTTGCTCGCTCTGAGATTTTCCCTCTTTCCTTTTCTACTATTGTATCTTGAATTGGCTATTCAAGTGGTGAGGTAGAGCTTGTTTCTTATACTTAGAAGGTGTTTCTGTAACTAAGTAGAAGAACAAGAAGCCCTGGGGATTCAACTTGTGGCGTTTCTGTATCAAGTTCAATTCCCTTGAACTATCCAAAGTTTCTATCTTTATTGATCTATTTCTACAAACCCTAGGATTTACGTGATACTACCTATACCCTTAGATTGGTTGCACGTCACCTTCTTAATGCGTAATTGATCAAACCCTAGCTTTGCATCAGTTATACATCATTTATGTGTTACATTAACTTACTTCTGGCATTAATATTATTGTAGGGATTGTCGGATGACCTCAACATTTATGTGTTACATTAACTTACGTTTAGTTTGTATTCTGGTGGTCCAAAAAAAATAAAATTGGATTATAGTGATACCGAATCCACCTCAACATTTTTTTTAATTTTTTCATTCCTACCCCATATTGTTTTTGTTTTTTTTTTCGTTTCTGCCCCTAGAAATGTAATGAATTGTAGTTGCTAAAACATTTTTTAAATTATTTTTTTGAGACTCCGAGTTATTATTATGATTTTTTAAAAGAAATAAAAGTGAAAACAATCGTAAAAAAATTGAAAAAAATAGGGAGAAACGCTGTAAATTCATTAAAAATCATGGTATAGTGTTATACAAAGTTTTGAATCAAATGCTACACAAAATTTATGATATCGAGGGTATATTTTCGATAATGTCCTACTACAATCTAATTTTATTTTTTGGACCACCAGAATACAAACTGAAAGTAGAGATTATCTCCATCCAATTTGTAAAATATGGGATTATTAAAATATGAGATTATCGCCATCCAATTTGTAATATATATATATATATATATATATATATATATATAGGATAATTGGATTCTAATAATCCCTACTTTCACCAATTGGACAATGGTGGACCGTACTTTCACTTTGTATTCTGGTGGTCCAATAAAAAATAAAATTCGATTGTAGTGGGATATTTTGGAGGGAATCATAGATTTTGTGTTGCATTTGATTCAAAACTTAGTATAACACTTTACAATGATTTTTAATGAATTTACAACGTTGCTCCCAATTTTTTTTCATTTTTTACTATTTTTTACGATTTTTTCACTTTTATTATTTTTAAAAAATCATAATAATTATTTGGAGTCTCAAAAAAATTATTTAAAAAATGTTTTAGAAACTATAGTTCATTAACTTTCTAGGGGCAGGAACGAAAAAAAACATTATAGTGTAGGAATGAAAAAAATAAGAAGATTGTGGAGCTGGATTTGGTACCACTACAATCTAATTATATATATAGGATAATTGGATTCTAATAATCCCAACTTTCACCAATTGGACAATGGTGGACCGAACTTTCACTTTGTATTCTGATGGTCCAAAAAAAATATAAAAGTGGATTGTAGTGGTATATTTTCAAAGGAATCATAAATTTTGTGTTGCATTTTATTCAAAACTTAGTATAACATTTTACAATGATTTTTAATGAATTTACAGCGTTTCTCCCAATTTTTTTCATTTTTTTACTATTTTTTACGATTTCTTCACTTTTATTATTTTTAAAAAATCATAATAATTATTCGGAGTCTCAAAAAAATAATTTAAAAAATGTTTAGAAACTAAAGTTTATTAACTTTCTAGGGGCAGGAACGAAAAAAAATTATAGTGTATGAATGAAAAAAATAAGAAGATTGTGGAGCTGGACTTGGTACCACTACAATCCAATTTTATTTTTTTTTGGACCACCAGAATACAAAGTGAAAGTTCGGTCCACCATTGTCCAATTGGTGAATGTTGGGATTATTAGAATCCAATTATCCTATATATATATATATATATATATATATATATATATATATATATAGGGAAATCGGATTTTAATAATCCCTACTTTTGCAAATTTGGTGGCAATAATCCCTACTTTCAATTTGTATTCTGGTGGTCCAAAAAAAAAATTATTGTAGTGGTACCAAATCCATCACCACATTCTTTTTTATTTTTTTTCATGCGTACCCCATATTGTTTTTGTTTTTTTCGTTCCTGCCCCCAGATAGGTAATGAAGTGTAGTTGATAAAACATTTTTTAAATTATTTTTTTGATTTTTTTTTAAAAAGAATAAAACTGAAAAAATCCATAAAAAATAGAAACAAAATTGAAAGTAGGGATTATTGCCATCCAATTTGTAAAAGTAGGGATTATTAGAATCCAATTTTCCCATATATATATATATATATATATATATATATATATATATAGATAGATAGATAGATAGATAGATAGATATCGGTAAGACGGAGATTTAGGTAGGAAGGTAGGAAGGACTAATATCACGCGTTAGATCTTGATCCGACGGATCACGTTCAATTGCTGCCACATGTGGGATTTAAGTTGAAAACCACTTTAGATTAAGTAAAACAACTAGTGGTTTTGGGAGAAATAAAATAAAAAAGGATCAAATTTATCTGATGGGCGTGATTTTAGGGATTTTGCATTCAATCTGAGGGATTGCACTTTCCAGACTTTGAACTAGCAAGATCGTGAAAAACATCCCGGATCAAAAACCCTAATTGCTATCATATCAAGCTTATCGAATTAGATTGAATTTTACAAGATAATCGGATTGTGAAACCAGTCAATTGCTGAGAAACATACAAATCCAAACGCCGAAACCGATCAATCACGGGTGCATCAATGGCATCGAACATGTTCGCTAATGGGGTTTTATAACACAATTGTTGTCTCGGATTCATTGAATTAGGGTTTTATTGCAAGTAACATTGTGTTAATTTGCGAATCTGTCTCAACGCACATTAGTTCCTCTGTCCACACTCGTACTCCGGTCGGAAACAGGGGATCGTCGATTTCAGCCGTGGCTGGTAACCAATGCGAAATTCGGAGGGGGATAGGGGGTGCAGTCGATTGTTGTGTGGTCATACGTTAAACTGGATCAGATCACTGATTTGGCCATAATGTAGCCAAATAGTTGTCATCAAAATCTCCACACTGGTGAATGTATCAGGGTGTAGACATATACACGGTATAATGGGTTATGTGCAAATTCATTGATGGAGGGGATGTTGTGTGGTGGTCATTTTTTGTAAAAAAAAAAAAAAAAAGCATAGTAACAATAATGCATACACTACTTCACCCTGGAGTCCTGAAATCCAAGCAACAATCAAGAATTGTCAACAACCAGCGAAACAGATTGAATTTCAAGATTGTGAAATGCAATTTGACGTTCTGGCCAACTTAGACCACATTGATAACTTCGAGTGGCTTGTTCTAAGGCATATACCAAAAAAAATTCCAACCGCATGGCTATGTCAGCACCTATTTAGGGGTGGGGAAGTGGTAAGGTGATCAAAGCATATCGAATACCCCACAATGTGATCAATGTTCTCAACATTTGAAAATATTACCATGATGGATGCACTTCTGTATTGCCACACTCTGTGATAAGTTTGGACAGTATTGACAATACTCAAAAGTCTATATGACCATAAGATATGAGCACGTGTGGTCAATGTTGACAAACATCATAAAACATCATAAGTTTGGTCAGTATTGACACTACACCTACATTGTATGGCCACATTATATCCACGGTGTGGTCAATGTTCGTACTATTGAAAAATTACAAACTATATGCCCACACTACTACACCTACATTGAATGATCACACTACTGGGAATGGTGACACCAATGTATGTAGAATGTTGCCAACACGAACAAATGTATACCCAATGATACTAAATGACCATATTATACACAATGTGTGGTCAACGTCCACATCATTGCAATACACTACAATCATACCTTCATTTATATAATACACTAGTCTGAAATGATACTCCAATCGAGCTCAACGTCCTCACAATTGCAATACCTAAAGTGTCTACAATGTGGCCACCACGAACAAATGTAGACTGAATACTATGAAACACTGAAGAAATTGCGTTGGTGGTCGGAACAAAAGTTACCATACGAATCCAAATCAGCTAAGCTGACCAAAAAAATACATCGCACTTAACATATTAATTGACAACATGAGAATTGATCCCAGAGTTATGGTTTTCCACGCACACGGTATGTGGTTTGTGTGAGATTAACTTACACATTGGCTAATGTACGTCCATCGTCGTCTCCGGTAACATGTTGTGTGCCCTCACCTCCTGCCATCTACTCCTATCAAGTGGAGTAACCATTGTCACTCATAAGTTACCAAATCCCAATGTCGCAAATGTGTGTTAATGCAAATAAAAAAAAAATTGAGTACTACATGAACACTCCGTCGAATACGAGACCAAATCTAAATTCAAGCCCTAAGTTGGGGTTCGATTTAGGTTTACCTGGGGCAAACAGTCGTTCAATGCAATCTTGAGTGCTCCCGCCCTTCAAATTGGTGGAAAACGCCACAAAGCAGTTGCGGTGTACTTCGATTCACTATACTCGCCGGAATTTGACCGATTGGGACCACCTATTCGCCAGAAAAATAGTGTCTTGCTTTGCGTTTGACTGTTGGAAGTCCTTCCTCTCATGACAATATCTCCCTCTATTAGGAAACTATTATAAAAAAAATAAAATAAAAAATTACCCCCCCCAAATCACGCTAGAAGATTAGATCTTTCATTTTCTCTCTCATATTAGTTCACACGTGTGGGCGGTTTCTTGGGGGATATTGGTGGTTTTTGTGTCATCCGTCAGATCAAGATCTAACGCGCCATATTAGTCCTTCCTACCTTCCTACCCGAAGCTCCTTCCTACTGGATCCATTATATATATATATATATATATATATATATATATAGAGAGAGAGAGAGAGAGAGAGAGAGCCTCTCTCTCTAGATTTCCAGTAGTCTTTTCCGGTGACTGGAGTAAGCGCTGCTACTCTTATCTATAGAGAGGGTTAATCTGGAGTGTTTTGTGCTGAATTTTCTCTTCTCTTTTATATGAAAATGGAGGAAACGAGTTCTCAAAATGTGGTTTCTCATTAAAGCTTGTTGATAGGGGAGAGAGATCTGAGTCTGAGATTTATACTACCAAAATCGGTTGATGGTAATCTGTATGCGGAAATTAATGAGGAAGATGTAGTTCTTGAATCGTGGGAAAACTCAGTTTTGTGCAGAGTCTTGGGGACGAATTTGCCATTCCAGGAGATGAAAATTTTTCTGGAAACGATTTGGAAGAATATGGGGATCGAGAAGTTGTGCAAAGCAAGGCGAGGTGTTTTTGTTGCAAAATTTCAGGATGAACAATACAAAAACATGGTGTTGGAGAAGGGAGTGTATTATTGTTGTAATAAACCGATGTTGGTTAGAGATTGGAATGAGGATTTAAGCATTGATACTTATTCGATCTTATCTCTGCCTATTTGGGTTATTCATCCGAAATTGGATGTGAAGTATTGGAATTCTAATGGCTTTAGCAAGATTGGTAGCACTCTTGGTATACCGATTAAAACATGTTTGAGAACACGCGACAAGATTAATCTCACAGCAGCAAGGCTTATGGTGGAGATGAATGTGGATGGTAATTTCCCTGATCTTATTCACTTTGCGGATAATGGTTTAATTGTTTCGCAGAAAGTTGTGTATGATTGGAAACCTACTAAGTGTTCATGTTGTAAAAATTTTGCCATACTGTGGAGGAATGTCATTTGAAAAACAAGAAGATTGTGAAGCCACAGGGTGAAATTACTAGGCGCATGAATGAAACAAATGTGGTATCTGGATCAACTCCACCAAGCTCTCTTCCTATTTCCCCAGTGGTAAATAGTATCCAGAAATCAATTCCAACTCCTTCAGTTCCCTCTAAAGGTCTGCCTCCAGTTTCAAGTCGACCTCATATGATACAAGCGGGTGAGGTACTTCGATCTTTTCAGAAGGCAGGAGGGACAATTCATGAGCGTTATGGTTAATATATTGAGCTGGAATGTTAGGGGGTGTGGTAGATTCAAAAAGCGAATTGACATTGGTCAATTTTTGCATAAACATCAAGTGAGCCTGGTTGGTTTACTTGAGGTGAAAACAAAAAATGAAAAAATGGCAGAATTGTGTTCTAATATGTTAAATGGTTGGCAGTATACTCATAATGCTAGTATTACTGGCAAATGCAGGATTCTTGTTGCTTGGAGACCAAGAGTGTATAATGTTGAGTTCATTGATATTCAGTCACAATGGATTCATGCCTCTGTTACTAATCTTGAGGATGGTGTTAAGTTCCAGAATACTTTCGTGTATGGTTCTAATTGTTTACATGAAAGAAAGAGTTTATGGGAGAAGTTATCTGAATTATCTCATATGATTCAGGAGGGTTGGTTGATTATTGGTGATTTCAACTCGGTTTTGAGAAGTGATGACAGAATTGGTTGTACTTAGGTGGATTTCTTTGAAGTGGCAGACTTCCAAGAGTGTATCCAAAATAACAACTTACAGGAGTTAAGCTTTATTGGAGATTATTTCACTTGGACAAATTCTCATGTGTGGTCAAAAATTGACAAGGCCTTTTCTAATGAAGAGTGGTTACATCAAGGGAGATTTATTCAAACAACATTTCTTCCGTTTGGTCTTTCTGATCATACCCCTATTTTGATATCTTTCCCTGGTACTCCTGTTCAGAGGCATTCTTTTAAGTACTGTGTGATGTGGCATAATTCCAATTTTTATAATTCCATTATTGATGAAGCTTTGTCAGTAAACAGGTATGGGTTCAAGATGTTTCAATTTCAACAACTACTTGTTTCTTTGCGTGCACCATTACAGAAGGTGCATAGAAGTGAATTTTGTGATTTATTCCAACAAGTGGAGATTTGTAGAACAACCCTGGAAGAGATACAGGTTCAGCTTATGAATGACAAGAATAATATTGGTCTCAGAGACCTTGAGAAGGAGAAAAGGATTTATTATATGAATGTTTTAGATTCTGCACATATGCTTATTTAGCAGCAATCAAAGCTCAAATGGCTAAATTTTGGGGATTGTCCTTCCCATGTTGTCTTTGTGAAAATGAAAAAAAAGACAAGTAGGCTCTTATGTTTATAGTTTGATGAATGAGGAAGGTGCCCTGATATCTGGTTTTGAGAATGTGGCTGACATTGTACTGCTTTATTTTGAGAAGCTGCTTGGGGTTCAAAATTATTCCAGAGTTCATATCAAGGAAGAAATTTTTCATAATGAAATGTTGTGAATATTGAGCAACAGTTAAGGATGTTGGTGCCAATTACAAAGCCTGAAATCCCAGACATAGTTTTTTCTATCTCCAATATTAAAGCACCTGGTCCAGATGGATTCAGCAATTCTTTCTATCAGCACAATTGGGAGAAAATTAGGGATTTATTATTTGAGGCTATTTGTGAGTGTCTTAACACTTGTTCTATTCTGTCTGTTATTAATGAGACTGTGATTTCTTTGATTCCCAAAAAGATTAATCCGGAAAGTCCAGCAGATTTCAGGCCTATTTCATGTTGTAATGTCTCATACAAGTGCATCTCGAAAATCCTATGTTCGCGCATAAAAGTTGTCGTGCTTGATATCATTAATCAGAGTCAGGGCGCTTTTGTTCAAGAAAGATAAATTGTACAGAACATCCTTTTATGCCAAGAAATTGCGCATGGATATAATATGAAGAATTTATCCCCAAGATGCATCATGAAAATAGACTTGAGAAAGGCATATGATTCAATCTATTGGGAATGTATTGAAGAGGCTTTGAAGGCGTTCCATTTTCCCTCGAGATTCATCTAATGGATTATGATGTGCGTGACATCCCCTTCATACTCCATTAATCTTAATGGGCAAAAGCATGGAAACTTTAAAGGAGGCGTGGTCTTCGTCAAGGTGGTCCTTTATCCCATCTTTTATTTGTGATTGTTATGAAGTATTTGTCCCGCTTGCTGCAGAACCTTCAATATGACTCAAAGTTTGTGTTTCATCCGGGTTGTAAATCCCTCAAAATTAATCATCTGTTATTTGTGAATGATCTGGTTATATTCTGTACTACAAATAGGGATTCTATTAACTGTATTGCAGCAGTTTTGGAACATTTTGCTGAGTGCACTGGTTTGAAAGCTAATTTGTCCAAATCCACAATTGTTTTTGCCGGGTGTGAAGATCAAATTGCCCAGAATTTGGCTGATATTATAGGATTCAATAGGGGAAACTTTCCTCTGAAATATTTAGGAGTCCCGATTAACACAGGAAGAATTGGAAAGTTTGTTTGTATTTGCTTGGTGGATAAAATCACAGCAAGGATTCGCACTTGGGCCTCTCGTCACCTTTGATATGCTGCTAGAATCCAACTTGTGAATTCTATTCTTCTAAGTATTGTGGGTTATTGGACGATTATCTTTGTTTTGCCGAGTAATGTTATTGAGCAGGTTGTTAAGGTGTGCAGAAATTTCATATGGTCTGGAAATTATAACTATCAGAGAGTGCCTCTTATTGGTTGGGATATCTTATGCTCCCCAAAGAAATATTGTGGTATTGGTCTACGTAATCCTCATCTCTGGAATATTGCCTCGGTGGGAAAGCTTGTTTGGGATACGGCTCGGAAGAAAGATAATTTGTGGGTACGTTGGATCCATGAGAGATGTGTAAAAACACAGAATTGGTGGTTATATGAGCCACCAGCTACTAGCTCTTAGTGCTGGAAACAAATTTGCAAAATTAAAGAGAGAGTAAAGTTGGGCACTGCCAATGAATGGGATTGGAAGGGTGTGGTTAACAGTAGTTTCAGTGTTGCTGATTGTTATGATGCTCTATTACATAACGAGGAAAAATAGCCTTGGTTCCATATTATTTGGAACAAGGGAGCTCCTCCGCGCCATAGTTTTCTTGCTTGGATCGATGCGCACAACAAGCTTCCTGTGGCAATGCGCCTGGCTGCTCATGGTAGCAGTATAAATGTCAGCTGTAGCCTCTGCAATCATAATGAAGAATCCATAGGTCATCTTTTTTCAGAGTGTGATTTCATTAAACAAGTGATGAATTTCTTTTGCCAAAAGTGGAAAATTACTTTCAACTTCAATTCCCCAGTGGTTTTCTAACTTGAAAAAACGAGGAAGAATTGGGTTCTAAAAATCATTATGATGACTCTAGCAACCTCGGCTATAACAATCGTTTGGGAGGCTAGAAAATATAAGAAATTCCCGGAGAATCGCAAGGCCCTTTCAGTTATGGAAGTAATCAAGAAGATACAATATACTATTTTTCATAGATTTTTATTTCTTTCAAAGAAAAGTTCAAAGTATAATCATTGTATAGATTTACTTCTTCAATAGGTTTCTCTTTTCTTGTTTTTGCTTCTTGGGCCGATTTGTACCTCTTTGACTTCAGTGGGAAGTCTTTTGGCAATGAAGAGTTGCGATTCTGCCAATATATATATATATATATATATATATATATATATGTATGTATGTATATGTATATGTATATGTATATGTATATGTATATGTATATGTATATGTATATGTATATGTATATGTATATGTATATGTATATGTATATGTATATGTATATGTATATGTATATGTATATGTATATGTATATGTATATGTATATGTATATGTATATGTATATGTATATGTATATGTATATGTATATGTATATGTATATGTATATGTATATGTATATGTATATGTGTGTTGGTATTTCAAAAAGCTTTGTAGAATGAAGGACGAGATGAAGGGTTATTTCCAAACAACTCACCAATACAAGGTTGATGACGGGTTCAAGTATCTCCAAGGAGATATACAAGATTGGCCCTGGGCACGTTTAGTTTGGAGTAAATTGAGTCTCCCAAACATTCTTTTTATTCTTGGCTAGCTATTCATGATCGTTTGCAAGTCCGGAGTATATTGCATCGGTTTCATCCTCACATCCCTAATGTTTGTGCTTGCTGTCATGATCAGGAAGAAGAAACTGTCAGTCACCTATTTTTTGATTGCAAAACCACTGCTATGATTCGAAAGCAATTGCAAGACTGGCTCAGAATGCCCCATGGCACCAATTGGGATCATTAGTATAACAGGCTTAAGGCTATCAAGGCCCCCAGTTGGAAAAAAGGAGGTCATGTATGCCGTTTTTAACAGCTATATATACCACATCTGGATGTCAAGAAACAAGGTGATCTTCAAAAGCCATGGGATCGATTCAAATAGAGTTTTGACAGAAATAAAATTCTTCGCTAGGGATAGATGTCTTTATTTAAGCAGCAAAACTGGAAAGTATATGAAATGTATAGATATACTCACCAATTAGGTTGTATTTGATTGGGCTGTTTGCCCTATTTTTGGAATATATTACCATTTTTCCTATATATATGTATATATATATATATATATATGTATGTATGTATGTATGTATGTATGTATGTATGTATGTATGTATGTATGTATGTATGTATGTATGTATGTATGTATGTATGTATGTATGTATGTATGTATGTATATATATATATTTTTTTGGACAAATCGGTAAGATCTTCCATTAACAAAATCACCAAACAAGTTATTCGGACATACCCAAGGGGCCTACAATTGAATCCGGCCAAAGAACAAACCTTAATCATCCTCGAAATTATGTCAAAAACACAATTTAAAACAAAACAGAGACTCATCCGAGCCTCAAAGACACATCATTCAAAATAAGCAAAACCACTTGTTTAACATCTCTTGAAAGATTTTGATGTACTCGTCTATTCCGTTCTCCCCAAATATGGTAGACACAAATAGCCAAAGCCAAAGCCAACTTTTCTTTTTTCCCACCTTTACCAGACCACGAACAATCCTCAAAATCCCAATTAGGACAGTGATCGAACAACTTGACCCAAAGAACCTCACCGCGCGACCGAGCAAAATCACAATTGAAGAAAAGATGACGAGTAGATTCTGCATAATTTTCACACAAATAACACCTATTAGCCAATTGCACACCAAATCTCTGAAACATGTCCAAAGTAGACAATCTGCAATGCATTGTCAACCACAGAATAAAAGAGCATTTTGGAACCCTTGGATTACACCAAACTAACTTGTGCCAAGAAACTGTATTTGAATGCTCTTTCACAAAATCATAACCCCTTCTGATTGAATACTTCTCCCCTTTCGACAATAGTTTCAAGAAAAGAGGAAGAAGAGATCTCTAACCTTCAATAAGCATCTCCAATACCAACTTGCATTTTGCTTCTGTTCGCACTCCAACATATTTTGCTTACGAAGATAAATGTGATGAACCCACCGGACCCAAAGAGATTCTTTATTGCAAATTAACTGCCACACTAAGCTTCCCTAAGCTGCAATATTCCAAGATTGTGCATCCCGGTTATTTAATCCACCCTCTTTCTTGTAAAGGCAACAAGTTTTCCACGAGATTGGAGGAGCTCGAGACTTAAACCCCAACGAAAAGACCGACATATCTTAGTGATGTTATCTATCACATATTTGGGCAAAACAAAGATCTGAGCCCAGTAAACATGAATAGACATAAGAACACTATTAATAAGCTCAA
Source organism: Portulaca oleracea (assembly GCA_029582165.1). Lineage (NCBI taxonomy): Eukaryota > Viridiplantae > Streptophyta > Magnoliopsida > Caryophyllales > Portulacaceae > Portulaca > Portulaca oleracea. The sequence continues at coordinate 24,177,912 of CM055873.1, read as the reverse complement.
CTCTTCCAGCATAAGTGAGCTTTTTCACCGCCCAACCTTGTAATCTCTTTGTCATTTTATCAATTAGTATCGCACATCATGCCTATTGAGCTTGAGAGGCTTTATAGGAACACCCAAATACCTAAAGGGAAGAGCCCCCTCCTTAAAACAAACCATCTCCACAATATCCAATTTCTCCTCTTGGGGAACGTTGATACAAACAATATCTGATTTAGATTTATTCGGGATCAAACTAGTAGCATCAGAAAAGTGCTCCAAAGGTTCCATCAACAAACCAACACTCATTTTGTTTCCAGTATAAAACATGAGTAAATCATCAGCAAAACAAAGATGAGTAAGTTTCAAGGGAGCACAAAATTGGTGATACCTGGATTCATCCTTCGTAGTAGTCTTAAGTATCGCCCTACCTAGATAATCCATCACCAGAGCGAAAAGAAGAGGAGAAATAGGGCCCCCTTGTCTCAAATCTCTACCACTCTTGAAATAACCATTCGAGGCACCATTGAAACCAACCGAGAAAGAAGCAGAGGTAACGCAAGTCATGATAAGATTTACAAAATCCCAAGGGAAGTTCAGAGCCAAAAGTAAATTCCTCAGAAAATCCTAGTCAGCGGTATCATAAGCTTTTTGAATCTACTTTCAGCAAGCAACTAGGTTTAGCTCCCTTTCTATTATAAAATCTTATGAGACCCTCCGCAATTAGAATGTTATGCAAGATAGAACGCCCTTCAACAAAAGCCGCTTGAGAAATATCAATTAACTCCGGAAGCACTTCTTGTAAACGATTACAAAGAATTTTTGTAATTGTTTTATAAATGATGTTGCAGCACGATATTGGTCTCAGATCTCCAACACCCTCAGGGTTTGTAACTTTGGGAATTAGAGTCAGAAGTGTGGAGTTTACCTCACTGAGAAGCTTTCCAGAGTTAAAGAAACTCTTAATTGCGATAGTAACATCTTTTCCAATAATGGACCAAGCTGCTTTGAAAAACTGTGCACCAAAACCATCTGGACCTGGGCTTTTTGAACCATCCATAGCAAAAATCACCTTTTTGATCTCATCATCAGAAACCGGTTCCAATAATTTCCCATGACTTGCTTCCTCCAGTCTTTTACCTTAAAGAATGACATCAAGACGGACTTTTCCAATACAAGGTTTCTTGGCAAAAAAATTCTCAAAATGCGTAGCCAAGAAATTACCAATTTTCCCATCATCTTGAATTAACACCCCTTGGTTATCCTTAAAGGAAAAGATCATGTTCTGATAATGTCTAGCCTTAATCATGGAATAAAAAAAGGCTGAATTTTGATCACTTTTGCTCAACCAGTTAGCTTTCGTTCTCTGTCTCATTAATTTTAGAAAGAGAGTTCATGTATAGAGATTTTGCATCCTCAGCAGTAGCTAAAAAAGAGCTATCATCAGGGTTCCTCATAAAAATATCTTGTGCTAATATGATGTCATCGTAATGCACTTGAGCTCTCTGATAAATGTCACCAAAAACATTCCTATGAAGCATAGATAGAGGCTTCTTAAGAAGCTTTAACTTTGAGACAAGAACAAACATAGGAGACCCTGCAATTCTGCAATTCCAAGCATCTGAAACCAGAGATAAAAAGAGGGAGAATCTGCCGACATATTACAAAACATAAATCTCCTCTTGGGTTTTACCATATTTGAGCAAAAATTAATAACCAGGGGTGAGTGATCCGACACTCCATGAGTGAGAATCGAATAAGAAATAGACTCAAACATAGCCAATCCTTCAAGATTAATAAGAACCCTATCAATACATGAGAAGATCTTCTTATTGTGCAAAGTGAATCTATGACCAATTCTTTTAACTTCACAACAATGAGAATCTTGTAAGAATTGACGAAAATCCAAGATTTCCTCAGCAGAAATCAACTTACCACCAATCCTGTCCTCATAATCCAATACATGATTGAAATCACCAGAAATAATCCAAGGCACATTACAAGAAGATGCAGTAGAAGATAATCCCTCACATAACAATTTTCTCAGCCCAATGTCATTGTCTCCATACACAAAAGAAATTAGAAAGGAAAGATTATTCACCTCAACTTTGTAATGAATAAATTGAGACTGAATAAGCCAAGGAGTGATAGAAATATTTCCTCTCCAAAGAACCCATATTCTGCTGCGAGTTTCCCCGGATGCATTATGAATGAGATTCCATCCTTGACAAAAAGAGCTCCTAACCTCATCACACATATTCAATGCAACCTTAGTTTCCATATGACCAATAAGATCAAATTTATTCATAAGCAAGAAGTGTTTAAGACTTTCTTGCTTTTTAGGGCCATTAAGACCCCTTATGTTCCAAGATAGGAACCTATCCATGGTCTAACTCAGAGGAAGTGTAAGGAATATCACCATTCTCCAAAGCCAATTCTGGAATCGGAGTTAGGGTGATTGGCCAGGATCCTACAACCAAATCATAGATAATAGGAGTATCCGGTCTAACATTCCCCCTTTTAGACACTTTTGAAGAGTCATCCACTGCCACAGATTGATGTTTGAGATGCGAAACTTTTAGCTGAATCAACACCAGTGCTATTTGATGCTACTGAAGGAGTGGAACAAGAGGAGGCTGAATTCTTTTGTTTCCATAGATTCCTATCTTTCTTCCTCCTACAGAATTCAGCCTTATGTCCAAACATATTACATTCCAAGCATCTCAGAGGCTTCCATTCGTATTCCACTTTCTGTGTATATAAGAATGCATCCTCATCAATAATAGGAATAGTTTCAGGAAAAGAGTAATTGATATCTATCTTGACAATAATTCTAACAAATCTCATCATAGCTTTATCAGAAGTGAAAAAGTCTGCCATAATCGGTTCACCCAAAATACTACCAATCTTACTCAATCCTTCTCTACTCCAAAACTTCCAATCCAAACCAGGAAATTTGACCCAAATTGGAACAGCAAAAACTTCATCTGGTTTAGTCGAATCTCCCAGAGACCAAGCTCTTAAGATCAAAGGTTTCTTATCAAAATAGACCACATGACGATCCAAAATTTTATCACGAGCCTTCATAGAAGCGAATCTGAAAATGAAAGATCCCTCCTGATTCCATACAATCTTGTCCAAACCTTCCTCACCCCACATCCTTTTTGCAAAAAGCTCCATCACTGAAAGAGGTGGACGAGCTCCCAACACAAAACCAATAATAGAAGAATTCCAAAAAGTTACCTCAGAAGCAAAATCCTCATTAGAAAATTGTTGAGTAAGAATGCCATCAACCACCAAAGGAGCAATAAAACTCAACTTCAAAGGTGCACGCACATTACCAGATTTGGATTCAAGTAATTCAGATTCATCTTCCCCTCCAGAATCCACAGAATGATAAGAGCAATTTTCTGGAGAATCAATCGAAATCGCTCCATCACCCTTTGTCGAAGCAAGAGAATCTGCAATACCCTCCAAACGAGCAATTTCCTCATCAACATTAGTATCAGAATGAACCTCCAAAGAAGACGAATTCAAAATTGAAGGAATCGGGGAATCAAATTCATCATAATCCTTCAATTTTTTAGCAGATCGAGCGGCTCTTTTCTTTCTCCGCGATCGCCCCATCGAAAAGCTCTCTAGGGCATATGTATATATATATATATATATATATAAATTATATTTAGACTTGTGTTCTTAGTTACATAAGTGCTAGTTACAAATAAGTTATTAGTAGGTTTTTCTTTAACAAATCATACATTATAGCTAGCTTTACAACAATGTATTTGCTACTCTATGATATGTGGAGCAAACATTTAAATATGTTCAAATGTTTGTTAATACAATGATATATTGAAAGAAACACCTACAACTAATAGGTGGTGGCAAAAATGAAATTATTAATAAATACGAGATTAGGCTATATGGTTATTACCAACATATGTGTGCATATTCAGAATACTATTAACAACAGATACATGAGGACTATTAGACCTTTTAGCGCCAAAACGATATTACCAACATAAACAATCTGTTGGTATAAGTAATAATTTTGGTGCCAAAATTATCGCACCAACAATATAGTTTGTTGGTAAAAGTTTTTTTTCCATCAGTTCCATATCTGTTGGTAAAAACCCTATAGAGTACCAACAAATTTCATCTATTGGTATTACTTTTATCAACGGACTTTTTACCAACAGTTTTGTGACAGATCAATATTTGTTGGTAAAAAATATCTGTTGGTAAAAGCTATTACCAACAGAAAATTCACTTATACCAACAGATAGAGCTCTGATGGTAAAAGTCATATTTCTTGTAGTGAAAGAATGAAAACAGAGAGAGAAAGAAACAGGGGACAAAATGCCAATAACAAAAACAAAGACTGAGACAGACAAAGGAAAAGAAGAACAGGGGAATCAACCAAATCAAAGCAAAATAATATGAACAACATAAATCCAGAAAACTATCATTCAACCAAAAATTCAAATTCAAAGAGGGAAAGGGGGAGAACAAGATCAATTCGATTACACTAAAATACCAGAATTCGACTACAATAAGAACATGAAATGAAATACAGAATCAATCTAAACCTAAATATGCAAAACGACAACAAATCATGAAATATAACTATAACAAATACTAATCTAACCCTAAAACAAGAACAAACCCTAAGGATAGAGGCCTGGGTCGTCACATCCCCAAAACCAACCATGAAACCTTCAATTCAACCTTCCTCTTCCTTTTGTACTCTATTTCTCCCTCAATCTTCAATCTCAACCCTTCGATCTTCCTTGGATTAGACGATTGAGATGCATTTAGTCAGTTAGAGGCAAAGATGGTGGTGGAGTATGCGTCGATTTGTACTTCTTCTGCTCATCTCCTTCAATCGAGTCTGTTACAACAAGAAAAGAGAAATGATGAGCGAGAGATGAGAGATATCGTGAGAACTTGATATAAGAGAAGAGAAGAAGAAGAGAATAAAAATATAAGATGAAGACAAGAGAAGAGAGAAGAAGATGGAGATGGGTGTTCGGTTGAGTTACGAAGACAAAGAAAACGAGAAAATAGAGAGGAGAGGAAGAGAGAGACTTGGAAAAAGAGAGGGAAAAGGGCGAAATGAATTCAAGATTAGGGTTGAGGGGTTTTTGTTCTCGGCTGAGTGAAGAGGGAAAAGAGAATGGAAGTAGGTAGAGGGTTAAGGTCTGGGTAAATGGTTTGGGGTTTTCGGGTTAGGGTTTGCGGGTATGAGTAAGCGAGGAAGATGCGTTGGGCATTGGAGAAATTGGAACGAAAGAGAGAGAAATAGGCTAGTAAGGAAGGGTTTGGGTATTGTTTTTATTTTTCATTTCAATTTTAATATTTTTGTATCATTTTTACAATAATAACAACTAAATTAATAAAATAAAATAAAATCTAATAAACTTGTAAAATTTATAAAAATATAATAATAATAATCCTAATTTAATTATTAAAAACAAGCAAAAATCCGTAGAATAAAGGGGTAAAAATCATGCGAAATACAGAATAAACACCCCCTCCCTACACACACACTTAGACTTTTGCTCGTCTCGAGAAATAGAAACAAAGTTGTGGACATTTTTTTCGTCATTCAAACAACTAAACGTCCGCGGGACGGGGGTTTTGTGCTGGGGTGTACTTTTTAAAACTCTTTAAGGATTATCCCCACATTTCATGAATAATAGTTGTAAAATCACTTTCCCTTTACTTGATACATCCCTTGAATAATTAAACTAAACTTTTAAGAGTGAACATCCACTTGTTCCAACTCCTTTAAGATTAGTTCAATTTGTTCACAAGATGTTAGGCTTAGAAGAATGTAATTTAGGCAACCATTATTTAGAAACACATGATTTTACCCTAAAGTTGCATCGATATATTGTAAAATCATGTTAAACACAGTTTAGACAATCTCGATGTGTTTTGAATTGAAAAGGAGTCGTCACCTGACTTTTTAAGAGAAAAGCCAAGAAAAACTAGAAAAGAAAACATGAAAGACTCCGCCTACGAAACCAAGAAGTGGATTCAGGGGTAAGGTTATGAACTCGAAAGGTAGGAACCTTTTGAGTTCGCCTCTCACAAAAAGAAAGACTCTACTAAAAGTTATAAAATGTGCTTTTAATAAAGTTTGGAAGGGAGATAAATAAGAACTTTACATGACTATTTCATTCAACATGCAAAGGAGATGAAAAGAAGTACAACATATACACTTTATTTACCTGAAAGGGAAACACATAAAAGCTTACATTGTGACTTTGGAAAAGAAACCTTGCCTAGCCTTGAAGAAGCTCCTTTGAATGCTTAGAATCACCCTCTTGAAAATGCCAAAGTAGTGTTAAAAGTATGGATGAAAAGGTTATGGAAGAAAAGATGAAAAGAGCTTCTTTTTGTTGTGTTTTTGGGTAGTAAAAGGGTAGTATGAAGGTAGGCATTTTGCGGAGTTTTTAGGGATTTATGTAGGGATAATGGTAAAGAAAATAGGGATGGAGGTGTAGAGGTTTAAGAGAGTGTGGAGATGAAGATTATGATGGTAAGAACATGGTAGAGATTAGAGATGGAGAATAGAGATTAAGAGACATGATGAGAAAAATGAGAGAATGAAAAAGTGAGTGAATGAGTGAGGGAGGGATGAGATTGAGTGGATTGGTGAGTGAGTTTGGAATTAAGAGAGGTAGTATTTATAAGTGAAGGGGTGGCTTCAAGATATATGAACATACATGCATCCATCACATTCGTAGTCAACATCTCTCATTCTGCTCAGACTTCAAGATGGCCAAAGGAGTGTATGTGGTGGTCGGCGGCTCATGGAGGAATGCACATGGTGTAAACGACTTTAAGGCTGATCGGCCCTTAGGCAAGGGGTAGGATGAATATGTCCACGTCCATGCATCCCTTGATCGACAAGTGTAAATAGATAGGCATTGAAAATAGCTTGTTCACACCTTTGGACGTGAATGTTTATTTGAGAAAAAATGAATGTTTTTGTGAGGTTTTGAACTTGAGACCCCTTGCATGTGTTTTACATAGCTTTTGCATGGTTTGCATGGCTTCCCTTTTTTTACGTAAAAGTTGTGCATGCAATTATCCAAACTTTCACATGTGATAATGCATGTGCATTTATGCGATTTTATGCATGTAAAGTGCATGCATATAAGATTATCGACCTGACTTCTTCTCTTTATTCGTTTATTTCCATATTTATTCTTATGCTCAAATACTCGGTGTCTACAAATAGCCCCTACTTTGATTGAATCCTGAATAGGATGAAAATCAAAGTAGCACTGATTTGATGGACACCGGTTAGGGATATGACTTTGAACTGCAAAGTCTGGACGATGCTTGGAAGCTGGAGTCATGCGTCTGACTATTGATGACATGCGTCTCAAGTGGGTGATCTCTGGCGAGAATGACGCCTTACTGAAAACTGGAGGATGCAATTTGAATGATCTCGGACGAGAATAACACCCTACTTGAAGTTTTGATTGATCTCAGGCAAGAATGACGCCCTACTTGGAATATGGATTGATCCCAAGCGAGAATGACGCACTACTTGAAGTTATGAAAGTGACACTTGGAAGCTAAAGTCCTGCACCTGACTGTTGACGACTTGCGTCTTAAGATGATCTCGGGCGAGAACGACGCCGTACTTGTTGGGGAGACTTCATCGAGCACGATGTCGATGGCTCTGGGTTTTAATTTTGATCTTTGATTGCAATTTGATGCCAACAGACTTCACCAGGCACGATGTCGATGGCTCTGAGGTCGAGACTTCACCGAACATGATGTCGATGGCTCTCCTTTTGGTTTAAGTTTGAAGTTTGATGCCAATTTGATGCCGAGAGACTTCATCGGGCACGATGCCAATGACTATGGGGTCGAGACTTCATTGAACGCGATGTCAATGGCTCTACTTTTGTTTTAAGTTTGAATTTCGTTGGCGATTTGATGTCGAGAGACTTCACGGGCCGCTATGCCACTGGCTCTGGTTTTGATTTAGATTTCAACGGTGGCACTTTAATGCCGGGAGACTTCATCGGGCGCGATGCCAGTGTCTTTTATTCCCTGCAAATCACAAGCAAATTTTCTTGTCAATTTTATGAAATTTGAATTTTAATCCGGATATCTTACTTCGAATTGTGTCTGCATAATTATTGAAAAATGCACTTATTTGGGAGCTTACTCCTTTGAGAAGACCACTTATGCCTTATAGGGCACACTAACCGAGCTCCTCTCTGAAGAACATGCACATTTGATCCTTGGAAATAGGCATGAAGAAGGGGACAAACATTTCTCCCTTCTATGCCGATCGACCCTTAGCTTTGAAAGGAATCTTTTCTTCGTACAACACAGCTTTTTGCAAGCCATGCAGGAGACCATTTGACTACAATTATTGTGAGGAACTTATAGTCCAATCGGCCTTTAACTTTAGCCAATGAGTTTCTAACATGTGGCTACGTGGGTCAGTCCATGATGCTTACAAATGGGGAGCTTGAGTCTTGGAATTCATCACAATTCCAACCTCGCTCTTCTTTAGCTTTCTTCTTATTCTGTCACTAAAGTTCTTTTGGGTATTTTGGGTTTTATTTACAAAGCAATGGCTTCTTGGTGGAGAGGAAGCTCTCGTGCTACTCAACCAGCTGTTCATGAACGCCCATACGCAAGGATGGTACAAAGAGAATATCCTAGTAGAGAATTTACGCCAGCGTAGTTAGTTTTTCGCCAGGATAAGCATGCGTGGTTCTTCCATTCTCACACCTCGGTATGCTTCATTTCCTTTACAAGTTTATTTTAATAGCATGTTATCATTGAAAATGACTTGCATGCTACTGCTTGTCTTAGCACTTTAAGTTGAATTTAAAGTAGGAGGATACTCTAAATTTTTCTTTAAGCGCACGTACGTTGCTTTTTGAATTGCCACTAGAGAAAACTTGAACCTTTCTTTTTTATTTTAGCCATAGGATGACTCCTTCAAGACATGCGGGCATATGCAAAAGTGTAGTAGACCTGTCAAAAGACTCAAAGGTGGGGAAGTTCTATCACACTACTGCAGAAAATGCAGGATTCCGCTCTTTCTTGGCTTGTCTGGACGCTTGGAGGGTTCGAGGCAAGACAATATTCGCACTAGCCGTGGTGGAACGTTTTTGGGATACCACTAACTCGTTTCACCTTCCTGTAGGTGAAATGCTGCTTACTCCTGTTGACTTTATGATGATTACTGGCCTCAGCTGGGGTGGCCAATTACTGGAATTTCGGAGGGAAGTCGACCCTCGAATTTTTGAGCTTTTGCATCTTGCTATGGCGCTGCCAGGTCGGAACGACATTATGCGGTACACCTATTTGGTGGCCGTTTTGAGAAGTCCAGATTTTGAGAACCTTCCTCTTCTTCAGCGACAATTTCTATGTTTGGTGCATTTCATCAATGCCACCCTCTTTGCGAATCGTGGAGACACAATTACCCATTTTTGGATGCACCACCTCCTGAATTACGATGAGGTGAGGACTTTCAACCGGGTAGCTGCTACTTATTCCCATATGGTGAAGGGGATGCGGGTCGCCTGCCATTTCACTGGTTCCGACATGGTAGATCGCCCAAGGATCATAGAAGCAAAGCTGCTTAACCTAGGTAGCAGCCTTTGGCGAGTCTTGGAGGTATGCTCCATGACATTTCTTCATAAATTTTGTAGTGTGCAAAATTCCATTTTAATTCTACTAAGGTCTTTCCTGTTGTGTAAGTGTAGGCCTTAGCGTACTTTCTCCCTGTAGTTGGTGGGACCAACTGCAATGATTTGCGCATTTCCACTGCTCGACGATGGTCAGATTATCGATTCTCTTCAAGGACCTGAATGGCCTTAGAAGGATTATCGATTCTCTTCGACCGATACGTTTCTTTTTCACTTCATTTTCCTTTCTTCTTTTGACCTTCTTAGAAGTAACAATAGGTTCAACAGGAAGACATTGTCTGGTCTCCAAGGGAGGGCTTTAGATTGGAGGGCCTTCACTTTGATTTGCATTTGGGGAGGCAAGCGAGCCAGTCTTGTTTGCTGCTGGAGGGCCCTTTTGGTTTAGTTTTCTATCTGGGGGAGCACTTTTTCTTTCAGCACACCGAGGAGTAGCCTTCGAGGGTGTCTGCGGATCCTTCCGAGCTTATCTTTGATAGGCAGGCTTTGACTAGAGCCGAAATGGCTCGTCTGATGGTTGGGGAGCCTACCGAAAATTTCATTGTTCCTACTGATGACTTGAAGGAAGCAGCGGCTCGCCATAGGGGACATTTGGCTTTCACTCGGGTATAATTTCTCGCTTTTTCCATTTGTGGCTTAATGCCTTGTTTTTTCACTGATGGCTCACTAAAGCGTTTTTCGCGTGGAGGGGAATGAGATTAGCTTGAGTGGATGATGAAGAATCAACAATCAATCAAATACTTGAACACACACAAGATTTGGATATGACCTTATGGCAAGGAAAACCACAACCCAAGGTCTAACAGCCCACCATGAACATCCAAATATTCATTAAAGGAGTGCCTTAAAAACACCACCAAATCACTTGGATAAAGTTAACAAGGTTTGAGGGAAAAACTTAGGGAAACCCTAAAATGCATAAGTATCAACATAATCAGCAAAAACTACAAAGAAATTAGTGCCAAGGGGTATTTATACTAAGGGGGTTAAAAATAAAACACATCGTTTAAATCCGAAAATCATGCGCAGAAAACAAGAGATCGTGGGTGCGACGACATTAGTCGCGGGCACGATGAACCGTTGATGACACAACCGCTTCTGAACAGCACTGGGGCTTAGCGGGTGCCACAAAGGATGTCGCGGGTGCGATGGACCAGCTAGAACAGGGTGCGGGCAGTGTTTCTCCTAGGCATTGGTAGCGTCTCACTTCCGTATGGAGATTGAACTCTCTGGAGCAGACGCTGGGAGCGGCCGACCAGGCGCTGGCAGCATCGATCTGCGAAGGCTAGCGAAGACTTTGCCTAGAACTTGTAGCGGGCGCTACAAGCATGGTAGCGGGTGCTACACCTTTCGCCCAGATTGTAGCGGGCGCTACGGCCTCCTGCCCACTTCTCCTTTGCTACTCGTTCATTATCACGGGCGTTACCCCGGTTGTGGTGGGCGCTGCATCTTGGGTTTGCTGGCTTTCTTGTCCTTCTCTTCCTTCCTTGGGTTTTATTGACTCGGGACCACTCCCGGACCCCAATATCATGAAGCTCCTCTTGTCGGGACGACCCAGTACGATCCCGAGGCCCCCGGTGCCGGTGGAACAAAACCCAAGTCGTTCCAACCTCCAACATCGAACGACTCGCCGTAACCACGCCAACTCGATACTCACCACTCTGCCCTTTGAGAAGGTGTAATGGTTCTTGAAATTGAACGGGTGAGCAGGCTTAGCGTGGGAATGCCAGGTCATGATTTATTCCTTCCTGTTAATATCCACAAGCCCGGCTAAGGAAGCTCGGACCCCAACCCAACACAGTTCACTCCCCCTCTTGAAAAAGAGTTGCCCTTAACTCTTGGGAGTTAATACCAAGGCATTCTTCATAAATTGGCTCCATAGAACTTCGAACATCCTGAACGCCACGAGCCATCAGACGAGCCATCCAACAAGCTTCAAACCCCACAATGTATCCGTCGTCAAATGTAAAAAAGTGGTTGGAGGCTTGTTTTGTGGAGGTGAGGGATTAAGGGACGGGATAGGAAAAGTTTGTAGTGCTTGGGAACTCTCATTCTTGCTTGGTTTTGTACAAGGTAATGATAAATCCAAAGGTAGCTCGTCCTCACCAAGAGCACACTCATCCCGTGTTTCACTCAACATGAGAAGGTTCCTCAACTGACTACCCATCCCGTTTTTTAGAGATTTGGTTTCTCGTGGAGAAATGGGGAGTAGTTTGATCTTCTTGCCCTAATGGGTGAAAGTATACGTTTTTTCCAACCCATTGTGCATAGTTTGCTTGTCGTATTTCCATGGACGCCCCAATAAAATGTGACAAGCACTCATAGGAACAACATCACAAATAAGGGAATCATCATAGTTAGTACTAAAAGACAAATTCACTAAGACTTGCTTAGTTACCTGATGCCATCGCAGTCGTTGAGCTAATGGAGTGAGTAAGGTCGAGGGTGAGGTAATAACGGCAACCTAAGCTTCTCGACCATATAAATAGACGCGATATTAGTGCAACTCCCTCCATCAATGATAAGATTGCATACTTTACCACCCACGAAGCACCGCGTTCGGAAAATCACTACCCTTTGGGCCTTATCTAGAGGAGTTTCATGAGTTTGCAAAACGCTTCTCAAAACAAGGGCACCTCCATGAACGGGCGGTACGAGAGCAGCATCCTCCCCGTCACTCACATCTTCTTCATTGAAAACCACTTCGGACTCCTCTTGTGCCTTTTGAAGCTCATCATCAATATCATGGACCTCTTGGAGGGTCAAAGTTCGTCGATTCGGGCAATCCGCTTGATAATGGCCATACCCTTGACATTTAAAACACCTCCTTCCCTCCACCTGTCAAGGAAGTTCTGTTGGAGATGTCATAGCAAGCCCCTTTCTTTTGTTAGTTCGAGGCGTGGGTGTAGACTTGGGTGTCTCACTTAGCCTGGGAGTGTCAGAGTAGGGAGAAGGCGGTTTAAAAGGTGAAACGATAGGCCTAATCAATGGCTTGAAGGTGGAATTCTCGTTTCTTCTCCTCTCAACCTTGAGAGCAAGACTACAAAACTCATCCAACGAATGATAAGGTTGAATCTCAATCTTCTCGGCAATAGAGGGATCCAACCCGTTCAAAAATCGCATCATAGTCTGTACCTCGGGTTCTTGAAGGTCGCTTTTGATGAGGAGTTGCTCGAACTCCTGAATATAATTGCTCACGGACCCTTTACCTTGAGTGAGGGCGTAAAGTTTTCTCAAGACGTCCTGTTTGTAAGTGTTTGGCAAAAAGCGGCGGTTCATCAACTGTTTGAGCCGTGCCCATGAAGTAATTCTCGATCGACCTTCCTTAGCCCTTTGTGCTTTCACATTCTCAAACCAAAGTGAAGCGGCTTTGGTGAGTCTCAAACTAACTATCTTAAAGGATTTTTCATCGTTGTACTCTCTGGTTTTAAAGATCCGATCCATGAGTTGCACCCATTCGAGATAATCGTCGAGATCATTTGAACCATTAAACTTCGGGATATCGATCTTGACGTCTTGGAAATCGTCACGAGGGGGCCTATCATGCACCACCCAACGAGGGCGACGTCGAGGGAAGCCTCTACCATCGTCACTCGACTCAAAGGTAAGAGGAGGACAGATAGGGCTTTGGGCAGGCCTCCGAAGTTCAATTCGTGGTGGACCTTGGAGGTTCAAAGCAATGTTGTTTACTTGAACCGCAAGGTTCTCAAAAGTCTGCTAGAGGGTGTAAATTCGAGTCTCCACTATTCTAGCTCGAGGGCTACTCCGGTGGCTTGATTCGTCTCGATTGGAATTAACTTCTTCGTCCATATCGAGAGAAGGGTAAGGAACGGTATGTGTTTGGGTTGTTTTTGTTGAGTTTGGGAGTTTTCTTGTAGTTGGCTAGTGTTTGGGTAAGGGTTCTTTGTGTTTTAATCACATTGACATTTCATCGAACACCTTCCGAGCACTGTTTTCCAACTTCTCCTCAAAGCTCCAAATGACTTCAAAATTCACCAAATGCACACACAATGCAATGTATTCCAATACTCTTGAATAGCAAAGGGAATAAGGAACACCAATATTTGCATACAATCCACAAAACCCAACAGTAGAGAACTATACTAGCAAGAACAATAAACAAAACTCAAGCTAAACCAAACCTTGAGCTCTGATACCAGATGGAGCGTTTGTCGCGTGGAGGGGAATGAGATTAGCTTGAGTGGATGATGAAGAATCAACAATCAACCAAACGCTTGAATACACAAAAGAGTTAGATATGACCTTGTGGCAAGGAAAACCACAACCCAAGGCCTAACACCCCACCATGAACATCTTAAAGGAAATCCACCAAATATTCATTAAAGTAGTGACTTGAAAACATCACCAAATCACTTGGATAAAGATAACAAGGTTAGAGGGAAAAACTTAGGGAAACCCTAAAATGCATAAGCATCAACATAATCAACAAAAACTACAAAGAAATTAGTGCCAAGGGGTATTTATACTAAGGGGGTTAAAAATAAAACACATCGTTTAAATCTGAAAATCATGCGCAGAAAACAAGAGATCGTGGGCGCGACGAAGCGTTGATGACACAACCGCTTCTGAACAGCACGGGGGCTTAGCGGGCGCCACAAAGGATGTCGCGGGTACGACGGACCAGCTAGAACAGGGCGTGGGCAGTGTTTCTCCTAAGCGCTGGTAGCGTCTCACTTCCGCGTGGAGATTGGACTCTCTGGAGCAGACGCTGGGAGCAGCCGACGAGGCGTTGGCAGCGTCGATCTGCGAAGGCTAGCGAAGACTTTGCCTAGAATTTATAGCGGGCGCTACAAGCATGGTAGCGGGTGCTACGCATTTCGCCCAGATTATAGCGGGCGCTACGGCCTCCTTCCCACTTCTCCATTGCTGCTCGTTCATTATCACGGGCGTTGCCCCGGTTGTGGTGGGCGCTACAACTTAGGTTTGCTGGCTTTCTTGTCCTGCTCTTCCCTCCTTGGGTTTTCTTTACTCAGGACCACTCCCAGACCCCAATATCATGATGCTCCTTGTCTCAGCACAGCCAAGTACGATCTCGAGGCCCCCGGGGCCGATGGAACAAAACCCGAGCCTCTCCAACCTCCAACATCGAACGGCTCGCCGTAACCACGCCAACTCGATACTCATCACTCCGCCCTTTGAGAAGGTGTAATGGTTCTTGAAATTGAACGGGTGAGTGGGTTTAGCGTGGGAATGTCGGGTCGGGATTTCTTTCTTCCTGTCAATATCCATAAGCCTGGCTAAGGAAGCTCGGACCCGAACCTGACACGGTTCACTCACCTTTATGTAGCCGGGAGGATATTATGGTCTTCTCTTAGACAAACATGCAGAAAGTCCGGAGCATGCCGAGGGTGAAGGCATGCTGTTTGGATTAATTGCCCTCATGCTGAATGACCATGAAGTACTGCAGCGTTTTTATTCCAACCCAGTGAGTCATACCTCTCGGCTTTCTCTATCCCTGTGGATTCTCATGATTTTCTTTTCCACGCAACAATCATATGCTTGCATTCGCCTTCTACTGAGGGAAGGCATAACAGCTAGGGAGTTCATCGATTAGAACTTTGTGAACGACCAATATCGAGGCCTAATGCCAGTCTTTGAGGATGATGGTGGCGAACTGCACTTCCATGTGAGCTTGCCACCCTCCGGGAGCACTTTGAGGCGGCCTACTCGCCATTCTTTGGCGGGAGAAACTAGTAGGAGGACTTGTCACGGTGATCCAGGAGAAGGATCGTCTTTCAGGAGGGACCAAGACTTGATGGGAGAACGTCAAGCTCCCCAAGCTAGCTCTTCCAGGTCTTCGGGAAGTAGAAGAAGATCTCCTGGCATACCGGAGTACATGTGGAGGACTGCTCGGAATCTAGTGGATTCCATGGTTCAAAGGATAGGTGCCCAGTCCATGAGCGCCTCAGTATCATCCTCACTGGATCGTTCCTTATTCCAGGAAATCCGCGAGACACTCCATAGTGGGCATAGTGGGGAAGAGCAGTTCGTTTGACCAAGCCAACTGCCAGCTGACTAGAGACAGAAATCCCGCCAATTTCATCCGGATTACAACTGAACCCGCAAGAATTTCCTATGGGCTGGGGAATGGAATCCGCGAGAAACTATCCAAGCCCAAAATACAAAAATCTGCGAGAATCTGTCGGGGCCAAAAATACTAAAAATCCGTGAGAATCTGACAGGGCCAAAAATGCAGAAATCCGTGAGAATCAGTCTGGACCAAAAATGCAAAATCCGCGAGAATCTTTCGGGCCGAAAAATGCAGAAATCCGTGAGAATTTGTCATTTGGGCTGCTGAAAATACTATCTTGAGCTGAGCTCAATTTTTTAGTATCTACAGTTAGCCCCCACTTTGACAGAGCCTGAGTAAGGCGAATGTCAAAGTAAACATCTTTGAAAATGCTGATAGTTAATCGGAGGTAGTCCGCTACTAATTTGATTGTTGGATATTGTCCAAGTTAAATTATCCAAGGGTAGCTTGAATAATAGAAATTTGACCAGAGGTAGTCCGATGCTGAATTGGTTGCTGGATATCGACCAGACTTGATCATTCAAGGGTAGCTTGAATACTAAAAATTATCCAGAGTTAGTCCGATGCTAGCTTAGCTGCTGGATATTGTCTAGGCTTGATGTGATCATTCACCTAAAAATGAACAAGTTTATGAGCATATGATCTATAAAATAAAGTAAGATAAAATAAAATAAAAATAAAAATAAGAAAAATAAAATAAAGTGACATAAATAAGACAAAAAAATAAGAAATAAAAATGAAAAAATAATAATAATACTAGTAAAACAACCAAAATAAAAGAAAATAATAACAAAAGCAAAATAAAAAATAAAAACAAAGTAAAAATAAAAATAAAAATAAAAACAAAATAAAGATAATGGTAGTAATAATGAAGAGAGATAAGAGTACTTCCCTTCAATGTACTTTTACCATCTTCTTCTCAACCACATCTGCATTTCACAAGCCTCAACTTGCATCCTTAACCATAAGCCCCCACATTTGCCTTCCATTTTGAGCTTCAAGCTCCTCATTTGCTCCGGCAAATCCGCGAAGACCTCCTTTGTTGAACAGGGAGTAAGTTTCTCATCTTCATTTTGAGGAGCAGATCGGGAAACCGCGAGGTGCCGAGGTATCCAGCTGTGCTTTCACCCGGATTTTGCAAACTTGCAATTAGTAAGCTCAACTTTTGAAAATTGGGCAGATTCAAGTGCAAAATCCGCGAGAATTTCACACTTTCAGATCTGCATTTTCTTTGCTTGCTTGGGAAATCCGCGAGACCTCCATTACTGAGTAAGTTTTTGTGAAATTTTTAGAAAATCCGCGAGAATCTTGGTTAAAACTGAGCCGAACATGTTTCTCTTACAGTCAAATTTTGAATCTTTGAAGTTGCACTTAAGACACCATTGATGAGCAAGATCCGCGAGAAACTTGAGCCATTGACGAGCTGAATCCGTGAAGATTTGACAAACTTTTGGCAAGAATCCGCAAGAAGCTGGTGTAAGTTTCTCACTCTCGCCATTTACAAGCTCCATTTTAGACACTTTGTTTCCAAAATCCGAGAGAAGCTCGATTAAACTGTACTTGAGTTCCGCTTTTTCGAAAACTCAACAGATTCGCGAAAATCTCCTTGGACTGCAACTGGGTATTTTTCATATAGTCAAATTTCAAGCTTTTTTTTTCGAGAAGCCATTGTTGAGCTTTTGTTCGGTCTGAGAAGCTGAAAAATCTGCGAGATTCTTGGCTGAATTTTGGCAAATTTCTTGGAAAATTTGACAATTTTCTAGACCAAATTTCCTCAAATCCGCGAGAATCTGAGCTGGCAACTTTAAGAATCTGAATTCTGTTTTTTTTTTACAGTTTCAGAACACAAATCCGCGAGGAACCCAACTGTAGATCCGAAACTGAGTAAGTCCTTCAACTCAACTTCGATTTGTTGCTTTTAACTTGAGATGGTGAGTTGTTGTACTGAGCTATGCTGCAAGTTGTGTTTCGGCTTGGAATGTTTTTGGCAGCCAAAACCAAAATCAGCGAGGAGTTCCAGATTTTGAGTCTATGCTTGTAAAACTCAATTTTTCGAAAATTTGGCAGATTTTTCTTAGATAAATCCGCGAGATTTTGCAGTTCTTAAGGCTGTTTGTGAAGCGGAATTTTGAACCAAGAAAATCTTGAGTCTCTGTTTTTTGGTACGCTGTCAACAGTCAGGTTATCATGAGTGTCGAGACACAAATCCGCGCGGATTTCAGTTATTCCCGAGCACGTGAGCTAATTTCCTCTGAATAAAGTCAAATTATAAAATCCTCCAACAAAAATATACTATGTATGAGGTAAGAAATCCGCAAGAATCTAGCAGAACATGTGCACATGTCTTATATTTTTTAATTCTGAAAAATGCTACCAAGTCTTGAACTCGAATCCGCTAGGATCAAGTTTTGGATGTATTATGTTTCAGAAAATTAAAGTCCATAATGTTGACCTTTCATGCTCATTTTGTAGCTGAAATCCGCAAGGAGCCCAGTTGCGTTTGAATATTTTTGCTTCATTTTTACTGTCAAGTCCGCGTGGAACTCACAAAAATCCGCGAGACACCAAGCTGAATTAGAGCTGTATTTTTCTTGTTTCAATGCTGCGATTTCGGTAACCTAACTGTCTCTCAGGGATATCCTGAATATTTCCAACAGGGTTGGTCTCACGATGTCTATCAGACACCTACAGAATTTAAAGACATCCCTCCTGAGGCTCCTATTTTGGCCATGTCTGCCCCAAGCGCCTCTTGCTTCTTTGACTCGTCTTCTTCATACTTCATGGGTAAGGAGGAACCGGTTGAGAAAGAATATGGTGATGACTGGAGTCTAACCCCAGTCCTAAGGGCTCTTGTCTTGCAAGGTCATTACCCATGCTCCTATCACGTTGACGAGTCAGGGCGAGTTTATACTTATGAAGCTCCTACAACTTCATGGGCTGAGGAACCTAATGCAGAAGAGTACCATCCCGACCCTACTCCTCAACCTTCCTCCTAGGCAGCTGACGGGTGGAACTACTTAATTGGAGAAAACCCCACTTCTTCGCTGATGGACCGACGCTTTGGTTTTTCAGGCCCGAAATTTATAGACTTAGTCTGTGATGAAGAGGATAATTGAAAATTACTCATGTATGATGCTTAAACAACTTTTGACTTATCATTTATTTGACTCATGAACTATCCTAAATGCATACGAAGATTAATGAATGTCATGAATTATTATGCTTTTATTCATTGCTTTCCTTTAAGAGAAACTAAATGAAATGCAAAACACAATAAAAGAAAGACATTGAGATGTGGTCAAAAGAAAATTTCCATAAATACTAGCCGAAGTAATCAAACTTGATAACATCAAAATTTTACATAACAAGCCCCCATGCAAATAAGGATCCGGGCTTTTAATCCACATATAAGCCCTAACAAATCCGCAAGGATCCAACTCGCTCCCAGAGCCCAGCATTATAGATGACCTATTATCATGGATACCCCTTCTATTTCTAAAAAATCCGCGAGGCTTCATTTTGTGACTCCTCATTGATGTTGGCCCATTATCATGATCCACCTCACTTTTTTTTAAATCCGCGAAGACCCACGTTTCTCAATTAGTGAAATCCATTACCGCCCTATTGCTACTCCACGTCCACTAAATTCGCGTGGACCCATATGGACGACTTCAAACCACTAGGTCAATTCAGAGCACACTTTAGTCCCTAGTTAAATCCATGAGGAGTCCAAACATAACCATACCTTAATAACATGACTTCAAAATTCAAAATTTGTTAGAAATTTCTGAAAATCCGCGAGGATCTGGCTCACCTAATCCGCTCACCCAAAATTTTAAATTCAAAATTCTGCTAACAAACTTGGAAATCCGCGAGAATTTATTATCCGCGACAACCTAGACTTCCAGCCACCCTATTCTACTTCAGCACATTCGGAAAAATATGCGAGGAGTTCTGATTCACCTTATCCTCTTCATAACAGAATTTTAAACAGTAGATCCTGCACAGGCTATCAAATCCGCGAGGATTTAATACCCGTATCACAAACTTTACCAACAACTTATTCTGTGCTTCAGTTTATTCTACGAAATCCGCGAGGATTGTCCTCCTTCCAGCTGAGATATCTCAAAGACGTTGTTCCAGAAAGAACTAGAACAATGGATGTTTTCTATTCCTTTTGCCGAAAAAGAAGAACTGAGAAGGTATAACCTCCACACCCTAGTTAGTCTGAGACAAGTACGAATTATGTTGGATTTTTTGAGGGATGCTGCTGAATTTTGGGACCCTGAACTTCATCTGTTTAGGTTTAGGGAGAAAGAATTATGTTTTCTTCCTGAATAATTTGGGGCGATCTAAGGTTTCAAATTTACTTCCACTCCAGTAATTCCAACTTCTTCTAAAAATACTGCCCCGAGATATTCTTCTCTACTAGGACTGGAGGGAAGCAACCTAGAGAAAGTCCTAGAAGGTGAAAAAGTAAACTTTCTGCCTTTAATCTCCTTATTCAAAAGCGGTGACGAACAAAACAGTGTCGAGAAAAGAGTTAGATTTTTAGCTCTGTGCTTGCTAGGAGGGTTCTGTTTCTATCATGGTGGTACAGGCAGTGGTCCGGCCTCATTAATCAATATTACTAAGAGTCTCCGCTGTGGTTGAAACCATCTTGTGCTTGGATCAGCTGTGTCATGAACCCGAAGGCGACTTCTTGGGAAGCCCCCCTGCTTCTTCAAGTAAATTTCCCTTTTTAATTTTCAAGTTCTTTAGTGAAATCCGCGAGAATTTTTAGACATATTTTTGCCAATTTTCTCGAAAAATGCATGTCAAACACATTCCTTTTTCTGAATTTTGTCATTGGATCCGCGAGAACCCAACTTGAACAAATATTTATTCCTGAAATTTTCTAGAAATCCGCGAAAATCCCCCAATATTATCTCCTAGCATTTCCTTTCGATTTTCATGCTAGACAGTATTAATTCTGACTATCCTTCGCAAATCTGCGAGAATTTGTCCTGTTGAGAACCTGAATCCTCTTGCTTGCTCTTGAAGGTATGGTTAATGGAACACACTCGTTTCTTAGCACCTCCGAAGAATGAACGGACATTCCGGATGTCCCAGTTTTGCCAACGCATCCGCAAGTACAATGAGCGTTCGACAGACAAGTGGTTGAAATGGTTCATAGAGGAGATGATCGTCAAGTGGCATATTACTTGGTGGCAAATGAGGGAAGTAGTGACTGTTGATCTCCGGTGCCCATTTGTGAGGCTTGTGGGTTTTACTCACACCACCTATTATTTCCCGGAGCAGGCTAAATTCAGGTGAGAAGGAAACAGTGGATACCATCACTCTATATTCTCCCCAAGCCTAAAGTCATTACTAATGATGCTGCAAAAGTTAGATCTTGGCAAGACTATTGGATGAGTAGACTTGTGCTTACTGTACCCACAACTGGAGGGAGCACCTTCGTATCTGAGGCTTATCGCCATTGGATAACGGAAACAGACCCGGCTATTCGGAAGGATTTGAAAGAGAGAGAAGAAAAAGGGTGGCAACCACTACCCGCTGGGGTTCGTCCTCCTAGTTCAACTGCTACGACATAGCGCACTCGCCCCCGGGAAAGACTCTTGGTGATAAGGGAACCTAGGCTCGATCAAACTTCATCTCGACAGACTCCAACTAAGAGTGATGGAAAAGGGAAAGAGAAGGCTCAGAGTGACGCGAATGTTAGGAAGAGACAACGAAGAGCTTCCTTAAAAGGTGAAGGGTCTAGGTCCAGCACCACTCCTGAAGCAGGAAAGAAACTCAAACAAGATTAAAGAATTGATGCTGCTTTGCCTTGTGTTTTTAAGCTTTTCTTTAGCATACATTTTTTTAATACCGATGAACATTTAGTTGCAAGTTTGAAACTCGCATGCTTGATGTGTTTTGTTTTTTGAATTGTGTGATTTCGGATTTTAGGGCTTTGAACTCAATTGGAATAAAAATTGCATTTGCGAATTTAGCAAAATTCTCGATAATATCTGTAAAATCCGCATGGATTTCTGCATATATATAAAAACTCAAATTTGCAATTTTTATGGAAAAATCCGTAAGGACTTCTGTTTTATTCCTGAGATCACGGTAAAGAAACTAACAGCCCTCAATAAAAACAGAACCGCAAGGATTCAATCCCTTGTATTTCCGAACTGAATCAAATAGAGCGAAAATCATATAACCTAAAAGAATAGGTCACCAAATCGGTGGATACAGGCCAGAGAGGAATGGGAATCCGCGAGGAGCCTATAAGAAATCTACATGAATTTTGGGCCGGAAAATCAAAATCCGCCTGGAACCTAGTTGAATTTGACCATGAACTCAATCGAGTTTGATTCTGAGGTTTAGAAATAAGGCCTATGTGTACTTGGGCTGAAGGTGAAAAATCCGCGAGAGTCCAAATGTTGGGGAACTTGAGAGAATTTGGGCTGAAGGCAATTCATGCAAATTTTGGCCCAAATTTTGCAAGATCCGCGAGGATCTGTGTTGCTTTTAAGGCCCAATATTGAGTTAGGCCTGCAGAATGGCACAATTCAAAACTCAGGCAAGCAAAACCCACGAGGATCTGTCGAGGCTTGGATAGGACTTCTGAAATTTTGAACCTTACAGAGAATTTGGATTTTAAGTTTCATGAGATCCGTGAGGAGCCCATGTTGCTTTAATGGCCAAAATTAGGTTAGGTTGAGCTTTAAGTAACATTAGCCATAAAAACAAGCAACCGAAAGAAATTATCGGGAAATTTATTTGTTTGGGCCGGACTTATGAAAAGCTTCCTACGTATCCACTTTGTGAGTGGAATCAGGCCATCATAGTTCAAGAAAGTAACAAAATTCAGTTGCTAACTCGATGAATTAGTGGCTAGTAATTTGAGAATAGTTGTTGGTTTTAGTCACCAGTTTCTATATCCACCTTTACCCTTAAGCGTAAAACTTTTTCAGCTGATCTAAGTTAGTTAGCTGAGCATATTCTTCGGCTTCCAAATCCATCAACTTCACAGCTCCTCCAGGAAAAATTGCCTTTATGATGTATGGACCCATCCAATTGGGCTGAAACTTCCCTCTTGGGTCCTGGATAGGTGCCCTTATTTCTTTCATTAGAAGATCACCTTCCCCGAGGTCTTTTGGCTTAACCTTTCTGTTGAACGCCCTAGATATGCGGTTCTGATATATCTGGACATTATGCATGGCTCTAAGTCTTCTCTCATCAATATTAACTAATTCCTCATATCTATCCTTAGCCCAATCCGCCTCCGAAATCCGGCTTTCAACTATAATTCGTAGGGAAGTTATTGTCACCTCTACTGGTAAAACCGCTTCTATTCCATATACTAAGGAGTAAGGAGTTGCTCCGGTGGATGTATGAATAGAAGTCCGATAACCCCACAATGTAAAAGGTAATTTGTCCGGCCAATCCTCATAAGTTGTGGCCATCTTTTCTATTTTCCTAGTGACGTTCTTGTTAGCTGCCTCAACTGCTCCGTTAGTTTGAGGTCGATACACTGAAGATCTATGATGTTGGATCTTATACTTAGCTAACAACTCTGTTGTTTCCTTCTTAAAGTGAATTCCATTATCACTTATCAACTCATGAGGTACTCCGTAACGACATATTATGTTTCTAAGTATGAATTTGGCGACGTGCTTAGAAGTCAATTTTGCATAAGATGCCGCCTCTACCCATTTTGTGAAGTACTCAATGGCTACAAGCTCACACTCATGTCCTCTTGTTCCTTTAGGAGTGATCTTCCCTATGATATCAATGCCCCACACAGAAAATGGCCAAGGCGAGGTTAAAGTAGTTAAAAATAAAGGAGGTTGCTGTTACAAGTTCGCATAGATTTGACACTTGTAGCACTTTTTCACATAATCGTGACAATCAGCCTCCATAGTTGACCAGTATACCCCATTCTTTGTATCTTTTTGGACAACATCCGTCAATTCATATGTGGAACACATTCTCCTCCATGAACTTCTCCCATCAAGTTCTTGGCTTCATTCTGGTCAAGACAAAGCAGATTAATGCCCATGTCAGTTTTCTTGTACAACTGATCTTGTATCAAAGAATATTGTGAAGTCAGGAGTCTAATTGCTCTTTGCGATCTCGTCATAGAATTTTCAGGGTAAGCTCCTTTGGTGAGGTATTGGTAAATGTCATAATACCAACAAGTTGGATCTACCTCACAAACCTCTAAAGAGTAAATATAAGCTGGTTGAACCCTTCGCTTTACACATACAGGCATAGACACAGCACCTCTCGGGATATTAAGCATGGATGACAGCTTGGCCAAAGCATCAGCTAGTTCGTTATGTTCCCAAGGTAGATAAGTGAAAACTATCTAATCAAAATGCTCCGCTAAGTCTCTTACATAAGCTTGGTAAGGTGCCAAAGCTTCATTCTTCACTTTCCATTTATTAGAAACTTGATTTATTATGAGACTTGAATCACCAAATATTCTTATGCATTTTATGCCCATTTCCATCGCGGCTTGCATACCAATGATGCATGCTTCATATGCAGCTGCATTGTTTGTTGCTTCAAAATCCAATTTTACCGAAATCGGAGTATGTACTCCTTTAGGTGAAACCAAATTAATTCCTACTCCATATCCACTTTGATTGGAGGCCCCATCAAAATACATATCCCAAATGTCTTCCTGGGTTTGAAATACTTCTTCGTTAGGAAATTTAAGTTCTTGTTAATGGGCCTCTTCTATAGGTAAATCGGCCAGAAAATCTGCAACCACTCTTCCTTTCATGGCTTTCTGTGGAACAAATTGTAAATCGAATTCTGACAACATGACCATCCACCGAGCTACTCTGTTATTGACCAATGGTTTCTCCATCAAATATTTGAGAGGGTTCATGAAAGCGGTCACGTGCACAGTATGAGCAAGCATATAGTGACGTAATTTCCTCGTTGCCCAAACAAGAGCAAGGGACAACCTCTCTATGTTGGAGTACCGAGTCTCATATTCCAGGAATTTCTTACTTAAATAATATATAGCTCGTTCTTCTCCTTCATATCTTTGGGCTAACATAGCCCCCTTTGATGTATAATTGGATCAAAGTGATCTCATTACACACGAAAATCAGGATCTTTATGAACAAAGATAAGAATCTTCCTCTCTAAGTTCTTAAGGATCAAACGAAATGAATGAAACAAGATGGAAATCAAAGAGATTCAATGGAATGTACCAATGATGATTGAGATGAACGAACGATAGAATTTGATAAGGCTTGAGAACTCTTGAAGATATAGACACACCACTTCAAGAAGATCTTCAACTCTTCCTATCACCAACCAAGCTAGCCAAGCATGGAATAGAAGAAGAGATTTGGCGATTCTTCCCTCAAGAAGAACGATTCTAGCAAAGCTAGAGAGAACACAAAAGCATGATGCCTTTACTTTGTATTATTTTGTGAATGATTAAATGAATACAAAGGCCTCCCAAAGGGTCTATTTATAGTAGTATAGGACCCTTAGGCGTGACTCCTATCAAGAATAGAATGATTCCTAGCTTACATCATTCAATACAAATATGACATCATAAAAGACTCATATGTACATGGCTAGAAAGAAACAATGATAATTCCTTCAATTGTGATCCAATCTTCAAGATTCTTGAACCATTAGAAAGCTTATTCCTTGCTCTTCATTCGGTCTTTAGATGTCATCTCCAATTGACTTATGAAACCTAAAATACGGGACAAAGTATTCCACCGTGTACGTGATGTCCTTCATATGTAAGAATGACTTACTCTTTCTCCCTGTATCGCCTTGATTTTTGCGGGATCAACCTCAACACCTCTAGAACTTACTATAAAACCTAACAGTTTGCCTGAAGTTACTCCGAAGGCATGATTTAACCTCATTTCATAGTTCATACTTACGAAGCCTAAGGAAAAATTTTCTAAGGTTATCCAAATGTGTATCTCGGTCCACGGATTTAATGATCATATCGTCCACATAGACTTCTGCTTCTTTATGCATCTTATCATGAAACAATGTGGTGGCAGTCCTTTGATAGGTCGCTCCGGCATTCTTCAACCCGAATGGCATCACTACATAACAAAGCGTTCCCCAATGAGTAATGAATGTTGTCTTCTCCATATCTTCTTCGACCATCTTAACATGGTTGTAACCTGAGTACCCATCCATGAATGAAAGAAGGGCATGATCACAAGTATTGTCTACGAGAACATCAATATGGGGTAAAGGGAAGCCATCCTTCAGACTCGCCTTGTTTAGATCTTTAAAGTCTACACACATCCGAACTCTCCCGTCCTTCTTCGGAACTGGGACAACATTTGCTATCCATTGTGGATATTTTGACACCCTAATGAATCCTGCACTTAAATACTTTTCAACCTCTTCTTTGATCTTCAACGCCCATTCTGGTTTCATACGACGAAGCTTCTGCTTTACTGGTTTAGCGTCAGGGTAAAGTGGTATTATATGCTCAACTATCTCCTTGTCTATACCAGGCATATCTTGGTATGACTAGGCAAAGACATCTACGAATTCTCGTAGGAGTGAAGTAAATTGCGTCTGCTCCTCGAGAGTTAAAGATTTCCCGATTTTGGTTAGTTTAGGTTCTTCCGGGGTACTTAGATTCACAGTTATGGTCTCCTCAATCACCGAGATTCGATTTTCGTGGTCCTCCACAGCCTTTAAAAGGTCTTTAGGAATTTCATATTCATTTACAGCATCATTATTATTTTCATTTGAGGCAAAGCAGTTCAGGGATGGGGGATGAGAAGAGTCGTAAACGAAAGAGTTCATTGAATTGAATTGAGAAACAAGAACATCAATAGATGACTCAACAGACCCTCCTGAAGTAGATGCAATAGGCCTAGTGGGTTTAAAGCCCGACTCTAGAACAGACTCGAAAAATGGAAAAGAAACGGAATAAAAACTAAACCCAGACCCATGAACAGACTCTCCTAAAGCTAGAGTGAACTCCTTGTCACCATCGGCCGCTATCCAAGTGATTTTCTTACTCTCTTGGCCCCATGTTGTGGTGAGCTTAGTAGGATCAAAATCCAGGCTTGATAAGGCTAGAGAAAGTGCCGCCGGAGGTTTCTCTTCTTTCTGTGCCTCTTGACCAAACAGAATCCCAAAGATATTACTCCCGGCTAGATGAGTCCAATCTAGTGGGGACCTTTTCTCCCGCGCTGGTGTAAATAGTTCCTCCTCGAGTAGCATGCAGACGTTGAAAATCTCCAGACCTGTAACCAAAATCCCCTTGCTTTTCAAGTAGTACCGCTCCGGAAAGCCGAAGTACGGGAAACAATCTCCTTCTTTCACAAATTGACCATTAAGCGTGAGTGGATACGGCTTTACACTATAAAGCAGTATTGGCTCATTCTTCTTAACCCTCACGACCCTTTTGGCTAATCGTTGCTCCTCCTCAGTTGGGGTATACCCTAATCCAAAATGATGATTACCTTTTTGAGTCAAGATGAAAGATGTAGGCCCTTGAGCTCTCCTTCCTAAAGGTAAACTAGGAAAATAAACATGCTTCTTGAGGATAGCATTAACTTTCCGGTTGGAATAAGGATCAAAGTCCAATGGTGCTTCGTCCTTCTCTAAAGTAGCGACAATGTCGAAGTGATGGAATTCCTCATCCTTTGAGTTATGTTCCACTTCGAACATCGGCTTTTTAGAAGCAATCACAGCAGATAGTTCTTCCCCTTTGATAGTCATCACTTGCCCTTTAACCATCAACTTTACCTTCTGGTGTAAGGTAGATGACACCGCTCATTGTTCGTGCAACCAAGGGCGCCCTAGTAGTAAGTTAAAGGAAGCTGGAATATCCAAAACCAGAAACTCAATGTTGCTAGAAATTGTATCCATAGTGATTGGCAAGAGGATTGAACCCAAAACTCGTCTAGGAGTATTATCATAAGCCCTAAGCTGGATGGCTTGTTGAGTAAGCTGACAGGATTGAATACCCAGCTTTTGAGCTGTCCTCCATGGCCAAATGTTCACGGCGGATCCGTTGTCAACTAAACTAAAGGTATCACTTTATTAGAACAACCAACAGATAGGTATAAGGCCTTGTTGTGTGCAAGACCTTCTTTAGGCAAATCCTCATCACTGAAGGTTATAGTACTCTCGCCTGATGTGACAAAAGATACTACCTCCTCGGGTGTGGTTTCAGGTGACACTTCAATCTTACTTAAAGCGTCGATTAAAGCTTGCCTATGCTTTTGTGAGGCGGCAAGTAATTGCCAAACCGTGATGTCCATCTTCAATCTCTTTAATTGTTTCAGCATAAGGCCTTTTTCAGGAGTAGGGACCGCCATCACCCCGACTTTTTCATTCCCTTTGTCTTGAGGTTGGACTTAGGAAGGACCTCCTAGATAGTTATGGCGTCCTGACCGGGTAAGGAAGGTAACGCCTGGGGTTTTAGTTTGACTTGATTTTGCAACTCCCCAAAAGTCGTCGTCGCTGTCGGAATTCCAGAAGTTGTTATCGACATTATTGGTGTGAGGCTCACCATAGACATCTTCCTCATCGCTAGCCCATAATCCATTCACCCCATAGTCATCAGACAAACAACGCGTTATGTAGGTGGACTTCTTTTTATCAGTAATGAAGTCAAAAGGATCCCATTCACATTCTTCGAAAATAGCATGTATGTGTAAAGAACCTAGCGGGTTGGCAATGTTGCTAGGTTTATGCGCTGCCTTTGGTAAAGGTAGCTGCTTTGACCTAACATCTCCTCAATTCTATTCTTCAGAATGAAGCATTGTTCGGTATCATGTCCCCGAGCCCTGTTGTATTTACAGAACTTACTTGCATCCCAACCTCGTGGCTTCTCTTTTGGCTCAGGTTTTAAGTCGGGAAGAGTAATCATTCCCTTGCTTAATAGACGCTCTAAGGCTTGAGCGTATGTGGTGTCTATCGAGGTGTATTCAGTGTAGTGTTGTAGAGCATTCACCTCATTCCCTTTGTTAGCCGAAGTTGATGGGTCAGCTGGCTTCATGTTGGCGTAAGTATTTTTCCAACCCCCAATTGTGACCCCCTTTGCGAACTCACTTTCAATCTTCGTTCCAGCTAACCTCAACGAGACAAAGTCTTTGAGAGGTTGGAACCTTAAATGAGTGTTGTACGAGGGTTGTAGACCTCGAACAATCATGTCAACTTGGTGTTCCTCAGACGGTCAATCCACCATTTGAGCTGCTTTTGCTCTCATCGAGCAAAGTAGTCAGAGAAACACTCTTTTTCTCCTTGCTTCATTAGCTCCATGTCCCTTAAGGTGACAGGCATATCAACGTTGTAGGAGTATTGATGTAAAAACTCCTTGCAAAGTGTGTTCCATTGTGAAGACTTGGTAGGACTAAGTGTGTTGTACCACTTCATAACGTCCGGGCCAAAAGTCCAAGGAAAGATAATATGGTAGATATCTTCTTCAACTCCTTTTAATGTCATAGCCCCCCATAAAGTTCCTCACATGTTGATGTGGGTTCTCAGTACCATGGAACTTGATATCAGGCATGTTAAATTTAGGGGGAAGCCTACCACTTGGGACAGGCGTGAAACCTATGTCGTCTACGAAGTGGTTGTTAAAAAGGGTAGA
This sequence comes from Portulaca oleracea, assembly GCA_029582165.1. Taxonomy (NCBI): domain Eukaryota; kingdom Viridiplantae; phylum Streptophyta; class Magnoliopsida; order Caryophyllales; family Portulacaceae; genus Portulaca; species Portulaca oleracea. Next base: position 24,148,577 of record CM055873.1, on the reverse strand, counting down.
TTCCTTCAACATTTGTTCAATTCGGTCAAGTCTCGAGTTCGACACTTCGTGGACTGATCTATCTTTCTCCTTTCCTGATTGCTCAACTTCACCCGAAACGCGATTCTTCATATTTGAATTCTTTGCCTCCTCCATGGCGTGAATGACAGCATCAATCCTTTGATTTTGCGCCTCAAGTTATGCATTCATTGTGACTTGCATATTCAAGATTACGTTGGTGAGTTGTTCCATTTCATTTCGTACAGGAGGCACTTGCTCCTCTTCTGGATTGCCCTGGGGCTGATCTTCAGGATGGTCGCTGCTAGAGTCTGACATTGTCTCAGATGGATCAATTACCAAAGACTCAACTCCCTCAACAGATGCTTCTTCGTCGGTTGTTTCTTTATCAATTGCTTCAGATGATGGTGAACCCGATCCTCGTTGCTGTCGTATTGGATGTCAAAAGTCTCCAACCGGCCGGTCTCCTCCCTTTGATATACCCGACACCAACCTATTCTGTCCTGAAAGATGGGGGAATTCAAAGACTCAACTCAACGTCAACCCCTAAGACTTTATGTATGCAATGGATGAAGAATTTTATTTGCATCTCGAATGACCGAACTAAAGCTCTAAGTCATATGCGAAGCCCAAATAAAACTCTTATGCAAATGCAGACTCGAGCTAGAAAGACATATTTAGACTTTACTGGGCCGAGCCCAACGTCAAACTTTCAGGCTCAGGCCTCACGTAAGGGCTAAATATATCACTTTTAGCTAACTACACACAACAACGAGCCCATTTGAACCACACAAGGTCGGACTCACTCAGAAATCCGCGAGAATCTCCAAGGCCCGAACATACTTGTGTGACCCAAATGGCCTGCTTGTACTAGATGGGATGACTTTATGCAAATGTATGATCCTAAAAACCCCTTAGTTTAGATCTCGTAGGAACCAAGCTCACTAGAAATCCTCGCGGATTTCTTGGGCTCAGGTCACTATAGGGCCTAAACCAAGGTTGACAACTAAGGGAAAGAGCCAGACCATTAATTTGGGCTATACAAGACCCGGCCTAACATGGGATCCGCGAGGACCTCCGAGGCTCGAATCTTGTATAGACCAAATTAATTATCTTGGCCCACCATGCAAAACATGACTATTTTTACTACTTTTTTTTTTAAGTCTAAGCATTATGGCATGGTCTCGGGTTCGAGGATCAAAAGACACGCATAGCAAACAAATGAACTCCAACCTAGCCAAGGATCTATGTTTGAGAGTTTAAGGGTCGGCTTAGTCTTACTTCTAGCTCGTGTCCCGAATACTTCCTCCTCCATGAGGTGCATGGCAAGATTAGCACACTCGGGTTGCTCCCTTTGTCGTGAGGACTAAGGAGTAATGCACGAGTGGGAAAAATAACCACCGGCTTGGTGAAGGTCTAAGTGGACCCACCAAGTTGAATGGTTTTAGTTTCCCAAAATGGTAAAAAGATGGGGATGGACCTAAACGGTGTCTTATGTGCCCAACAAAGGGGAAGGCCCGAAAATGCACAAAATGCCTAAAAAGAAAAAAAGGTGGCAACTTTTTTTTTGAAAAAAAAAAACCCGACTTTTCAAGTCTTACCCACTTTCTAAATAAGTCCCCAGTGGAGTTGCCACTGTAGGGCCCACGGCCCGAAGGGCACGGTCCCCCATGGAGTGTCGAGTCGACGATAGGGTTGCTCATTATTTCCTAGGGTGCATGTATGATTATTTTTGCACAAATATATTTTGTTACCTTCATTCCATGTTGTTTAAATCTGATTTAACCAAAATTTTTCTTCAGTCAACTTTCGGTGACATTGAGGGACTTTGTAATCCGAGACCAAAATCAAACTAGGCATCCCAAGCATAAATCCTCGCGGATTTTTAATTCGGGAGAGTTTGAATTGGGCCTCGAACCACAACCAGTTAGTTAAAGTTTGGATCGAAGGTCCACCCCAACCTGCAGAAATGGGATCCACGAGAATCCCAGGCCCATGAGACCCCTGATCCCCGAGGATCAGGAGCCTCGTTGGTTTGGGATCCGCGAGAATCTCCAGGCCTTTGGGCTGGGCAACCTTTGGACCAAACTTGAACGACTCGTATTTCCGAAAATTGTCAAAAGAAAACAAACGTTAAACCGAAAAAAACATGCATGAAGTGAAGCGGAGTCGCCAGTTAGTTTTTATAAAAACTAACAAAATAAAAGGAAACTCCACGATCTTCGAACCAAAGTCGAGATCGGGGGTAAAGGTGTCGATGTAAAGGGGGTGCCCTTACATCACCCGCCATGGCGGCCTTTACTAGGTCGAGTTAACTTAAGAAAAAAGTAAGGGAATCGAAAAAAAAAAATACAAATTGTCACCGAAACTTTTTAAGATCAAACATGCTAAACCAAACATGCTAAATCAAACACAAAAGAGCAAAAGTCTCACAAAGCAAAACAAAAGGAAGAAGGAAAAAAAAATGGACAAAAAGGAAAGAAAAAAAAATACAGCGGGCGGGGCACAAGATCTACATGATTACATACTGGTGAAAAGACTTAAAAAAACAGGGAAAATATGTTACCCAGTCCTAGCGGATCCGCGAGGATCTGTGCAAAAATTCAGCCCCTTTACTTGATATTCAACAGTGATTTGTATCCTCAGAAATCCGCGAGAATTCCACCTCAGGCCGAATGTATGTTTTCCCTTGTTTTGTTGATTATGTCTAAGAATCACCTATACCCCAGTTTTTCCACCCAGAAAAATCCACGAGACCTCCCTTTTCATAACGTGAATTTTCGGCAGTTTTTTCCTGACAGCACCTCCCCCTCATTCCAAGAAATCCGCGAGACACTCCATAGTGGGCATAGTGGGGAAGAGCAGTTCATTTGACCAAGCCAACTGCCAGCTGACTAGAGACAGAAATCCCACCAATTTCATCCGGATTACAACTGAAATCCGTCAGAATTTCCTATGGGCTGGGGAATGGAATCCACGAGAAACTATCCAAGCCCAAAATACAAAAATCCGCGAGAATCTGTCGGGGCCAAAAATACTAAAATCCGCGAGAATCTGTCGGGGCCAAAAATACTAAAAATCCGCGAGAATCAGACTGGGCCAAAAATGCAGAAATCCGCGAGAATCAGTCTGAGCCAAAAATGCAAAATCCGTGAGCATCTGTTTGGGCCGAAAAATGCAGAAATCAGCGAGAATTTGTCATTTGGGCTGTTGAAGATACTATCTTGAATTGACCTCAATTTTTCAGTGTCTACAGAGTATTTATAGGCAAGGTAAGCTTGAATATGCATGCATCCACCAACATAGAAGTCATCGACTTCAAGTCCGATTGGACTACAAGGGGGAGGGATGTATCATGCACCTCGTGATCGGTAAGGGTGTATGCATGAACCTATGTCTGAACTCTGAACACATTTAAGGTCGATCGGCCTTAAGGCAAGGGGGAGTGTATGTTGTCTTAGTCCATGTACCTTTGGTCGGTGTGAGTGTGAATAGTGCATGTGCGCTAATGGCTTGTTCACACTTGGATGGTGCATGCTTCACTTAGCTCAAATTAAGTGTCTTTGTGAGGTTTTGATCTTGATACTTCTTGGAGTTTCTTTGCTTGTGTCTTTTACGCAGTTAATGCATGGCGTGCATGACCGAATGGAGCTTGTTTATTACGTAAAATTGTGCATGCAATAGGCTAGGTCTTTCACATGTGATGATGCATGTGTTCTCCCATGAATTTGTGCATGTAAAGTGCATTCAAGCAAGTATCTCAGCTCAGCTTCTTCTATTTATTTGCTTATCATATACTATACATCTATGAGCTCAAATACCCGGTGTCTACACTATGGCAATCTGATCACTACCAAGATCAACATATGCATACACTACTTACCTAAACTAGAAGCATCTTTATCCATACAACTAATCTTCCTAAACTAGCAGTAACTATGACTAGAAAGAACATCATTCATTCATAGAGTTGCAATACACGACACATCATGAAAGTGTGCATTATCCACTAACATCCACTCAAAGTATAGAAACAACAAATGTAGTGGCTAGAACCGGTTTTACGAGTAAGATGAGTAGGATAGGCACCCAAAGAGTGATGGTTTCATCAAAAGGAAAATACCTAAGGGCTAGATTACTATCATAATCCTAGTATAGTATGCATACTTACAAAAGAGGGACTTTAATTTGAGAAAGTGAAATAGAAAATGAACTGAGTTAGGACAATGGAATGTCCTTGGTTTCCAGTTCTAGTACATAACGAAATTCAAATTAAGCATTAAACACAATGAAGCATAAAGTATCATATTGATCATGCAAAGGCATATAACTCATCAAATAAGAACACCAAACACTCAACTGATCAACATCTACCAATTAAGAATTGAGGCAAAGGAAACCTCATAATAGAGATTCGTAAGTGAAAATAAACATAAATACATTATAAATCACTAGTAACTTTGATCGCCTTTATCAACCCGTTTACTGTGAAGTCCGTCAAAAGTAATCCACTGTCGAGCCAAGGAGTTTTCGCCTTCCTCACTCGAATTTAATCTCAAAGTGAAAACAAAAAGCAGTTTCAAACCCATAATCATTTGTACATTTCCAATCTGAGAGAGATAGAGAAAGCTCGATGATGGAGATTTAACTACAAAATCGATCAATTCATCATTTTAGAGATCATGAGAGAGAAATTTCGAACTTCGTCATCAATAACGGCCACTTGTGTCAAGTCTCCCTAGTGCATATCCAGAGCCTTCTTGAAGGATGCTATGATGGGAAAAGATGCTTAAGTTGATGAACTTGATGATGATGATGATGATGAATGTCACAACCAAACCCTAGGAACGATGCTTCACACTCTATATATGGATTTTTGGTAAAGGAGAACCACCACCCAAGAACTATCAAAGCCAGCAAGAATTGATAAAGGAATCAACCACCACAATTCTATAAAGGATTTGTCTTGAACACAACCACTATTGGATTGAAGATAAAGTAAACAAGACTTGAAGAAGAAAGAATTTTGAGAGAAAACTCAGCTTTGCATTAATTGAACATTGAATGCCTCTTCCAAAGCATTGTAAATGATTATAAACAATGAGGGCGAAGAAGAAACTATGGGGCCAAATTACAAAAGGGACCCATACATTACAATAAATGACCTCCTAGAGAGGGTTTACAAATCATTAAGGATAGTGGCGGATCTAAAATTTGGGATTAATGGTGTCAGAAATAATTTGCTATGAAAAGATATAATTTAATGACATAAATAAAAGAATTGAACATTATCAAATAAAAATGAAATATAGTCGAAATTCAATATCAACCATAAAAATTACATTTAATAAGTAATACTATCACACATTGTAGGAATTGAACTTGGAACCACATGCACAATTGTTTAACAAGTGCCAATCACCACCAAGCCACACGACAACAAACTATCACTACAACAAAAACGGCTTCCGGTGACCATTGGTATCGGTCGCTGGAAGCCTCTATCGGTCATTGTTCCCAACAATACCCATGTGATTGATTTATGATGTCATCACATCACTATGATCACAAAACTTGATCATCACCTCAATCCTACATTCTAATTGCGTTGATATTATCACTGTTCATGCGTGATAATACAATTAGGAGTGAGGTCGACTGTCGACCAAGACTAGCGTTATCAAGTTCACTAATGGGGTTTCAAAAATCGGACCTCATCCAATTTCCCATTTTGAATTCGCTAACCTTTTTGCACATTTACATAATTTTAAACCACAATTGATGTAAATTTTGGAATTCTGATTTACGGAAATTAATCCATTCTCGAAGTGGGTTGAACTATTCAACACCTAGTCAACTTTGATTCAAACAATCAAAATCTTTAATCTATCATTATAGATCTTCACTCTTCGCCATGGGGTGAGGATTTTGCCACTTTAGGTGAACTCTTCCGAAAAGCCCATGTTACCTAGTCAACTTTGATTCAAACTAATTTTGAATGATCGATCATAAGATGATCCATCAAAGGTAACATGGGCTTTTCGAAAGAGTTCACCTAGAGTGGCATGATCCTCACCCTACGGCGAAGAGACAAGATCCATAATGATAGATTAAAGATTTTGATTGTTTGAATCAAAGTTGACTAGGTGTTGAATTGTCAAAAAATTGCTCAGGGGTGCCATACATTCCTCAAAAGTGACTATTTGGGGACCACATTATTTTTTTTTACCCGTTGGGGACCAGATTGTTGTCAAAATATGTTGGTTGGGTATTTTCCGACCAAAAGGTGTGAAAATCTGGTGAGAATAGCCGGAGTCAACACAAAAATCATTTAGACGAATGGAGTGACCAAAATACCCCTTTTTTGGCTCCAATGTTTGTCTTTAAAACCAAACAGACTTAACTCCTCCTCCCTCCCAACTACCAAATTCAGTAGCCATTAGAGAGCAAAATTTGAGAGAGAGCAAGCTGGAGATTGAGGATCCTTTAGCCAGTTAACACAAACAACTTGCTCTCAATCAATTCTGAGAGCTGGAGATTGAGGATCCTGGGCAAGGTTTAAGTATGACCAAGGCCTGAAGAGCGGCGATAATACAAACTACTTGCTCTCTCTCAAATTTCCCACAATGTCGAGGAGGATGGGAGGTAAATCCTAAACGAATTCGAGATTGTGTCCATTTTTGAAAATCGTCAGCGTTGAATTGTTTTTAAATTCGAGAGCCTTCAATTGAAAGTGTTCTGTGTGCGTTAGTCTGGCAATTCAAAAATTAGGGTTTGAGATTCCATTTTTTTGTTGTCGATTTCATATGAATCGATTGGGTTTTTGGTTTTGGGTTTTGTTGTCGATTTTGGTTTCTTCAATTGGATGTGAAAATGAGGTGTTGTTCAACTGGTTTTGTTGTCGATTTTAGGGTTTATATTTGTATTGATGTGTTTTTTTTTGTTGTAGATGATATGAACGTTGAGAACAAGAGAATGGAAGGGTTCAACAAAAAGGCTAATTGGGTGGATGGCAAGTTCGTGTGCGTTGGTAAGTGTGGGGTGGATGGTGTTCTGAAGACATCAAAGAGTAATAACAACCCAAATCGTGTCTATGGAAAGTGCCCAAGGTGTGCAAAATGGTTGAGGTGGTTGGATGAATGTGAAGATTCAGGTAGTGTAAACAGCATGAGGAAGCAGGGGGGCCAAGTGTTGAGCTAGACATGCCAAGGGATAATGTTGCTGCTGATTTACTTCAGCTGAAGGAGAAAGTTGGTGAAGCTATTGTGTAGCTTAGTGTGTGCAAGAATGAGGTCGGTGAACTGAGGAAGGAAGTGGCTGAGTTGGTGGTGAAGATGTCAGGGTTGATCGATCAGATGTCTGTGATAGTTGAGAAGGCTGCTGAACTGAAGGCATTGTGGGACAAAGTGATGGGGATTATGGTGATGTATGGGATGGGGATTGGGTCTTTGGTTGTGATTGTTGCATTCTTGGTAGTTGTTGTTCTGTCTCTGTTGAAGTGATTACAGTTGTTGTTGTTGGATTCTTAGTTGCAGCAGTAGTAGTTGTATTAGTTTCTGTATTAAGTGTTTTGTAACCTTCAAGTATGTAGCTACCTTCAAGTATGTAGACAATGAGAATTTTGGAATTGTCTCTTTTGAATTGAGAATTTGTGATGTTGTATAGTCTTCTCTACCAACAACAACTGACCAAAGTCATAATGAAACAACAATACAAACCATGTCTTATAAACTGTTTGGCTTGCAATACAATTGGATAGCAAAACAATCAAAAGTCTTACAACTGACCAAACCGTTTGGCTTGCAACTGAATTATAATCTGTTTGCCTTGCAAATGAAACAACAATCATAATTGGATAGCAAAACAATCAAAAGTCTTGACACAAACTGTTTGGCTTGCAATACAATCATAATTGTGCCCAAAACATTACAAACCATGTCATCCTTAAAGCAAAATGACACAAGTAGAACTTAATTGTCATGCCTAAAACATTACAAACCATGTCTTGACAAAATCCAAAATACAAACCATGTCTTGACAGAAACAAAATACATAAGTCTGACATTAGGGTCTAATACATAACAACCAAATGCATGTTCAGGCTGAATGTGGGACTTCAGTTGACTTGTTTCTCTTATTGCTTCCACTAGCCGTGGTCTTACTCTTCCCTTCATTGTCAGTCTTCTTCTTCCTTTTAGGGTTGTTGGTCTTTTGCTTCTGATGATTGTCTCCACTGACCTTTGCTTTCTTCCTTGGCTGACCTCCTTCATCAGCATTCCCTGTTGTTGATGGTGTTGTTGATGTTTTGATCAACCTTCCATTTTTATCCCTTGGCAAGCCACATGTCAGGTAGTTGTGGCCAATATTATCACAAGTGGAGCACCTCTTGGTTCCATGCCTCTTATCTTTGTTTTTGGCCAAGTCTTCCCTGGACTCTCTTCTTTTATTCTTTGATGGCCTCCCTCTCTTCTTCAACTCATGAGGAGGGTCAAGTTGCTTGTGGTCAGACTTAGGCCACATGGTATGGTCAGGAATTGGCTTCACTATGGTGTCATACAAACTCCTATACTTGTCTACCATGAAGCAGGGTGCAATGTAATCCTCAACATCCAGTTTTGCAAAGTGGATGCACCTAGTGGCATGCTTACATGGCAAACTAGTGAGCTGAAATTTCCCACAAGTACAAGTATGGTCATTGAGGTTCACATTGTGGTTGACATTACCCTCCAAAATATCAAAATAACCCCTCCCAGCACTGTGTACCAGACCACATGCTCTAGAGTCTGTTATTGTCTTTCTTAATTTTTGGTCCACAAATGGTGTAACTTTAGTCTCCCAACTACACCCCAACTTGAACTTTTTATCAAATCTCTTGCCAATAACCTTCCTAATTTCTTCCAACATGCTAAGTATTGGCTTACCTCTGTGTTTGATGATAGCATGGTTGAAGGACTCAACAAAGTTGTTTGTGTTCTCGTCGCTCTTCAGGCCTTGGTCATACTTAAACCTTGCCCAGGTTTCAACTGGTTCAGCATCCTTTAGCCAGTTGTATGCAGCTGGACTTTTCTCCCTTATCTTCTCCATGGCTGTCCTGAATACTGTCTCAGAATATGCATTAGCTGCTATGTAGAAGTAGAAGTGGTACCAAGCACCTACAAAAGTTTGTAGATTGATCAAAAATTAAGTTACATAATTTATAGATGAATTATAGCAGATTAAATCATCACATTGATGTATTCATACCTGGAAATTTGTTAGCAAAGTTCTTATACAAGTGCAACACACACACTCTCCTCCTTGATTGAGGAAAAAACTTGTCGATTGCATTCTTAATTAACTGAGGTGCAAACATGAACAAAGTACTTATAAGACACCTTTAGCAACACCCAAGGTTGTTAGAATCGGGATCCTAGTTAGGATCGATGGGCGTAGTTAGGATCAAAATCGTAGAATCGGATCGAGGATCGTAAGATTCTAATACAGTAGAAAAATATCAAATAAAGTACTATGATAATTAAAATTTTAACATTTTATTCACTAGTAATGAAGTAATACATTAAATTGTATATCAGTTGATAACTTCAATACAAAATCTAAATTGTTATGACAAAATTTTAAAGATGATATTTTGTGCAAACATTATCAAATTCATGTAGGATCGTGGATCGAATCGCAAGATCGTAGAATCGTATTGCGATTCTAACATATAATATTCATGCAAAACCAGGATCGTACGATCCTAACTACTTTAAGATCCTAGTAAGAGTTGGATCGATGGAGGATTTTTGGATCGTAAACTCGTAGAATCGTTGATCCGGGTCGAGATTTTAATAACTATGGCAACACCTAAACATAAATATAATAGTATAAACTAAGGAAAAGAAGAGGATTACCTGGTGTCTGTCAGCCATGAAGGTGTAACGATGTGAATCTTGTTGTGACTCAAGTGCAACTGCCAGTCCATTCACAAAGTATGCCCACTCTTCATCATCTTCAACTGGGAAGATACCATATGCTAGTGAGAACTGACCATTGTTCCCATCTAATCCAATTGCAGTCATCAAAACCCCTTTGTATAGACATTTCAAGAAGCAAGCATCCAATCCAATCAAACCCCTACAATGCTCCTTGAATGCCTTAATAGCAGGTCCAATGCATATTTGAATCCTCTTGAAAGTCGGGTTTAAAGTTGGACCCCTATCAGTGAAGCTGATGACTTAGAATCAGGGTTGGCTTTGGTAAATTCATCACAATATTGAGGAAGCTTCAAGTAACCTTCATCATGATCACCAAATAACCTTTTCTTCATAATCTTCAATGCCCTGTAGCTAGTGTAATCAGGGATTGACACACCATATCTGTCAAACAGAATGTTGTGCACCCCCTTGGCATCCATGTTGGGGTTTAGGGTAAAGTCCTTCATAAGCTGGTTGCTAACCCACTTAGCACCAGCTTGATGATGCTTAGTTTTTTGATAACACACATGACTTCCCTTTACATACTGTATACGCCAAGTTACACCATCCTGCATCGAGATTGCATGGACTCTGAAAGTGCACTTTTCATTTTTGCAATTCATAGTGTACCTCTTACTGTGTTCTTCACCTTATTCAAAATAAAGCCTCTCTGAATTGCATAACTCTTCATCACGTACAAGAGCTTCTCCTTGCTGTTGAACATATCCATTGCTTTGATATCAACTTTATTTTCCCTGCCTTCAGTCCAAACCTGGCCATCACTATAAACTGATGCCATCTTGCCAGCCACTGTTTGCTTACGTGGATCCACATCCTCATCAACCACATATCCAAGATCCATTCTTGCCTCAACCTCTTCATCTCCATTATCTTCTAACCCAGAAACATCCTCTTCTTCTTCTTCTTCATCACTGTCAACACACTCATCATCACTGTCATCCTCTTCTTCTTCATCTGTTGGAACAAACTCTTCATCATCACTGTCATCATCTGTATCTTCTAGTTGCCATTGAGCCCCAGATCCACCTTCACCATCCTCATCCTCAAAGAACTCATCAAGTTCTCTCACATCTGCCCTTGCCAGTTCTTGAATGTCAGAAGCTTGTAGCACAGAAAATTCCTTTGACATATTATTCAACATAGCAGGATCCAACTCCATTGTTTCCTTACTTTTGGCCTTCTTCTTTTTAGATGGAGTTTTTGAGGTTGAAGGGATATCTTGTTCAGCTGACTGCTTATCTGAACTAGCTGAAGCCCTCCTTTGAGATGGTGAGCTAAGAGGAGAACTAGCCTGTGGGCCTTGCTTCTCTGGAGTTGTTGCTGCCACAGACCTAGTTAATGGTCTCCTTGGACTTTCAGCTGGTGAAGATCTTGTGTTATGAAGCTCGATGATTTCCCTCTGAGGTGGAGACCTAAGAGGTGAAGATGGTTGTGGACCATGCTTATCGGGACTTGATGCTGCCAAAGACCTAGTCAAAGGCCTCCTTGTACTTTCAGTTGGTGATGATGTTGTGTTCTGCAACTCATTACTTTCCCTCTGAGATGGAGAGCAAAGAGGAGATCTTGCAACTTGCCTTCTTTCATGTGAGGCAGCAGGTGAGGATGTACTATCCTTGCTTTTAGTTGGGGAAGCAGGACACAATTATTATTTTGCAGCTCCTCCATGTTACCAGGCCCAAAAGTAGATGACCCAAGCCCAAACACACATGAAGATTCCTCCATACCAGGCCCACCATAAGATTCCCCATCTCCTTTATGACTTGCTGCCTTTGCTACATTTCTGGTACTCCTTCTGCATTCTAGCTTCTTCCTTGCACCAAATCTTTGACCAATACTAGCTGTGGAAGGAGGCTTCTTTGTTGATGGTGGTCTGGGCTGTGAGGTCTGACTGCCACCTTGGTTTTGCTCAGCATCAATGGGTGTTTGTATTAAGTTGTCAGCCCATAAAAATGCTTGGCTTGGTGTCATTTCCCTCATTTCAACAATCATCTCATCATCACCAATTTGCTTGTCATGAATACTCTCCACGAGCTGTTGAAGCTTCCCCTTCGCAGCCAGTTGAACCATCTCCACAGGCAATGTCTTCACATTCTCCAACTTGGACCATGCACCCACAAAATTATTCCAGTCAGTATATGTTTGCAATGGTATCTTCTTGTTCTCCTTCCCAGGTCGATACAAATTCAATCCAACAAACTTCGGAAACATCCCAAAGTCTTCTGTGTACCTCTTCCTAATGTCACAGAACAGCTCTTTATGGTTGTAACGGTCTAAGTCCTGCTCTGGGATGTAAATCCTCAATGAGTTGAATCGGACAATGAATGAATACATTGGAACAACCTGTGCATCACAATCAAACCAAATACACATTTCAACAAATAATTCCCAGTTCTGTTCATATGAATTCCCCTTTACTATCAGCAAAATTCAAACCCTAAATTTACAAATTAACGAAATTCAACCCCTAACTTTTGAACAAAACCGTTTGCTTACAATTTTTGGTCAAATTACGAACCCCAACATTCGAAATTAAGCATCTGCCCTAATTTCCGAAAATGAAATACAATGCGTTAATGAAGCTTACCACTGCAAGATTCTTCGTCGACAATGGCTTAGCTGAAACCGGCTCTCAATCGACAAACTTCAACTTCACTTCTCCAGTTGATTCTTCATCGACAATAGTATCTTTGATTTTGAGTTGATTCGTTCAGTGAGAAGAAGAAGAATGAAGCTATGAAAGTGAAGAAGAAGGAAAACGAGACTGAGCATATTTGAGCGGGCAACTAAAAGGGGCAAACTGGACTTTTCACACATAAGTCAAGGGGTATTTAAGTCTTTTCATTGTTTCCGGCTATTTTGGCCGGAAAATACCCAACCAACATATTTTGACAACAATCTGGTCCCCAACGAGTAAAAAAAATAATGTGGTCCCCAAATAGTCACTTTTGGGGAATGTATGGCACCCCTGAGCAATTTTTTGGTTGAATAGTTCAACCCACTTCGAGAATGGATTAATTTTCATAAATCGTGGCATATCCTTACGGAATTTGATTGTCTCAAAACAATCAGAAGATCTAAAAAGGATGAGACATATAACTTATGCTTCAGGCGTGAGATTAATGTATGCCATGAGATGTTCAAAGCCCAACATAACATATACATTGTATATGTATAAGCAAAACTAAGGATTTGTCCTAAGTCTAAAGTGGTTGATAAAAGCTAAGTGTGGAGAGTTACATTGATGCTACACCTATGACAGAGAAATATGATTATCTGAAAGATCAGAGAATATTATACGATCTGTTTGAGTGGTATTGAGGTGAGCTGGAAGAAGTTTCTAACATGATATGCGTTTAATTCTGCAAATAAGACAAGCTGGCACGACTTTAGAAGCTGTGGCAGAAACTATTAGGATTGTGAAGTTCGTTTTAGAACTGGGTAATGTTTCTAGCCTTGCGAGAGAAATGGAGCCTTGTTGATAGGAGCCATCACTCAAGCAAAGAAACTGAAGCTCACTATGAATCCAAACATGAGTTTCGGAAATGTCTTCCTATATGAAAGGTCATTAGTGAGATGGTATTTGTGCGAGGTTCATTGCAAGTATTATGTATTAAACCCCTGTTGTAGTTATAGCATGATAGTCATGCCTGGGCAATAGGTAGTGAACACATTCCGGAATATTAACAAGTCAAGTTTACATGAATTGTTCATGAATTATGACCTTGTTGATTCATCATTAAGAATAAGATTCCAAAATTTACATCAATTGTGGTTTAGAATTATGTAAATATCCAAAAAGGTTAGCGAATTCAAAATGGGAAATTGGATGAGGTCCGATTTCTGAAACCCCATGTAACGCCCCCAGGTTACTAACCACTAGATTAAGCTAAAGATATACTTAACCCAATGATTAGCAGCAAATAAACACCTGGGAGTATTACCGCCGTCCACGGAGGTAGACAAGGCTAAGACTAAAACTCAATAACAACCAAAACATAACCTAACTTCGGACATGCATCACCAAGACATAACTTAACTTAAACCACCTCAAAATAACCTAACACAACCCAATACAACTTATACAAGCCAAAATATCACAAATTTCTCTTAAATCTTTCATCAGAGTCTTTAACCACCTTCAATTTCCTTAAGAAGCTCTAGGGTTTCATCCTTCCGGTGCGTTTCCCTTCTCCTTTGCCGAGATTCCTAAAAAGAAAACATAAAACTTCGAAAAGTGAGTTAAACTCAGTACGTATACCCCTAATAACGTAAGAATCTTTTCATAATTCGTTTAAGTTATTTAGCGCAGTTCCAAAACATTAAAAACAATATAAATAACAAACAAACATAAAAGATAGCATAACTTACATAGCTCGACCATACTTAACTTGTACAAGGGAAATATAACTTAACATGTACTTAAATCACAACTTAAATGAAAAACTTTTGAGTTCTTCCTTGTAAAAGTAGCATTGATAGCTATAACCTTGTTTGAAAGCAACTTAAATCATGCATGACCTGACATAAATGCACACACGAACCTTTCCATAAACCTGTCTTTAAACTTATATAAAACAAGACTTAAAACCCCTTGAAAAGTCACTTATAAAACCTTATTTTTTTCTATCCATCTCTCTTAGAAACTTAGAAAACATAAAACTTAGTTGTCATATTATTATCTTGAAGGTCCCCTACTTGCGATCATCGGCTAAGCCTCCATATGCACATACCCGGACCGATCGAGAGATCTGGATGGCAGATAATTATCCTATATTGGCCAGGTTTCCATGGTGCGCAACTAAGGCACTTCAGTTATGTTTTCCTTGGGTGCACTAAGGCACGTATATAATTAAATTGGGGTGCAAAAAGGCACATAAGCATGTTTTTCCTTGGTGTGCACTAAGGCACCATAAACATGGTGTGCACTAAGGCACCATAACATGGGCGGGACCTTTATTAATTTCTAAAACTTGAAAACTTAAACCTTGATACCTTGACCTTGGATTCTTAATAGAACCGAATCCTAAAGCCACCTTTTTAGCTATATCTTAGAATATAAACTTGTAATCTCCTTGAATAAGAATTGACTCATAAAGAAAGTTAATTCATGAAATGAATTAAACATCCAAAGTATGGAATTATCATAAAAGTTTCTCACATAGAGGGTACGTAACCTAAATACTTAGAAATAACTGTATAACCAACCTGATTAATCTACCTTAAATACTTAAAAAAAATCCATGAGAACTTGCATATATTTTTTAACATAGCTCATGATACTTTATATATAAACATAAATAGTATAATATAAATTTAGAACTTAACACAAAAGATTACTTCATAATATTACGCATAAAAAGTCAGGCGATATATGTACCTGAAGATTTAAAAACACGTACTGGACGGGCAGAGACTTGAACAGTAGTGCAACGATCTCTTGGAGGGACTTTAAAAGATAAGAAGTCATGAATTAGGACTTAACTTAGGTGGAAACATGGAGGAAAAACTTGAATAAAATAACGCGACTTGCTAACGAACTTAATTTCTTAAGTCGCCAATGAAAGGGTCGTAATTATCTCTATAGACATCGTATCAACGCATAAGAGGACTTTCCAGAAAGCTTGAAACACACTTTGCAGCTTTGTAGTTAATTCTAAGGACCAAAGACATGATTAAGAAGGTCAAAACTCTTATTTCCCTAATCTGCCCAGAAAATAAAAACGTCAACTGAGCTTTTTCGAAAGGTCATAACTCGAGTTATACTAATCGGTTTTGGGCCTGTAAACTGGCTATGGAAAGCTCATGATTCATACTCCAACTTTCATTTTTACCACCACTTGATTTAAGCTTGGGAAGATTTCGATTCTCAGCCTAAAACAGATGCAGCCACAACAACATAATTTCTGGAAAAACTCAGATTTTTGCCCTTCAATTAGAAGCTCATAACTCTCTCTCTCAACATCATATGAATGCATACCATACCATTCTGAAAAGCTCAGAATGTCCTCTAAAACTTTTATGTCAACCCTTAAATCATAGCAACCTCTAACTAATTGAAAAACACCCATCTTTGAACTGACGCCAGAATTTCTCAAATTCGCGCGGCTTTACGATTTTGGCCATAAAACCTAATATACTTATCGAAACGAAGAACCGTAAAAATCGGGTGTTAGCTAACACTTTATACTATCTAATCATCCCATAAAATAGCCCAAAATCACATCTTAGTTTTTCTGAAAAAATCAAAACCGAACCAGATTGCAATAACAACCCACAAACTTACTTGTATGTATACTAATCTCATGATTTACCTTAAACACTTATAAAATCCTTCCATCACCAATACAAATTTCCAGAATTAAAAACATCCAGAAAATCATCAATTGAATCCATTTTAGAGACATGCAAGGCCAACACTTCACATATTTCATGAATCTCATACATAAATCAACATATACCACTTAAAACCCTCATTTTACTTAATCTAATACTAATTTATACACATGCCTTTCACCTTAATCAATTTTCGTTTCTTCACAGTGAATCTAACTAGTAAAACACATGCATGTACATAATCCACCAACATCCATACTTATTTGATCACAAGAACACAAGAGTAACTCAAACTTGCCCAAGACTTCTCCCTTTGGTGCTTGAATTCCTTCCCTTTTTACTTGATGAACTTAGAAACACTTGTTTAACCTATGAAATCACATAAGAGGTCTACAAAACTCAGAACTTGTCTAAGATTTTCATTAAAGAGAGAGTAGAAGAGGGAAAGTGACATTACACTTGAAAAAAGAACAAGATTGAAGGAGGAATGATGGGGGTGGTGCGGTGATCCGACGGTGGACGGAAAAGTGGCCGGAAAACGGCCGGACGACGGCTGGTGGTGGCCGGACAGCAGGTGGCAGAAGGCAGGGGGAGGGTGGCTGGCGTGGGTGAGGGAGTTAGGCAAGGAGTCACAATGGAGAGTGAGAGGGAGAGTGCTTTTGAATAAATATAACAATACTCCCTCCTTACTAATATATAATACCAATTCAAAGGAAAAGGGTCTACCCCCTCCTCCTCTTTTTTATTTGGCCGGTCCAAAGAGGCCTAAGAAACCCAAAAAAATTTTCAATTTTGTCTCTTCCTCATATACACGTATTTCCCAAATTCTCAAATTACCCAAATTCCTTAAATAGTAAATATATTATTGGAAACCCAAATAAATATATCCAACCCTCCATAAAATTCCTCATAATTATAACCTTAAATTAATTCGAATAAAGAAGAAATTGATATATCGGTCTCGGCTAAAGAATTCATATACAATCAGAATCACTATAAAAAGTTATCGGTAGAAATTTCTCAAGAAAAGAAAATTAAACTAAATCATGGACGATCGTTGCACTGCTCAAGTCCTGCAAAACATACACTGGGTTAGAAAAATGGAACACGCGCTTTTAATTATTCGTGATTTATTGTTAACCTTGATTAGTTACACTAATAAGTACGTATTAGGGGGTGATTTTCTTCGGGTTATTACACCCCATTAGTGAACTTGATAACGCTAGTCTTGGTCGACAGTCGACCTCACTCCTAATTGTATTATCACGTAGGAACAGTGATAATATCAACGCAATTAGCATGTAGGATTGAGGTGATGATCAAGTTACATGATCATAGTGATGTGATGACATCATAAATCAATCACATGGGTATTGTTGAGAACAATTACCGAACTGACCTGCAGTGGGATCTCTTTAAGTTAGGAATGTCATAAGAGCTCTCATCACTCAAAATTCCTAAATCCTGAGTTCATTACATAGACTACATGGTCTGTTGTAACTTTGGAGCGCGTCAAACGTCTTTCGTAACAATAGGCTATAAAGGGGGCGTTTGAGTTACAGTTGGATCATGTGAGAATGTGCGTTTGAATAAGATGGAATTGTCCTCCCTATTAGAGACAGTTGTCTCATTGGCCACTCGGTGAGATTGGACTGAAAATGCTTGGCCAAGCTCAGTTGAATCGATTGTTGATCATCTGCTTTTCAGAGTCTAACTCGGAGATCGAGGAACGTTCGGGTCTTACATAAGGATGACTTCAGCTTACCTTATCCGAACTTGAGACAGTAAGTGACAAGGGAATTCTAGGAATCGAACACTTGTGGGACAAGTGGGAGATTGTTGGGAATGTCCCAACAATGTTCGATATACATGGAGTTTAAACCAATATAATATAGTGATTATATGTCTTGCTAGTGACCTCAATATTCGGTAATTAGATATGTTTAATTACAACTATATTATTTGGTCCTACTGGGTCACACAAGTCAGTGCCCTGGAACAATGTATGTAGCCTAAGTAATATCATATTATGTTTAGGAATGTTGGGAACTGATTTCTATGAGAAATCAGTCCAACACGGACCAAATTGGACTCAACACGGACCGTGTTGATCCAACACGGTTCGTGTTAGTGTGAACACGGACCGCGGTGATCTGACACGGACCATGGTGACAATGGGCCGACTTAATGGACATTCTGGAGGCCAACACGGACTGTGTTGCCTCAACACGGACCGTGTTGGGCCTCAGAATGCGTCGTTAAGTAAGTCGGCCATTAGGGTTTCAATAACCCTTTCCCCAAGTCATTCAAACCCTATAAATAAGAGTCTCTTTGAGAGATTTACAGTGAGAACTGCTTGCGACTTTTAGAGAGATACCAGGGTGATTTTCTGAGTTCCTCTCTCTCTTAGTTCGCAGTTATTGTTTCTTGAAACAACTACCTATACTGAAACACATACATCTTAGATTGAGATCTGTCTCGATCGGGTCCATCTAGCAATCGGGTTCCCAGAGTGCTACGTGGACTTACAGTAGAGGATTTCTACATTGGAATCTTAAAGGCCAACCTCTGCATAAGTTGAATTAGTGATAAGGTATAATTACTAAAGCCTCTGCAATTGTTTCTTTCTTGGTTGATTAATTGTTTTATAATTGTTATGAATATTCCACCAATTAATATGTATATGTTTAGGAAATAAATAACATAAAACCCAACACGACCGACAGGAGCTTAAGGGTCCTCGAGTCTTGAGCAAATTGAACCTCCCCTCGGGTGTGAGTTGACACTACCCTCTTGGCTTGAGCTATAAGGGAGGAGTATAGACCTAAAGATACTTCACTTCCATGATGTCATCCACCACCACCCCACTCCCAAATCTGAGCACCTTCTCCCCACAACCACCACCGCCTGCTGTAACTTCTTCAATGACATCCTCCATGACCCCAAATTAGATTCGGATTCCCATCACCACCACTGCAAAAAACCCCGACCCTTCTCCTCTCTCATGTGCGCAGAATATGTCAAATCCAAACCCGACCTAGTCTTCGCCAACAATAGGGTCAGGCGGACCCTATCCGCCCCAATTAGCCCCTATTAGCCCGTTTCTCCATCTCTACAGCCCTCCTTTTGAATAACAATTTGATTTGTTGGGTGTTAAGTTTTATGCTGGGTAGGCTAGCTAAATGAGAGATTCAGTGTGGGTTCATCATCTAATACCTGCCATTCTGCTTCTCATTGAATTTTTAGGGTTGTTTCTTTAAGATGATTATTTCTATCAAGTTTTAATTCGATTTTTAGGACTGTGCATTTGCGTATGTTGAGCTAAAGGTAATTGAAGGGTGTTTTTGGAAGTTCAAAACTATTTCTTTTAATGTTACAGTAAATATGTCAACTCATTGGAAAGGGTAATTTGTTATTTCACAACATTGGTTTCCATAATTTAATGACACGATTCCCAAATAGTGAGTAAATTACATTTACCCTATTCGAGGTTTGATGTAATAATTTTTACACTCCCCGCATTTGTGAAATGATTTTTATCTAACCTCACATAAGCTCTAAGTGTTTTTTAACCTACATGAGGTTGCTATAATAATTGTTACACATCCCACCTTGTTGCTATAATAATTTGTTGTAAGTGTTACTGCAGCACTACAATAGTACAACATAACAAAGCTACAACGACTTAACAGAGCGATTGATATCTTATTGGTCGCAGAATTTTTTCGTGCGATTGGTAGCTTAATGAAGCGTTTAGCTTGTAGTAGGGGTATTCTTTATTTATCATTTTTTATTTTTTATGGTGAATAACTTAAATGATGAAGTGCATGATTCAATAACTAACTATGTATGGGTAAATTCACATTTTGGTGGAAATTGACGACCGTGAAAGGGTTAAGATTGATGTACGTGATCGGCAGTAGAGAGGGTAGTAAGGGAGGATTCAGAGGTTAGGAAAAGTTTAATGGAACGTAGATAACGGAGATTAAGATTTCATTGTAGATTGTTTCCTGTTTTGTTCCTAAGATGACATTTCATGACATTCAAATGTCGTATTGGATTTTAGATCTTCAGTAGTAAAGGCGGAAAATAAATATCTAGATTTTCAGTAACACTTACTGTTGTAGCAAGTTAAGTAAAATTCGCTTACAACCATTGTGAGGTAGGGTAAAAATTGTTTCACAAGGGTGGGATATGTAAAAATTATTACAGTAAACATGTGGACTGTGGTAGGGTAAATTATTACAGTAAGGGCATGTTTGGAGAGAAAAATGGGATGGAATGGGTATGGAATTAGATCTATAGAGGGTTGGGAATGGAATTTGATTCCAAAATAAAAAGTGTTTGGTGAGAGAAGGGAATGAAATAAGGCAAGAGTTTTAATTCCACCCTTTTGATACCCCATATATGGGAGAGTTCTAATTCCATCCTTTTGAAGGAGATTAGAAACCTAAGGGTTTCCCAATCCCATTCTAGAAATGCTTCACTAAACGCCAAGAAAAGGAATTTGATACCTATCCCACCCTTATTCCATTCCATTTTTTCTTCCAAACATGCCCTAAATGGTTTAGATACGTGGCTTTGAGCTCAACAATTTCCCCAATACATTTTGGCACCCTCCACCCCAGGGCCCCTGGCCGTTGTGCGCCTTCCGCCCTTCCCCCCTTTCCGTCTGTATTCCTTGTATATTGTGGTACTTTCCCCTAAACTGCGATTTTTGGGTTTCTGTCCCTCTTCTGGAGCTCAGATTGCTCATCACTTGCTTTCTAAATCTGCCATGCTGTGATTTGCTGCTTGCTAAACCTGAACTTTACGAAGCTTCCTAGCTCACTTATCCACAAATTCACGACTCCCCAAACCTATTGGATTTCAAAATTGCGTGGAAAGGGGAAAATAAAGCTGCTAATTACCGATTTTAGTGTGAAATTGTTCTGAGTAATGCGATTGGGTGTATAATGGCACTGAAACTATCGGCGGTCAATGCTGCCGAGGTTGCAATCGCGTCGATTGGGAAAGGATATGATATTTCTCTTGATCTTAGGCTTAAATACTGCAAAGGGGATTCAGCTGATTCTCATTTGATAGAAATTGATGAGGATAGGTCTCAGGAGATTGTTTTGCCTGGCGGGGTTACTGTTCCTAATGTGCCCAAATCTATCAAATGCGATAAAGGTGAAAGAACTAGGTTTAGGTCCGATGTCCTTTCTTTTCAACAGGTAGTGCTTTGAATTTATGATTGTTTCTTCTTCACTGTTTTAAGTTTCAATGTCTTATTTTGGGTAATTGATAGATTTTATTTGAGTCGCAGCTTGCTACTTGCATTGTGACCTTTGAAGCTAAGATAATGATGCATAGATTTAACTGTTATTGAATGGGGTTTCGAACTTGGGGATTACAGTGTGCGTTGACCGAATTTGTTCTCTTGGAATATAACAGTGACTCTGTATTAGGGCTTTTAAGGTTGCAAATCTGATCTGATAGTATGTGGGAAACAGAGTATAGTCTGAGAAACCTCAACTAAAATAGTGAATGCTAGTATGTTTGGGGTTTCAGAGAAAGACCCATTGGTGGTTTGTGGTTGTTACCGGTGGAGAGACCAAAAAGAGAAATGACATACTGTGCAGGTTGGAGGAAACAGTAGTGTGATTTTGGTTAATGCATATGTATTTCTCGTTTTCTCTGTCATTCCTCAACAGTACTTGACGTGCCTTTTTGTTGAAGCTGACGGATGGATTGAAATTGTTGTGCGCTGTTGAGGAACGCTACTGTCAATGATTGAGCCGAAGAGTACATTTTACAGAGGCTTAATCAGAAGTCTTTGATGACTTTAGTGTTTTTTTTTTTAAAATTTTTAAAGCTAGGGGATGGAGAATAATATGGTATGTTAATATTGATGTTTTCCTTGAATCTTGCTGATAAACCTCCTCAGGCCAAGTAATTGGAATCCTTGAGAGTGGGCCTGAAAGGCAGTTCAAGAAGGATCTCAAATTTGGCTGATTTAGTCGCTGGTGGGGTGTTTGTTGGGAGGGGGGGGGGGGTCCTCCCAAGGCTTTATCTGGGTGTTGGATCTTGGAATGAAGATAACAAAATTATTCAAATAATTTGAAGTGGGCTCAGTAAGGCAACAAGCTGACTAGCCTGGAAGGGATGCTAATACAATGCACAAATAGACTATGATTTAACTGGGTTGTTTGGAACAAATATCTGAAACCCATTATCCAAAAGTACAAAGCTGTGATGCTATCGTCTATGATGCAAAGGGGAAAAGGCAGAGATAGGGTTGGTACATGATATTTGTTTGTGGGAGCCAAAGGGAAATATGTGAAAACTTATGTAGTATCCTACAGAGGATGCTAATAAGAAACTACAGTGCAAATATACATAAACTGTTTGTAACAAAGGTATGAAGTCTGATGTCCTTATTATTCCTAAAATAAAGGGCTCTAATAAGATCTTCTTGATGTGAAAAGGTATTTCACCATGTGAGAGGATTATCTATGTCTCAAAGAGAGCCAGAAGAATAGTTCAACCTTCCGTTTAACTTGTATGTCAAAGAAGTCACCAAAGACCAAAAGATAGTGATAATCGTAATGTGTATGTTAGATTGAGTCAGTGACGGGCTATTAAGTGCACCACCAATTTAAGTTGAACACGTATAGTGATTTAAGTGATAATGAAGCACCAACTCATTAATGAATTCAAAATTTTCTCCATGTACCAATTATTCATAGAACTCTCTATTGCAAATTTAAAGAGTGGAATTGTTTCCTGGGTGTCCCAAACAAAGACGGATGTCTTTGGAGAAGCTCTAAATACTCGTCTTCATTAGGAGGAAGTTGGGGGAGCAGCAGCTCTAATTGAGGATTGGATGTGGATCCGAGACTAACCATAAGAGCAATACTTTGTTAATGTACTATGGTAGTAAAAATTTTAAACATAAAGCATAAGGTGAGACATTGGGTGCAAGTGTGCAACCATGATTTTCTCCTAGGTGAGCACCATAATGCTGACTAGCCTGAATAGTAGATTGAGGAACTATCTTCGACCTCTAAGAAATCTAAATCATTGGTAAACCTATCATGATGTACTTTTGAAGTTCATACAAGACAAAGTATTTTGCCTGGCAAGTATCTAATCCAAGCTGTTTTTGTCTAGTGTACTAAGGCTACATTTTATTCATGGAAAACAAGATGGGGAGAATAAAACTTTGAGAACAGACCTTTTTTCCATGTGCCTTAAAATAAATTGGGAAAGTGGAAGGTAGATTTAAAACATCATGGAAAGTTTCATTGATTCTGTTAGCAATATTTTCATTCCAAAATTTAGGGGATGTGGGAGGAAAGTATGGTAACCTGATATTATGTCCTTTGTAAGAGAGGAGAGGAATAATGAAAGGCAAGTTTGGGAGGGAGAGACTAAAATGAGGGGTTGAAGGGGGTAGGATGAAAGTTTTGAACTATATTATTAAGGAGAGCAACATTTTCTTTCCATCTTGTTTTGTAAAAATCAAATGGAGCCCGAAGAAGGGATTTTTTTTGGAAAAAGTATGTTTTCATCGGTAAATATATCTTTTTCCTGTCCACTGGCAATTTTGTCAGCTCTGGTTATATAAGGTTAAAAGTAATGTCATCAAATCTCTTCTCTCTCTGGTCTTGACTTACAAATTTTGGGTCCAGCATAGCTGTCAACTATTTATATTGGGATAAATTGACCTCCATTAATTCTCTAAACTTGATATGGGATTTGACTGTAATCTCTCTCTCTCTCTCTCTCATGTTTCTTATAATTGGACCTCCTTCATATTTCTTATGTTTTGGTTGCTTCCGTGCAGATGTCAGAACAATTTAACCAAGATATATCACTGACTGGAAAAATACCTTCTGGCCTCTTCAATGCTATGTTTGAATTTTCTGGATGTTGGCAAAAAGATGCAGGAAACACGAAAACGTTGGCGTTTGATGGGGTGTTCATAACCCTATATTCAGTTGCCTTAGAAAAAAGTCAAGTGGTATTGCAAGATTTTGTGAAACAAGCTGTTCCCTCATCATGGGAGCCTGCTGCATTGGCAAGGTGAATTATGATGTTCTCGTTTTACTTTGTTTATGCTTTTACGAGAAAAAGCCCATGTTTGGTAGAACAACTTATCAGGGGCAAAAAGAGCTGTTTCGAGGAAATGAGCTATTTTGACTAGTCCCAACAACTGATTAGATGTTTGGTAAACTTTTTGGCCCTGAAAGGCTGTTTTTGATAAATCTCTTAGGATTAACTTTTTGTAGAAATAACGTGTTTGCCCAAGAGTTCATTTTAATTACACTATTGTCTTTAATAGAATATTATCTCTCTATATAAACTATGGTCTTGTTTATTATTGAGTGGTGTTGTGTTTTATTCAAATGGAATGTGATTGATCGAAGTTATTTGTGGATTTTATATAAATTTTAAAGCATGACACTATCTCCAAAAGAATTCCGGAAATTGATATATTGAAAAGCCATCAAATAAATAAGATTATAAGGCTTAGTTACAAATGAATTTAAAATGAAAAAATATATTATAATAGTACTGAATTAAAATTAAATTTTTTTAAATGAAAATTTGTATCTATTTGATATAAGTTGTAATTAATTAAAATAAGTCAAAACAATGACTATAAGTACGCAAATATGTTTAACTAAACAGGCTTTAGAAAGGCAAATATGGAATTCTATTGAAACAATTTTTACTCAAACAACTAAATTTACCAAACAGTAATTTGTCAAACTAATGTAAACAACTATTCCAATAAGCTAACAGCTTACTAGTAATAGAAACAACTAACAACTAATAAATGTTTGCCAAACAAGGCAAAAAGTAAAGGGTTTTAGCATGATGTACTCAATCTGTTGCCATTGTTTACATTGTTTGTTGGTATCCTTCAAGCAAGTATCCTCATTAGATTGTTTTTGTCCTTTCGAAGAAGAGAAGAGACACCAAGGGGCAAGGGGATGATGCTACACGAGTATCCTCATTAGATATTAGATCCAAATACCCGATTGTGATCTATGGTTTTGTTGTGCTTATGTACTGCTGATTGTCTCCATTAATCTTTTACATTAACTGAATTCATAAGATGAATGAAGAGTCAATGTGAAAAGTCCCCTTTGAGTGTGGGAATTCTTGCAGTTTGGCCCACGAATGAGTGATTTGAATTTGTTGATATTAGGCATTGGCATGGTTGAGACATTTCCTAAAATTTTAGCCGTTTCTGTCATGCTTCTTGAACATCTAGTCACCATTAGGATCACTTTCTCCCTCTACTGCAAGTTTTTTTTTTTTAAATTTTTTTTTAAACAGTATACCTCCGGGGCAGGTTTTTCATCAATATTGTACATTTCCTTAATTGGTCGTAATGAAGGTGTCTTGAACAACTATTTTGGTTTCCTATAATCATAGAGCATAAGAGATCTATGTTTATTTTGAATTCATAAGCGTCAGAAGGCTATTCAAATTCTAGAGTCAATTTAGTACTTTTTTCATTAATGTGGTATGGCTTAGTCACATATGACACATGGAACATTATTTTAAAAGCCTTAGTAAATGTCATATCAATTTGTATTTTCCATGATTGATAATGTGCATAACATGGACTGGATAAAGGAATTTGGTACTTGCTACTAATTGAGGGGAAGTTCCGTGAAGTGCATTTGTCGGTTCGTGTGTACTCGCAAAGGGTTGCCTTCCTTTAGGAGCAACCTATATTAGTGAGAATTTAGGTAACCCCGCCTAGATTTACATCCTTTAAATCACTCATTGGTTTTGAGGACCGACAATTCATACCGATAAAGAAGGCTTACAAAAACTGAAGAGAACTTCATGCAAAGATCAAAATCTATCTAATGTATCTCTACATTATGTAACATGCATCATCCATTATGTCAAATCAAGAATGTAGGCTCTATTATGTAACATGCATCATCCACTATCTCTAGCTTTGTGTTTATTCACATTACACTAGAGAAAGATATTTCTACATTATGTAACATGCATTGTCCATTGTCCCTAGAACCACAAATGAATATTGCATTGAGCCCAATCAACAGTTTATTTCAAAGATGCTTCTTTATCAATGAATATTGCATTGAGCCAAAAATTAGTTCACTAGAACCACAAATAGCCCGACCGAAATCGAACTGAACCGAAACATGGATTGACTCGGAATTCTCCTGACCTGAAACTTAACCTTACCTACCGGTACCCGGACCCGAACCTAATGACCCCTTTGTGAGGCCAATTGAAATGCTTAATCCTCTATGTACTATGGTTTCTAATTTGAGGGCATAGTTCTAATTGTGCTTTTGCTAACAAGCTATGAATTGTCAGCTCAGTTTTGTGTTCGACAGACTGATTGGGCTACAGCTTGTTGTCATGGCATTAAAGCCATGAGCCAAAAGAAACCCAAGAGACAGTTTGGCTTTCAACCGTTGTTTTCAGATATGGTTGCTAATTTGCTGCCTGCTGGAGTGCTGGTTATTGATTACTGCCTTCATGAATATCTTTCCAAGATGCTCTATTTTCCTGCAGGACAATACTCACAACTGCATGATCCTTTGCTATCAGCTTTTACACTCGAACTATTACTTGTTTTGTTTCCAGGTTCATTGAAAAATTTGGAACCCACATTATTGTGGGTGTAAAGATGGGAGGAAAAGATGTCATTTATGTTAAGCAGCAACATTCGTCAACACTTCAACCAGCTGATGTGCAAAAAAGGTTGAAGGAGATGGCTGATAAGAGATTTCTCGATGCAAATGTTCAGTATGATGTGAACAATGATCATGCTTATCACAATGATAAGGTTCCTTTCCTTCTCCCTGTCATTGGGTGTTCTAAATGGTGACTCCCCAATCCCCGCCCCTAAAAAAAGAGATAGGAAAAATGTAATATCATGGCATGGTTATTCCTATTTGAACTATGGAGCACGTATTCATGGAAAGTGGTGCAGGTGAAATGATTTTGGTAGTATTATTTTCTAATGCTTGACCAGTTTCTCAACAATAGAAGGGTGGATTTGAGTTGGTATTTTCGGCTTGAATCATAGTTGCCTATAGCAAAATGTCATTTACTTCCTCTTGTGGACTGCAGTATACAGCTGCAAAGGTTTTCAATCTAGGGTACTGCAGAATTAGTCTTTGGGTATCTTATTACATGTCAGGATGTGGTTACTTGTCAGTGTTTGTCTACCTCCCATAACCCTTTGTAGTCAAGATCTAAATTATTATCTTATTCCTCCCTTGTTTGTTATTTTTATTAAGGTTTTTATCTAAAAGAGAACCATTTTTTGAAAACTGTGAAGGGATGGGAATGGATTGGTCTGGGTGACCCGGACCCAAACCAGTTAATTGGAGATGGACTCCGGCCCGCCCCATATCTGTTGGGTCTTAAGAAGTTGGACCCAGACCCGTTGGGTCCATGGGTCTTCGGTTCTTCAATGGGTCCTAAATGGGTCTAAGGTTTAAAAAGTTAATTTTTCACCTCTTGTTACCTCTTGTTCTCATTTTTGTTCACAGCACCCTTCACCAATTTGTGTTTTTAAACTTTAAAGTAGTAAATATAAATATTCTAATATTCCAGTGATAAATAATACAAGCTCCAAAAATAATTTCCGAGAGTTCAAATTTAAAAAGAATTCTGAAGATATTCATATGTAAATGTACCATCTGTAAATATACCAAAATTCAAAAGTTCGCCCAAAGATATATGCTACTATAAATAATCATATTTTTTGTTCAAAAAAATAAACGAGTCTGAAGTTTGGACCTGGACTCGTTTAAGACACTTGCACCTAGACCCGACTCGGGATCATTGACTCCAAAGAAGTTTGATCCGGACCCTTATAAATTGGTCCAATCTGATTGGTCTGGTTTGGGTCCAGGAACCACTGCTATCCGGTTTGATCTCTCAGATTCTAATCATCTTGAGGCTGCCTACTACAGATCTTCACAAGTCATGTTAAGATGGGACCACAGTGGGTTTTTGTGGTGAGCATGAAACACTTAATTTTCCATTAATTTGTGTCACAAGATGCAAGGATTTGGATTGAAGAATATATATTTGGATTAGAGACATCATATGAATTATAGTTTTGTATCATTTGTACCTGGTGGCCTGTGAGTCTAGCGTGTCAGGTTAATGTTTTCATAGTTGAAAAGCATCTTGCTTGTTGTATGTGTCTTCAATTGGTCATCTAAGACCTTCCTTTGGAAAACTGGAAAGTACCTTTAATTTGAGGAAGGCATATGGTTGACATGGATGCAAACAGGATAAATATTGCTTTGAACAACCTTCAATTGGAGGATTTTGCCCCTCTCTACCAAGTTACTATGCACGTGGTCCTAAGCTAAACTATTATATACTGCATCGTCTCCCATATTTATGAAATTTTGTGGGTTATATTACTAGATTAGTGGGGACTGAGGCAGTTAGCATGGGTTACTGTGTCCCTAATGTGTCAGCGGTTACAGCACCAGCTGTTGATATTGCCTTTTGTCCTTCAGCAAATGACATGTATTCAAATGTGGCCGATCTGCTATGAATGGCTGCATCAGAAAGGTTTTGGAGTTGGGTCAGCTGTATTTTTGTCCCACAACAACAGCAGTACAGCAATTAGAGTTGGCTAACCTGTGTTTTTTGCCCACGACAACAGCAGTGTAAAATGCAATCACTGCAGATTTTCCGTATGGCGACCGCGACCGCGACCATGTTTTATTTTACTTTTTTTTGGGGCAAATGCATCTCTCCTAAATGCTGAATTATTTGTTAGTTGGCTGTTCATTTATTGTCAAGTGCCTATATTAGATATTTGATTTAGGTGTGGATGCTCGAAATTTCCTCTGAGGTGAAAGCGCACAAATTTTAAGAAAATAGCTGAGTTGGACCCACAGGCACATACACTTTTTCAGCAACTTTATTTGACTACGAGCAGCATAGCTGCATTCAATCCCCAATGAGCTATTCATCTTTCTTTGAAGTGTTATCAATGTTTATTGGTTGCATACTTTGTTCCTTTTTCTGTTTTTTTTTTTTTTTTTTTTTTTTTGGGGGGGGGGGGGGGTGGGGGTGGGTTCATGAGATTATGTTATGAACATCTGAATCTTTTCTTTTTTCTTTTTTAGAAAAACATTGAATACTTTTGTGTGTGTCCATACTTCATGCTTATCTGATTAGCTGCCTCTTTTATGCAGTTTGATGCCCGAGAGCAGCAGCTGAGATTTGCAGATATGAGTCCTTCTTGTTCATATTCGCACAAGGAGGTATTACAATGTTGTTGTGTTTGCCTGTGTCTGGACTGAAGCTTCATGGTTGATCATCTTAACGAATTAGCTAAAAGTTCAATAAAAATTGGTCACTTTACTGCAGGAGATTTTTAGTATTTTCAAGAGGAGAGGTGGGTGTGATAACTGGAATCTTCCCCATCACGAGTGGTTACAAACTGTACCATTTGAGCCTGATGTAATTTCAATGTCCTTTATTCCAATCACATCTTTGTTAAATGGAGTTCCTGGGAGTGGGTTCTTAAGCCATGCTATAAATCTCTATCTGCGCTGTAAGTCCATAGAGATGTTACCTTGTCTTTATTCATTGTTCTTTCTTTCTTGCCATGGTTGCTAGTAGTTGAAAGCATGAAGCAAAATTTCTCTCCTCTGTTAATGAATTGAAATATGTACGATGATTCCATAGCTCAACCATAAAGGATGAACACTGATGTTTGTTACATCTGTTAATATATTGTTCGTTAGGCATGAAATAGGTGCATAGTGACATGTGCAATTGGAAATAGTTATTGCATGTTCCCCTCTTCGTTCTCTAATATAGTTACATACCAGAAGGTAATATTGAAGTATGAGACAAGCTATGTATGAAGTCTGGTGCTATTTATATTTAGTGAAAGAAAAGGCTGTTTTAAATTTCATTTTTTTGCCTTGTTCCAATTTGGTGTGATGATGGTCCTCTCTAGTCTCTATTATTCTCTATTCGGTGCTACTTATACTTATATCCTAGAGGCTACCAGTATGAGGCCTTGTGATAGAGAACGGACTTTGATACCAAGTTGATTGAGAAATGGAAATAAATAAAGATAACCGTGCTGGATTCAAAGAAAAATTATCTTCCCCACGGAGAGTTCCTTTGAGAGGTGAAAATGTAAAATATTTAGTGGGTAACTGCCAAGCAATAAAAGGACCTTGAGGTGTCGTAGATTCACACATTTATGTAGGAAAGTAATAAAAGGCTAAAGATAACCGTGTTAAATTCAAGAGAAGAATTCAGCATCCCCGTGCTGGATTCAAAGAAAAATTATCTTCCCCACGGAGAGTTCCTTTGAGAGGTGAAAGTGTAAAATATTTAGTGGGTAACTGCCAAGCAATAAAAGGATCTTGAGGTGTCGTAGATTCACACATTTATGTAGGAAAGTAATGCCTACAATCACAGAATTCACTAACCAAATAGAGATCCGACTCACAACTGTCCTCATAAATTTGACGGTCTTGAAGCTTGCAAAAGGAATTTAGAGCATCTTCATGGGAGAACGGATTAACTCTAGGATAGAAATCACCCATGGATCAAAATGTGTATATCCCAGAACGAGAAAACTTGGTATAGAACACCCTTCGAAATAGGCTGTGGTCTGTCATGAAATTTCACAAAAAAGGGCACAATGATGTTTATGACACCAACCCATTGTCACTATAGATAAAATGTAACCCAACAAGCAAATAGAGACTTCATGTATAAATTTTAAAAGCCGCAAACTAGAAATTTGGAATCAAAATGCAGCATTAACAGTAGCAATGGCAAATCAGTCACACTAGTAAACAAACAGGACAGGGACCTCCGGCGGTTATTTCAGCTAGAAGTGGGATCGGCGAAGAGGAGAAAAGCGTGGAAGCAGGATTTGACCCTTCCTGTTCAGGATTTCAAGGCTGAAGCTTTGAATTGAATTTGAAAATTTTGCAATCTAGGGTTACAATTTGCGGAAATTTGAAAATAGTCAATTGGGACAAATCATTGTTCGAGCTGAGGCCATCGAATTTGAGCAATCTTGGTGATTTCAGATGGATTTGGCAATTGTGGGTTCGAAATTGGGAAATTGCAAATTAGGGTTTGTGAATTAGGGTTTTTAGGTTTACAGTGGGAGGGTGGCAGCGGAGGTGACATTGGGGTGGTCGACCAATGGTGTCGGTTGAGGGTGGTGATTAGAGTTGGTAGGCGGCGATGACTACGGTTTCTGGCAAAGAAGATGGATGGTTGCAAAGTATTCTCTTATGGGCAGCTTTTTTGCTATTTTTTTTTTCTGATTTGTGGAAAAAGCGAGGGAAAGAGAAAATTGGAAAGCCGACTAGACCCATTTGCTTTGATACCAGGTTTATGTAGAACAATTCTTGAAAGTGAAACTAAAACAGAAAACACACTCAAGCACGCAATTTCTGAAAACTTTAAATGATCTTAATTTAATTAAGTAATGAATGTCTCCTTAATTTAAATATACACTATAGGAGGATAAAATATCCAAATCTAATACTCCTTCCTGTTTTATCTGTCACATAGATCTACTGGTCAGTTAAACTTTGAGAACTTTGACCACCAACTTTTTAACACATACAATGTTCTAGTATACGAAACTACTATCATTAGATTTGTAATGAAAAATACTACGGTATGAGTGTAATGTAGTTCTTTTTGATTAGATATTATATGAAAATTGTTAGTCAAAGGACTTTGGAGACCGTGGAACATTTAATACGTTGCAGATAAAACAGGAAGGATGGACTGCTAAATATCCTTATTCAGACTATCTTAGTTATGTGATAAAATAAAGAGAATAATTATAAATTAAAAATACAAAATTTCTGTATCATCTCCTAACAAAGCTAGTTTTTGATATTTTCCCTCATGCTTGTTTTGCATCTGAGAGGCCTATAAGTACTTCCACTTGACAGAAAAAGGATGTGCTGTCCTGAAGTAATGACAATTTTTGCATTAAGGTCTTGAGAAAACATTTAGTAAACTTGGAATCTTGAATCAGGTAGCCAAGGCTGTCTACTCTGTCAATTTGCCATTGGGGTCAAACCTATAGATTTTATTTGTTGTTTCAGAATGATTGGGCTGAAATTAACAGCTCTAGTGCGCACTTGGGGCTTGCTGGTAGTAAATTGATTCCTGTTGTAAGAGGTGTTTTGAAGTTAATACCAAGTGCAAATGTCTTTTCTACTGATTCTTTTGTGTTTCCAGACAAGCCACCAATAGAAGAACTACATCAGTTTTTGGAGTTTCAGCTGCCAAGACAATGGGCTCCTGTGTTCAGTGAACTTCCTTTGGGTCCTCAGCGCAGGCAACAGAACTTCCCATCTCTGCAGTTCAGCTTCATGGGTCCTAAGCTCTATGTCAACACTACTCCGGTATTTTCTCTGACTTTTTAGCTTTCCTTGGTTTTTGCTTATCAATTTGAAATAAATGGCGATTTTGAGTACACTTGGGGACAGTTGGAAAGGAAAACCACCCAAAAAAGGAAAAGAAAAAAAGAAAAGAAGAAAGCCCATCCCGGTTAAGCCTTCTACTAGGTGTCCACATAAATGAAAATATTCACACACGTATGTGTGTGTATGTATGTATGTGTGTGTCCCTTAGTGTGTCTCTGTGTGTATATGTGTTTGTGTGTGTATGTGTGTGGTGTGTATGTGTGTGTGTATGTATGTATGTGTGTGTGTATGTGTCTATAAATATCTTTTTTATTGTTATGGCCTAAAGGCTGTTTGCAAACAGAAGTACAAAAGTAAAAGAGCCCACTGGGTGCAAGCAACACCACACTTGTTGGACTATAAATGTAGACTGTTAGTAATAAAAACTAGTATTTTAAAGGGTTTTTGGCCACAAATAATCCGTACTGAGAGGCTTGTGACTGGAAATAATCCAAAGTGACTTTTCAGCCACTGACAGTCTCTACTTTTTCACTATTTTTCTCATAGTAGTCCAGAGTCAATTTCCGGCACTGGAAAGCTGACGTGGCGACCGGAAAGTATGTTTATTCATACTTCAAAAAGGAAATTTCCGGTCGCCATGTCAGCTTTCCGGTGCCCGAAATTGACTCTGGACTGCTGTGAGAAAATAGTGAAAAAGTACAGACTGCCCGTGGCCGAATAGTCAGTTTGGATTATTCTCAGTCACAAGTCCCTCAGTATGGATTATTTGTGGCCAAAAACCCTATTTTAAAAGTAATAATTTGATACTAGTAAATATTTTTAAAATTAAGCACTTTAATAAAATAGCAATTTATAATTAGAGGAAGTGTTTATTCATCGATATAAAAAAAATTTACCGGAGACTTACGATCCCAAGTACCGTTGCTATTGAACCTAACCCCGTCAATCCGGGTTTCCAAAAATGTACGATTTCGATCCCATTTTCGATCATCGACCCGTATCGTTCTCTGATCATGGCAACTATGGCATCTAAGTATGTGTGCGTATGTATGTATATATATATATGTTGTATGTGTGTATGTATGTGAAGAGTATCGTGGTGGGAAATTCGATGCTTAAGTTTTGGGATATGATGGAGTTGAAGATTCACACAACCAAACCATAGGTTCAATAGTTCATACAAGATGTGGAATTGAGATGGATTACCATCACCCAAGAACTGGCGAACCCACCAAAGTTGGATAAAGGATCACCACCACCACCGTCTAAAGGATTCAGCTTGCTAACACCACCACAAACAATGTTGAGGGGAAAGCAAGAACAAGACTTTGAGAGAAAATTCTCCAATCCGTCATATATTACATGCCTATCAAATTGCCATTGTCACCCCGAGAGGATGTGGCACGCACTCATCGGAATAACATCACACAAAACAGAGTCATGATATTGAGAACCTATTGACAAAGCGATAAGGACTTGTTTTGTTACCTTTAGATCGCCACTGTCGTTGAGCTGCATCAGTGTGTAAGGGCGAGGGTGTGGGAAGAACTAACTTGTCCACCATGACAGTTGATACCGCGTTGGTGCAATTGGCTCCATTGATGATGAGCTCAATATATATTACGTACACTCGGAGCATATGCTCCGAAATATTAAAAGTGAACAATCATAATAACAAAAGTGAACAATCATAGTAACAAGTGTGAACAATTGTAATATCTGGTAAACAATCATAATAACAAAAGTGAACAATCATAATAGAAAGAGTGAACAAATGTATTATTTGGAACACATGCTCTAGGTGCACCTAATAAATTGCATGATGAGATTGCAAACCTTGCCTCCAACCGTGCACCGAGTGTAGAATATAATCTCCCTTTACGCCTTGTCAAGAGGAGTTTCATTGGTGTGAAACACTGTCTTTAAGACAAGCATCTCCCCGTTGTCGACCTTGAGAACTTCTTCCTCATCAGACTCAACCCAATCCTCAATCATAGCCTTAGGTTCCTCTTGGTGAGCCAAAAGGCTCCCTTCGATCTCTTGGACCTCTTGGTCGGTCAAGGTCCTTCTTGTCAGGCAATCGGCTTGGAAGTGACTGTACCCTTGGCACTTGAAAAATTTTTTGCCCTTAAACTTAAGAAGCTTCTTGGGGGAGGGTAAAACAATCCCCCTTACCCTTGTCGACCCTCGGTGGGCGAGTAGTTTTAGGAGCATCGGTAGGTTGGTGAGTGATCAACTGTGAGGGTCGGGGAAGGTTCGGCCATAAGGTTTGGGAAGGGCTTTAGCCTTCTTCCTTTGCTCAACCTTGAGAGCCAAGTTGCTAAAGTCTACCAAAGAGTGGTATAGTTGAACTCGACCTTTTTGGCAATGTAAGAAGACAAACTGTTCAAAAGCCTCATCATAGTTTGCTGTGGAGGTTCTTGAAGGTCACTCTTGATGAGCAACTGCTGAAATTCTTTAATGTATTCGCTTATGCTTATCTTCCCTTGCTCAAGGGCGAAGAGTCTTCTCAAGATTTTCTGCTTGTAGGTGCATGGCAAAAAAGGCCAATTCATCAACTTCTTAAATTTCACCCACAAGGTGATCTTACTCTTCCCATCTCTAGCTCGTTGGGTTTTCACGCTCTCAAACTAAAGGGATGTTCGGTTGCGGTATTTTTGTGGTTTTTAGGTAGGGTTGTCGGTCCACAGGGATGGGTGTTAGGCTTGATAAGGAGATTGGTTTGCGTTAGGGTTTCATCAATTGCGGAAAGCGGTAAATTATATAAAGGAAAGCGAATTAAACTAACTAGACATGAATTCAAAGAAAACAAATAAAGCATGAAAGATGAAAGCGATTAGAAAGCCATAAATGAGAAAACTAGAATGAACAATGAAATTGGGAGCAAGAAATTATACCTTTGATGAACAAGACTTTTACTAATTCTTCAATCTTCACTTGGAATTTCCTCCGAACAAACAAGAAAATGTGGATTGGATTACCAAGGATCCCTAAATCCTCACTAGAAAGTAGAATTTGTAACCCTTGATCCTCCTCCTCACTAAAAATGGATTGGTTGTGATTAGCTCTAGAAGCTTGAATCAAATCAACAATGGCAATTGAAAAGAAAGAGATTCCCACAGAGAGAGAGAGAGAGAGAGAGAGAGAGAGAGAGAGAGAGAGAGAGAAGAATTAAGAGTGCCAACATTGATATAAGTACTACATGCAGAAAAAAAAAGTAACAGATAATCAAATAAATCAAAACTACATACCAAGTTCATTAAAACATATAGAATCGAGCTGCACCCTTTCATGAAACTTATATTCCTCGCAAAGATACCAACATCGGAACTGGAACGCATGAGCTACCATTGCTACAGATGCAGTCCCAACACTCGAGTAGACAGTTCCATTAGACAAAATTGAAGCTGCTCCTAGGAAAACTCGGGTTACTTCATGCATAATATAGGAAACAACATTTATATGAGTGTATGTACAGTTTAGACCCCTGGCCATCAATCTGCGCAGCAAAAGTTGACCTTCAAGCTTTGGGCGGGAGTCAACTATAACTACACGGAATTTCTTTCCAAATTCATGTGCCCCAGTTCAACGGCAGATGATGATCCATACGTCAGAAGAACATCCCCATCCCGGATTTTGGTCACATGTTTAACGATCACTTTATCAGCAATTAGTATCTTCTCATTGATAAAACGATTGATATCTGACTGTAGAGAGGCCTTTACTTCAGACTCCAACAAAGTCAAAGGCAACTTAGCTATCCGGTTCTTCAAAAATCTAACGGCGTTTCCCATACTAATTGAAAGAGGCCTGCATTCGATTAGAAATGAAACATAACTTCCAATTTTTGCAGTCAAGTCTCTGCCCAGAACTTTCTCTGGTGGTGTGTTGTAGTCCTTAATGCCCAGAACTCGGGTTACTTCATGCATAATATAGGAAACGAGCATTCCCACCAGATATATCTCCAGTCAAATATCTCAAACCAACCTGAAATTCAATCAACAAAATTATCTCATGAATATTAGATTTTGTTTGTTAAGCAGATGGAAAAATTATCAATGGGTGATAAGCCGAAAAAGTAGGGTTAGACCACATCATAACACTCCCAATATCACAAACAGGCACATCTTCATCTTCATCAATATTAGACTTATCAGAAGAACTATCAGTATCAGAAGACAAAGGTGCATCATTCAAAACATCATCAAAAGTGAAAGTGGAAGGCTCAGGGTCATAACCCATCGTGAATGACTCATAAAGCATATCATCATAAAAAACGTCATTGTCACAAACAAAGTTCAAACAATTAGGATCAATCCCCAAAGAATTAAGCTCATCCTCACAAGATTCTACATCCATGGATGCACATGAAAGGGTAGCTAATGCCTCATTAATACAATGATCCTCAATGAAAGTGAATAGTTCAGTATCAAGCACACATTCAATCACAAGGGATTCAATTTCATTCTCAACAAGATCATGCTCAATTGCATCACAAGCATCATGGCATTCATCAGACTCAACACCCTTCTCCTCACACACAAGCATGGACAATGGTTCATCATCTAACATGTGTTCATCAAGTTCTACATTATCACACACAAAATCATCATGTTCCTCATGCTCACTAGGTGCAGCTAGAGCTAAGGAATTGCTAAGCCCAAGGCATGGTCTGTTATAGTAGTCATCATCCTCATCATAATCATACAAAGAAGAATCGACACGCATTTCAGGACTCAAAGATGACGAATGATCTACTTCAACATTCAAATCAACCATTTGTGAAGAAAAAGCTTCTACCCCAGTTTTAATCATGCGTAAAAATTCTTGCGTATACTCATTCATTGTCGCAAAAAGGTCAGCTCGAAAATTATCCACTTCAGCTCGAACACAAGAGTTAGAATCATGGTACGAAGATTCACAATATGAGCACAAAGAATGAGACTCAACAACATCACACGGAGAAAGGTCATAAGAATTTTCCACATAATCCACACCATAAGATTGATCATCGAAATACAAGGGGTATTCACATGATTGTTCAGGCAAGGTCCTGGAGGGTGGTGCATATTAAGGAGATTGGAAGCTAGGACTAACATTTTGTTGCTCAAACTCATAAGAATCCCTAGACAACCATTCAAGTAATTCCCATGCTTTTTCTTCTCCTAAAGCAGAAAACCCGTAATAATCTAAGAGGTTTTGGGTCTCATAATTCACACCCTCATTCACAATTCCCAAAAGATCTAATGTATCATAAAAGATACCATCCAATTCACATTGAGCACGATAATCATGTAATCTAGCAAAATACCTCCAAAAAATTTCATGCTCATATTGGGGAAATTGGGGACTAGCCATAGCTCTTTTTCTTTTTTTTTCTATTTTTTTTCCTTTTCGGTATTCAATTTTTTTGACTACATTTTTTTTTTCTGGAACAATCAAGATAGCAATAAACTATATACACTCAAATCAATAACCTAATCTACCAAATAACGTCATCCCCGGCAACGGCGCCATTGTTCGGTTGCGGTATTTTTGTGGTTTTTAGGTAGGGTTGTCGGTCCACAGGGATGGGTGTTAGGCTTGATAAGGAGATTGATTTGCGTTAGGGTTTCTTCAATTGCGGAAAGCGGTCAATTATGTAAAGGAAAGCGAATTAAACTAACTAGACATGAATTCAAAGAAAGCAAATAAAGCATGAAAGATGTAAGCAATTAGAAAGCCATAAATGAAAGAACTAGAATGAACAATGAAATTGACAGCAAGAAATTATACCTTTGATGAACAAGACCTTCACTAATTCTTCAATCTTCACTTGGAATTTCCCCCGAACAAACAAGAAAATGTGGATTGGATTGCCAAGGATCCCCAAATCCTCACTAGAAAGTAGAATTTGTAACCCTTGATCCTCCTCCTCCTCACTAAAAGTGGATTGGTTGTGATTAGCTCTAGAAGCTTGAATCAAATCAACAATGGCAATTGAAGAGAGAGAGAGAGAGAGAGAGAGAGAGAGAGAGAGAGCTTGTAAATGCTTCAATGGAGAAATGCTTGAAAGAAAGTTGAATAAAAATTCCAAGAAATCAAAGAAAGCTTGAAGAACAATTAAAGACTTGAAGAAAGATTAAAGCAAGATTAAAAGAAAGCAATTAAATCTTATTCTACTCTAATCCTACTCCTAAAACTAGCTAATTCTACTTTTAAGAGTGCTGAATTACATGGTTATTTATAGAAGGAAGGAAAAACATCCCAAAACCCTAGAATTAATCGCACAACATGCGCGCAGGTTTTCGCAGAAATTTGACAGGTCGCGGGCGCGACCAAACCGTCACGGGCGTGACAGTCCTATTCCCGTTTCTATCCGTCAGTATTTCCTCAGCGTCGCGGGCGTGAAGCAATATGTCGCGGGCGCGACTCGGCTTTGTTGCGGGCGCGACACTACCAATCTCGAGTGCGACTTGGTTCTGTTCACACGCCTATTCTTCTTGCCAGAATCGTCACGCGGTGCGATTCGTGAGCGGTCGTGATACCGTCCGCTCTTGCTTTGTCCTCCTCAGTCGTAGCGCCCGCTACTAGGGTTGTAGCGGGTGTTACGCCCCTGTTTTGCACCAAAACGTGAGAAGAGGATTCCCGGGTTGATCTCGCCTCGGTTCTCGGCTCGGGTTATCTCGGGTCGCTCGGGAAATCACTCGGGCTTCCCTAAAAAGCCTCCATTAAGCCCAAATTCCTTCTAACTCTTTATTTTCCTACAAAACACGAAATCATCATATCTAATATATAATACCGGGTTTAGAACAAGCAAAAATACCTTATAAATGATAAAATTCGGCTCAAACGAGACCAAACAGGGATGTTACCTTGGTGAGTTTCAAGGTAGCAACTTTGAAGGTCTTCTCATCACAATACCCCTTGGCCTCAAAGATTCTTTCCACCATTTGAGTCCACTCCAAGTAGTTGTCAGGGTCAAGGGAGCCGTTAAATTTCGGAAGCTCGACCTTGATGTCATGGAATTCATCTGATTGCGGGCTCTGTTCCCTTCTTCGGTGTTTCCCCATTCGTACGGAGCCACTACCATCATCACTCGACTCTGAAGAGAGGAGGACGATGTGGACTTAGGGAAGTATCTTTTCTCCTAGACCGGTATTGGTCTTGGAAATGTGTGTTACTTCTACAAGTTGTTTGGCAAGGGTGTCGAGAGTTTGTTGCATGAAGTTGAATTTGTTTTCCAAGCTTTGCATTTTGGCTCTTTCAGAAGAAAGGCTCATTTGGAACCCTTGTTGGCTAATTTCCTCTTGAATTGGGTTTGATTCGTCTTCCATATCAAGGAGGAGGGTTTAGCACGGAATGTGTTCGGGGAAAAATTTGTGGAGCTGGATTTTTTTGTAGTTGGTTTGTGTTTGGCTTAGTGTTCTTTGGGTTTTGGCATAAAAGAGAGACAACGACAACAATACCCACATCAAATTGATGAACACAGGGGATGGAGGTACCCAAATTCCGTAACAAACTCAATGGGCATGAATCCCTAATTCACAAATTGAAGAAGCAAGAACTTAAGCAAACCTTAGACTGATCTCTGATACCAAATGAAGTGTATCCCAACTGTGGATCCGATGGAGTTGAAGATTCACACACAACCAAACCCTAGGTTCAATAGTTCATATAAGATATGGACTTGGGATAAAAGATTACCATCACCCAATAACTATCAAACCCACCAATGTTGGATAAAGGATCACCACCACTAACCTCTAAAGGATTCAGCTT
The DNA here is from genome assembly GCA_029582165.1 of Portulaca oleracea. Lineage (NCBI taxonomy): Eukaryota > Viridiplantae > Streptophyta > Magnoliopsida > Caryophyllales > Portulacaceae > Portulaca > Portulaca oleracea. The sequence goes on along the minus strand of CM055873.1, from coordinate 24,108,055 downwards.
GCTAATACCACCACAAACAATGTTGAGGCTAAAGTAAGAACAAGGCTTTGAGAGAGAGAGTTTGAGAGAAAGTTCTTATATTTGCATTCAATGATAATCAACGCTCTTCGTACCCAATGTAAATGCTTATAACATTGAGGAAGAAGGGTTACAATTAGGGCCAAATTACAAAAGGGACACAAACAAACAATACAATGAATTCCCTCTTGAAGAGGCTTTATAAAACATTAGGGATGGGGCAAAAGGGGATTATACAAAAGAGGGAGAAAAGAAAAGGAGTTGGGCAAAACAAGCCCGACGTTTTCCAGAAAGGTCATGGGTGTGACCATGGTTCTACCCCTGCATCAAAATGGCTGCTTCAAGGGGGTCATGGGTGTGACTCCTGGGCGATTCTCGAACAAGGATTTCGCCCCGAGAGGTCATGGGCTTGACTTGCCTTTCCCAGTCCGAAAGATTAGCTGCCAAGGAGAGGGTCAGGGGTGTGACCTGCTAGGTCACGATAGTGACTCTCCTTTTGTCACACTTTGCTCCTCTTGCTTGATCCTTTGCTCCACATGACGAACCCCAACCCGCCCTTGACAAGTAAACGACCAAAAGTCCTCGAGGATGGTGAAAAACTATCTAGCCTTAAAGGGTCTCGAGGCCAATTGACAGGATGACCGAGACGAACTTGATGGGCTCTGGGTCATGTGCAAGTTGGACATCCAAACGACCACGAGACATCGCCGCCTGCTTGGCTTGTGTGAGGAGAGGAGTATGGACCCTGGAATGCTTCACTATGTATAGGTGTATATCGGTGTGTGTGTGTGTGTGTATGTGTACTTCTATATAGGAAAATTGTATTATAATAATCCCTACATTGACCAATTGTATAGCAATAATTCCTACTTTTTCATTTTGGATTCTGATGGTCTAAAAAAAAAAAAAAAATTGAATTCTTGTGGTACACTATCGAGAGTATACCCTAAATATTATAGATTTTGAGTTTCATTTGATTTAGAACTTAGCATAACACTTTACCTCAATTTTTAATAAATTTTTTACAATTTTTTCACTTTTATTCCTTTTAAAAAATCATAATAATTGCTCAGAATCTCAAAAAAATAATTTAAAAATTCTTTTAGTAACTGCACTTCATTACCTTTCTGGGGGCAAGAACGAAAAAAAAACAAAAACTATATGCGGAATGAATGAAAAAAATAAAGGAAAAGAATATGGAGGTGGGTTTGGTACCACTAGAGAATCCAATTTTATTTTTTGTTAGACCACTAGAATTCAAAATGAAAGTAGAGATTATTGCTATACAATTGGTGAAAGTAAGGATTATTAGAATCCAATTTTCAGACACACACACACACACACACACACACACTCACATATATATATATATATCTACACACACGCGTTTGTGTGTACTTCTATATAAAATGTAAGCACACACACGTGTGTGCCGGGTTTGGACCATGTCTCCCGAACAATCTCAATACATATGGTGCAAAACGATTCTACATATCGAGGTCGGAATGGGATCAGGTGTTTTCACGTCTCACCGTAGTGCCCGGTTTGTCTTGATTTTCGATTGATGAACAACAAGGAAAGTGGAACTATTGGATTTTTTGACTTGCCTCTGGCTACGCGTGCCACCACCGGTGGAAGCAAGCGCACTTCCTATGTCGGTTGTCCCTTTCTCTAATAAGACTAATAATAAGGTCAACATTCAAGCCTAGCAAGAAAGGTACCCTATCTATAGCTATGTGTGTTAAATACGTAATAGTATATTTTAGAATGATAATATTTAGTATATTTTATAACTTGATAATTTCTTTATATTTCCCATTATAATGTGAATATTATAGTTTTTTTTTTAATTTTGATTCGAAATATTATGTTTGTTTCCATTTTTTATTAGGTCTAGGAATAGGAAGGCTGTCTAACGAGTAATTTACATTTATCCTACCTGAGTTTTGCTGTAATAATTTTTATATACATCACTTCTGTGAAATAATTTTACCTGACCTCCCTAGAGTTGCAAGTAATTTTTGACCCTACCTGAGCTTTGCTGTAATAACTTTTATACTCTCTACTATTGAAATAATTTTTACTGTACTCCATCTTGATCTTCATCAGCAACCTAAACAATTTTTAGTAACAATGACAGAATTCGAAGATCTTGAATTCCAATACGACATTCGAATACCATGGAATGTCATCTCAGGAACAAAGCATGAAGGAATCTACAATGTAATCCCAATCTCCTTCATCACACTCCACTAAAACTCTTCCCTAACCTCCCCAATCCTCCCTTACTCCCCTCTCCACTACCGATCATGTCGATCAATCCTAAATCCATTCGTCTTCGTCTTCGTTGGTTTTCCTGCCAAAATGTCTATGTACCCACTTTGCTCGAATCACAACCATTTCCTATCTCACTCTTTCGATCTCCATTTTTGACGACAAATTCCACGCTGAGCTCTTCTCTCACCATACCACCGTCGAATATGAACCTCTGGAGACGCTCTCCCATATGAACCTCTGGAGACGCTCTCCCATAATGTGTCCAGTATTTAGGTGTTTCTGTTCATTTATGATAATTGAAATAAACTTCAATTAGTTCAAATTAACAAGAAACATTGATACATAATTATCGATTCAAACACTTCATGATCGAAGCTACTCATTATGAAAAGATAAAAGGTGATAAATGAAGAATATCCCTTGAGTAACACTTATAGCAAACCTCTAGTAAGGATAAAATCAGTCTCTACTATTGTGAGATAAGGTAAAAATTATTTCACAAAGGTGGGGTGAAAATTTTTACAATAAACCTTAGGTAGGGTAAAAAAACACTTGTAACTTTGGCGAGGTGTGGTGAAAATTATTTAACATTGAAGTACATTGCATTGATATGGGATATTGAATAACATGAATTTTTACTGGCTATGCATAGGGATGCTAATATTTTCTTGAATCCAGTACGGAGATGCTGAATTTTTTTCTTGAATCCAGTACGAGGATGTTGAATTCTTATCTTTAATCTTTTGTTATTTTTCGTTCTCTCTCAATATGGGGAATGCTGCCTATTTCTGGATCCCCTAAACGTCGCTGAACCATATTTTTCCAGGGAGTTTGTTGTTGTTGTTGTTGTTGTATCAATATGGGTTTTAAATAAATAAGACTCATATTTAGATGTGATAAACGGGTAAATCGGTTCATCAGATCAACCAATTTGGGGTCGGGTCTAGATAAGGTGAGGTTCGGGTTCAGGTTGACTTCGAGCGAGTCTTATTCGAGTTAGTTTGGGTGATTGTCTTTTAGGTTTAAGTTTTGGTCATAGTTGCCGGGTCAGGGAACAACATGGGTCGAGGATTGAATATGGGATCAAAATCGTAAAATTTTGGAAACTTGGATCGATGGGGTTAGGTTCAATAGGAACGATACTTGGAATCACAATTCACTGGTAAATATTTTTTTGCATCGATAAATAAGATCTTCCTCTAATTATAAATTGGTATTTTATTGAAGTACTGTTTTTTAAATTATTTATTAGTATCAATTTTTTACTTTTAAAATGCTAGGATTTATTACTAACAGTCTACATTTATAGTCCAGTCGCTATGGTGTTCCTTGGGCCCAGTGAGCTCTTTTACCTTCTTCTGTAATTATGTTTGCAAGCAGTCTTTAAGCCATAACAATAAAAAAAGATATTTATAAATACTTATAAATTGGTATTTTATAAAGCAGAAACGCTAACCTTATGTTTCCCCGCAGCCAGCCATACAGCCCCAATTGTCTCTCTACTGCAACTTTCACTCTACCCCCGGCTGCCGAAAATCGGCGACTTATGGCCGGAGATAACCCTGTCGGTGGAGTCGCAACAACTTTGTCGACCGGAAGCCCTCAATCTCTATCTCGAATATCCATCAATTGGTTATTCAATTCTTAGATCTAGGGTTTTCGACTTTCCATTTGCTTTCTTCAAAGTTAACTGCCAGCGCTCGGAAACGGCATCTAGTGGCCGGAGAAAACCCACCCATGGTTTTGCAACTTCTGTCGACCAAAAAGCCCTCAACTTCCACCTCTAATGGCCACCAGTGTTAGTGACAATCGGATCAATCAAATTTATCGATGTTGGTCGCGATCTTTATCGATCTAAGGCGGAATCAATCTTCGATAGGGATCGATGACCCAGGAACGGGGATTTGGGGGGGGGGGGTGACCAATTTAGGTTAACTATCCTTTGGGTTCGATTTGTTGTTATTGGGGCATGGATCTTAATTGGATCACTTTTGGGTTGCACTTTAGATCATTTCGAGGCGGATTCAGGTCATCCATCCAGGTGTCGGTTCAGGTCTGGGTTTGATTATTTCTCTGTTAGGCACGGTTAGTCTTGCTAGGTCTACATGTTGGAGTAATTGTATTAGACTGTTCTAGATCATACTAACATAACCTTAGAGCCAACTGCATCTTTACAAAATTTAGATATTTTTGCTTAGGGTACCATTCATTTCTATGGTTGTCTTTTCTGAAATTTAAATTTCCAGTGTATGCCCAAAAAAATTTGGTTTTCTTTGTTGAGGTGTGTGCAAGCTGGTCCGGCAGCCAGCAGGTCGTCAGGGGAAAAAGAACGATGGTTTCCTTTTGGAAGCAGCTAAATCCTATTGAACACTGCTCTTGAATTCGGATGCAGGTTGATGTTGGTAGGAGGCCTGTGACCGGCTTGCGGCTTTATCTTGAAGGTAGGAGAAGCAACCATCTGGCCATCCATCTGCAGCATCTGTCATCCCTACCCAAAATCTTTCAGTTGAAAGATGATTCAAATGGCAACTTTCGGCAAGAGACGTATGAACGTGGTTATTATGAGAAAGTTGGATGGAAAAACTTTTCCCATGTATGTACAGCTCCGGTTCAGTCTGATAATGAACTCTCAATAGTAACTGGAGCCCAGCTTCAAGTTGAGGAGTATGGCTTCAAAAAGGTCCTGTACCTCAGACTCCGGTTTTCGACGGTTTTGGGAGCAACACTAGTGAAAGCGCCAGAATGGGATGGATCACCTGGTTTGGCGAGGAAGTCTGGTCTCATATCAACATTAATCAGCCATCACTTTACATCAGTAGCAAAAGCTCCACCACAACCAGCAGATGTGAATATAAACTCTGCTATTTATCCCGGTGGTCCTCCAGTTCCAGTCCAAGCACCAAAGCTTCTGAAATTTGTTGACACGACAGAGATGACAAGAGGGCCACAAGACACCCCGGGTTACTGGGTTGCATCTGGGGCACGGCTAATGGTTGAGAAGGGGAAGATCTCTCTCCGGGTCAAGTATTCTTTACTCACTCAGATATTGCCTGATGAGGATGATGAGCTGGACGAGCAGATTCAATGAGTGCTTGCCAATTTCAGATTACTTGTGCATTTCTTTGGATGTAATGTTACCGTGGTCAAATTGGAACCACGCAGGAGGGGAATGTAACGTTGGGGGTGTAAGTTGTGTGTTAGTCGCATTTTGTTAAACTGTTAGTTGAAGCACCCCTTCCCCCATCCCAGTAAGGGAGAAACGCTCAAAAATGTGTTGTAATATAGCCTCATTTTGGTTGGGTAGCTATAGCTAGTATCATTTTGAACAGCTTATCCAGACCCATCATGCAAATTCATTTGTTGTGGACTTGTGGTGTAATAGAGGAGGCCGCGGGATTCCCAACCAACCAGCAAACAAAACAGAAAAATAAAAAAAAGTTTGTCAGGGGTTTGGATTGCTGGAGCTGAAGCTGGGTGAACCAAGTTTGAACAAAGCTTACAAGCCATCGTGTTCGTGAAAATTGATGTAAATGCGTGTTGTTTCATCTTTTTTTTTGCTTGTTCTTTTCGTAAAATAGACCATATTTTAGGGGTTGACATTTTGGTCAATTGTACTTAAATTTGGCCCAAACCCGACCCAATTTTGAATTTGTACATGATTGAAGTGTCCGAATTTCAAATTCAGACAACAAAATTGATGTCCAAACCCAATTTAATTCGTTCGCACAAATTCAGATATTCGGATAAGACAAATTTCTGTCAGGGATGCACTCCCTCCGTGAATTGGCTAAGTGGCATGCCGGAAAGTGATGTTGGCATTTTAATATTTTTGTTTGAACGCTAAATGGATTGACATGTCATGTTAGGACACATGCCTCGAAAAAAAATTACCCACTTCTCCTAGTCACTTTCTCATTTCTATGTGCGTGGAAATTTTTTTCCCCAATCTCCCAATCGCTTGACAGGGCCGCAAGTGCGCAGGTACGATGTAACACTTCAAGGTCAATCTCACAGGGACTCAATCTAGCAACGCAATGAACTAGCCTCTACTTGATTGCTAAGTTAATCAGGGTTTTGATTTTGTAAACTTTTAGTAACTAATTAAGACTAATAAAGCAGAGAAATTAATCTAGTATTAAATTAAGGGAGAAAGATTTCTAGAGAATTGCTTTCATAGCAACGAGTTTGACTATTAAAACCTAGTTCGTGCAATTCTTCTTTCAATCGAATCAAGAATTGATAACCATATGAATTCTACCGCTCTTTCGATGCTTAATAGAATTACTCTAATTAACCTAACAAACAACTTTCGTATATTTTTTCAAGATAATCAAAGTTGAAGGTCTCAAACTATCCGATTATCAAAGTGATTCCCTAGTTTACTAGTCTTTTCCCAAATTTCGCAAAATTAGGTAGAAAAGTTGGTAGTAAGGTTATTCTAATTTACCTTTCAGTACTTCTTAGACTAATCTCAAATCACAAGCATTCGAGGCCTTGCAAAAAAGCTCATGAATATGAAGAACACAACTTTCTGTTGATTCGAAATAAGAATTCAAGCACAAACTAAGAAACTCTAATCAAACTTCAATGCTCGGTTTGCAAAACCCTAGAAAACTAAAATCTACTCACTCATAGGCATTGAAGCATGAAACAAGTTCCAAACATGATAATCAAACCTCAAAACAAAAGAGAATACGAAAAGGATTGAATGAACTACGAAGAAATTCCATCAACTCTTTCAATCCCGGGGTGACCCTTCTCCGCGAATGCCGCTAATTTCCTCTCGAATTCCGGTTCTTGCCTCTCTTGGGTTGATTCAATCTTGATTCTTGATGCATTATGGAAGAGGAGTAGTCCTGGAATGGGTTGGGAACTTCTTTCTCTCCTGATGAATAATGAATGAATGACCCCACGAAAGATTCCGTTCTTTCTCTTTTAACTACCGAAAACAACACAATCGCGAACGAAACTGAACCACCACGGTCTGTGGTCTCCACCACGGGCAGACCGTGGTGGCCACTGCCCAGCTCGTTTTCGCTCTATTGCTCCTGAAGCTTGTACCACGACTTGTGCATCCGTGGTGGAGGTCCGTGGTGTTGTTGGTCTTGCCAAAGCTATGGGAAAAACTGGCGTTTTGCTTCCAAATCTGCAAGTTTTCACCAAAAACAACAAGAACCTAGAAAAATAAAGAAATAGGGGAATATATATACATTTTCAATCCAAAACTTCCCTAATCTACTATCAAAGCTCCCTAAAAATCAAGGCAACTAATGCACTTATTAATCCCTCCATGCTAACTCATTGCTTGTAATATATCGATGGAAAGCTCTTGCTGTCTACATTAAGCTCCCAAAATTTGAAGTCTACGAAGTTGTATTGAAGGAGTTATGATCGAAAGAGTGAAGGCATGTCCTTTTCAGCTTTCCAGGTTGACCTTTCTCGCTTATTCCTGCTAAAAGATTCTAAGCCCCTTTAAAGGCCCGAATTAGGTCTCAATGAGGATTCTTAGCTGCACCTCCCATCACCCGGGGTCCCACTTGTAGTGGACATTGCACCCAACGTTGGTCAAGTCATGCCTACAAGGTCCCGGGTCCACTTGAAAATGGATACCACACCCGACTCGAAAGTGTATTTGATCGGGATTTAAGAGGATGCTCTGGAGGGTTTGATGAAGGTAGATTTTGAAGCTTGGACCCTACCTTGATACAAGGCATACTCCCCTTCTTGAAAAAGAGTTCTCTCAATTATTTCTAGTAAAAGCCGGAGCGCTTTCTAAAATTTGGGACCATAGAGCTCCGAACATTCCGATCGCAATGAGTAATCACACGAGGCACCCAACAAGCATTGAACCTCACGATGTACTCATCATCCAAATAAAAAAATTGTGGTTGAAGGTTTATTGTGTGTAAGTAGGGGATTAAGGGAGGGATTTGGAAAATTTTGTAGTGTTTGGGAATGCTCATTCTTACTTGGCTTGCTACTAGGTAAAGACAAAGCCGTAGGTAGCTTGTCCTCACCAACAGCACACTCATCCCGTGTTTCGCTCGCTTGGATGTTCCTCAACTCACTTCCCAACCATGTTCTCCATCTAGTGGGTTGGTCCAACTATTGTATGCGCGGGGGAGAAAATAGGATTACTAGAACGCGCCTAAAGCCAAACGACCATGCTCACTTTTTAGCTCCAAATCATACATAGCCATTGGTGAAGGGAATAAATCATGGAATTTAGGGAGCATACATGCCAAACTTCCATATGACCGTTTTATGACGATTTCATGCATTCTTGGATCATTCTTCCAACTTATAGATAGTCCATGCTTATGCGATTAACAATACATCGAACATCCACTTTCAAAATTCTTCACTTCACTCCTTATTTCAAGAGATCGATGGCTTTTGAGAAGAAGCTTGCCACTTCCAAGGAGGAAAAGAGGGAGCTCGGAAGGTACAAGCTCACACACCTCCTGAGTTTGCGACAAGTGCGAGTGAACTATGATTTTCATCGGGTAGCGCATACATTTTGGGATCCGAAGATGCACGTATTTCCTTTTGGAATGAGAGAGTTATGCCCTTAGCTAGAGGAATGGTCCTCTATTTTAGGGACCAACCATTATGCTCCATTGTCATAGCCTGCGTTGGGCACCAATACGAGCCAAGATTACAAGGAGTTGCATTGTCCTCCGGCTCGGGTGTTATGGAGCGTTTGATCGGCAAGAAAGTGCACTATCAAACCGTGGCAGTGCACTTCCAAGCCCCTGAGACCTTGGGGTATGGTCCAATGATACGAGAACAAGTGCATGTGCGCCTCTTGGATAAATTTTGTTTATACCACGGTGGGAGGTGGACTGGTCCAGCCAATCTTTTGCAAATAGTAGAGGAGATGGCATGTGGATACAACCCGGTACTGTGATGCCTGTGGAGACCTTTATGTGCTTCGACAACCCTAATCTCGAGCAAGAGTATCGAGGAAGTCCTCTACTGTTGTCGATAACCATAGCTACATGATTTTTTCTTTTGTTTGCAAAATGTGTACATTTTGCTTATAAAAAAATAATTGGGCAATACTCTCTCTAGAAGTAGCAAGGCCAAACGACCATAGCCCTAAAATCGGCCCATTTTAACCTCTACTTGGAGCTGGCGTGGTTACCATGTCCCTATTTAGCCAGTAAGGCTGTTCAACCTTTGTCCCTTTTTATTCTTTTTTTTTTTAGTTAGTTCGGGCAAACTGTGGAGGAACTTTACAATCAATAACCCTTGCTAATTGTTTGTAGATTTGGTTGATGGAGCACTTGGGCCTTGTGGAAGAGCCCAAAAAATCTTCGGTGTTGCCCAACTATTGCCAACAAAAGAGGAAATATCCTGATGCTAATCCGTTATTGATAAGTGCATTATTTGCACTTATTTTTACGTGTTTTAGAAGCATAATCATGGTAGATTTAGGCCAAAAATGTGTTTAATCTTCCCCATTTCTCTATTTATGCTTAGTCTTTGTGTTTTTGGTATTGATTTACAGGTTCAGGGCCAAAAAGTTGATTTTAGGAGCAAATTTGGTAAGACAAAGGGTACCACGGGCATCAGCTACTATTGATCAGACCGTGGTACAAATTTAATCAAGAAACGAGCAGAGAACAACCAGGCAGCGGCAACCACGGGCTGCCCGAGGTTATCGCCACGGACCATGGTGGGCGCTGTTTCCTCGCTTTGGCAGTTATTTTTGCGGAAATAAACTAGGAAGAGAGAGAGAACGCCTTTATTCATTCATTCTGGGCGGAAAAAGACAGAGCTTCTTGAGTAATTCACCACCAAAACATCTCCATCCATCGAGAATCAATCCGAAGAATTCGAAGAATTGAGATTCGAGAGGAAGCACGCGACACTCGTGAAGTACTTTCCGCCCGGAGATCGAGAGACTCCACCGAATTCATCCTAGTGTTTTCTTTACTCCTCTCCTATTTCTTTCTTAGTTTCTAGAATTGATTACCATGTTTAGGACGTATTTCTTGTTTCCAATGACTATTTGTGAGTAGATTTCGTTCTTTCTAGGGTTTTATGAACCAACATTATGGTGTTTGATTAGAATGTTTTAGTTTGTGCTTGAATTCTTGATTGAATCAATAGAAGGTTGCGTTTTTCATGCTTACGAACGTTCTTATGGCCTTGGATGTTTGTAATTTTAAGATTAACGAGAGAAGTACCGAAAGGTGAATTAGGGGAATTGACTACCAACCTGTCTACCTAGGCTTACGAAAGTTGAAAAAGGAGTAGTAAACTAGGGAATCATTAGATAACCTGACTTTTGAGACCTTCAATTCTGTTTAACCTGAAAGGCAGACGAAAGTTGTTGATTAGGTTAGTCAAGATAATTCTATTTAGCATCGAAAGGGCGATAGAATTTAGAGGTTATTGATTCTTGATTCGTTTGAGTTACTTTCTTGCGCATGCTTTAACTTGTCTTTCAGACCCTGTTGTTAGGTGAGTAAAACCCTAGAAGCCTTCATCCATTGAATTACCTCAAGCTCAACTTTTCCTGTCAACCTTAGTTTTAGTTAGTTCGTTAGAAATCATTAAAAATCATCAAACCCGATTGGCTTAGCAATTAAGTAGAGGGATAGTTCACAGCGTTACTAGACTAAGTCCCTGTGGGATTGACCTTGACATTGCTACAATAGTACCCGTGCGGTTGCGGCCCTGTCAAGTTTTTGGCGCCGTTGCCAGGGACTTTGTCCTTGGTAGCCATTAAGCGAAGACTCTCAAATTGACTAAGCTTTTTTTTTTATATTTATTTTCTTTCTTTTTCTTTCTCTTTCTTGTGAACCTTTCTTGATTGTGTTTCATTTCTTGTTTTTGCTAGGTACTCTCGGTGTATGCAAAAAATTCCGGAGTTTGAGTTCGATCCCGAGATTGAACGCACTCTCCATTCACGCTTGAAGAGACTGCGAATAGAGGAAGCTAGCAAGAAGCAAGAAGAGAAGTCTGCACCACAATAAAAAATGGCTGGTGGAGAAGCACGACCGAAGACACTGGAACAATACATGACCTCCGATTGTCACCAACCCTCCTATGGCCATCAATGCTCCCACCATCGCGAACAATGATTTTGAGCTGAAGAACTCTTTGATAAGTCTGGTTAAAGCTGCTCCATTCCGTGGTCACCCTAGTGTGGACCCCAACCGACACCTCCGTTTCTTCCGCCAAGTGTGCGATATGTTCAAGGCCAATGGGGTCTCAACGGATGCGATCAAGCTGCGATTGTTTCCATTCTCACTGGAGGACCGAGCGTGGGAGTGGCTGGATTCCCTTCCGCCGAACTCCATCACCACTTTTGATAAGATGGCGAGCGTGTTTCTTACCAAATATTTCCCGTCATGTAAGCTGACGAACCTACGCAACCAGATATCTACCTTTGTCCAAGGGCCGGATGAGAACCTGTACGAGGCTTGGGAACAGTTCAAAGATCTACTTCGCCGGTGTCCACATCATGGTCTTGAGCCATGGGTGCGCATCCATGCTTTCTACAATGGAGTGGACGACCAGTGGAGGGCGATGATTCTCGCAGCACCTGGGGGGAACATCATGAAGAAGGCGGTCAATGATCTCTATTCTTTGATTGAGCAAATGGCGTCCAACAGTCATCAATGGTCCAAGCCCCGTTCCTCGAGAACGAGAGGTAAGTATGATGTCGATGCCATTTATGTTTTAACTGCTAAAATAGATGTTGTGACTCAAAAGATAGACCGTTTGCATGTGAATGCCAACCTTCCCCAACCGTGTGCTCTTTGTAGTTCATTTAAACATGAGACTATGTTTTGTCCTGTTGGGTTAGCTAGTCGCGAGACCTCGGACCAGGCCAATTACATTGGAAACCCAAGACAGAACTTTGACCCGTACTCTAATGTCTACAACCCGGGATTGAGATATCGTCCTAATTTTTCCTATCGAAATAACAATCCCACGGGACCCCACCAACAACAACAGGCCCAAAGACCACCAGGGTTCCAAAGACAACAAGCCCAACCCTAACCTCGACAAACCCAAGAGCTTGGCTGGAAGGCATTGGTGGAACGTATGATGGTGTCTCACAACAAAATACTTAAGTCTTAGATTGCTAGCTAGGCTAGTACTTCCACCACTCCTCCAGGAAAGCTTCCTAGCCAACCTGTAGCGAACCCAAAAGACCAATGCAATGCCATAACCTTAAGAAGTGGGACGCAATTGGCGGGGCCTAGGGCTATGTGTGATGAGCATGTTGTTGTTGATGTGCATGATGCTGCTGCTGAGAATGTGATTGATGTTGAGAATGTTGCTAGTGATGCGAATGTGAATGCTGATGTGAGTGTTGGTGTGCATGAAGAGGTAAATGTGCCTCCTAAAGAACCTGTGACTAATGTTGATGTGCAAGGTGAAAAAGTTTCTAAGGATGCAACGAGAACTCCCCAAAGAGTCTACACTCCACCTTTGCTCTTCCCTCAAAGATTGGCTAAGGCTAAGAGTGATAAACAATTCGGGAAGTTCTTAGAGGTCCTCAAGAAACTCCATATTAATATTCCCTTCACTGATGCCCTGTCTCAAATGCCTTCCTACGCTAAGTTTTTGAAGGAAATTTTGACAAACAAAAGGAAGTTGGAAGAGCATGAGACAGTGGCATTGACGGAACAGTGTAGTGCCGTGCTCCAAAATAAGCTTCCCCCGAAGCTTAAGGATCCCGGTAGCTTCACCATTCCTTGTGAAGTTGGAAAGATTTCCATCGACCGTGCATTATGTGATCTTGGTTCTAGTGTGAGTCTTATGCCTGTCTCTTTGTCCCAAAAGCTTGGTATGGGTGAACTAAAGCCCACTACCATTTCCCTCCAGTTGGCCGACTGTAGGACCCGGAAAATTCCCGTTCGGGGAAATGTTTTCGCAGATGCGCTACATTGGTGACCGGGAACCGACTAAGGTTTCTTAATCCTTAAATAAAGATATTTTTATTTTTTAAAATTCATTTTCGGGATGATGAAACTTTATTTATTTACAAACTCGTTTTTTATTATTTAAATTATCGGTAATTGCACAAATTAAATTAACAATAATTTAGTCTCGGCCCAATTAATAAATCCATGCCCAAGAGAGAACCAGTGGGCCATTGGAATCAGCTAAAACCCGCCTAGGTTTTAGCAGATTCCAGGTTGGGCCTCTAATCTCCTCGGCCCAAAGAGAAATTGGGTTGAAAATGATAAAACCCGCCTAGGTTTTATCATTTTCTGGCCCATTTCTCTCGGGACCCTCCTTGGATAAATATTGGACATAAATTAATTTATTTTCTTAAATTAATTTTGTGTAAGAAATCGAATACTTTAAATAATTAAACGAATTTGTAAAATGTTTAAAGAGTCGCCAACCGATTTAAGGAAATCGATAAACCATAAAATAAGAAAAGAAAGACTCCGGTCTACGAACCCGATTTCTCAATTCGGGGGTAAGGTTACGAACTCGAGAGTTATAAGAACTCTCGAATCCGCCTGTTATAAAACAGACTCTACTAAAATCAACATTGAAAAGAAAGAGAGCGAGGAGAAGTTTGATTAATTTCGCGGAAATTATTATTCAAGACATGCAATATAAAACAATGCGGTTTTTTTATTTTACAAAATATGTACAATCACGGAATTGAATGAGGAATTATATGATTAATTACCACAACGAAAAATAAGAAATCGAACCTTGCTTAAGATGGCGCAATGATGACTTTGATCATCCCTTTAGTTGCCCCTTGATTTGAAGCCCGGATGAGATGATGTGAATGGTTTGAAAAAGTGGTATGTGGATGGTTATATGGTGGTGATGAAGATGATTATGCGAGGATGAGAAATGGATTATGGGTGATGAAAAGAAGTATAATATGAATGTGGTGTAGGAAGGTGATTTTGTGATGGAAGTGGATGATGGAAGTATAATATGGAGATGATAGGAAGATAGAATAATGATAAGAGATGAGGAGAATGGAAGTATTAGATGGTAGTAGTGATAGGTGTTGATGGTGAAAGTTGATGAAATGAAGGTGGAATGGAGGGGGTATTTATAGGTGAGGAAGTGTGAGATTTGGAGGGAAACCATGGGGAACATACCCCACGAATCATGCCATTAAAGAATATAACCTAGGTGGGTTTTGGGAGGTCAAGGGAAAAGTCAAACACGTGGGGTAAAGATCAAGGGATCCAATTGCATGCATGCAGATTTTGGCGCAAGCAAGCTTAAAACCTACGTGGGTTATAATAATTTCCTGCACGCGGATCGATGACGTGGCGAGAACGACGTCGTGCTGAGCTCTGCTTATAACCTAGGTGGGTTTTGAGACTCCTGGGCCGGGGCGCGCTCGGGCGATTGGCTTGAAAATGTTAAACCCGCACTGGTTTTAAACCGCTAAGTGCAACTTTAAATGACCATAATTACTTCATCCGGGCTCTGATTGAGGCAATTAAAAAGGCGTAGGAAAGCTTATGATGTGTACTTTACTCTCATCTAAAGAAATGGGGCCAACAAGATTTGTGGGGAAAATGAGATTTGAAATGGTGGGCATATGTATGTGGAAAGGGCGAAAAATGAAGGCTTTTTGTGATGGGTTGGCCCGATAGCTTTTGATTGAGGAAGGCCTTTGGATTTTCTTCCATGCTAGCCTCTTTTCTAGTTATGCTTGATTTGTACACTTTTCACGGTACAAAATCCGGTGTCTACAGAGAGTCCCCACTTTGATCGAGTTCGAATAGGACGAAGGTCAAAGTAGTCTGAGGATATGACTTTGGATTGCAAAGCCTGGAATGATGCTTGGAAGCTGAGTCCTGCATCGCGGTTGCGGGCGGCATGCGTCTCTTTGGAGATGATGATGCTCTACTTAGCTGTTGATGAGTCGATGTTGATCTCGGGCGAGAATGACGCCTTACTTGTTATCGGACACGATGCCGACGGTTGATGGAATTTTCTATTTTTCCCAGTTTCGATTCCAGTCTTTCCCGGTGTCGGTTCCAGTTTTCCCGGTGTCGGTTCCAGTGTTTCTCGGTGTCGATTCTAGTCTTTCCCGGTGTCGATTTTAGTCTTTCCGGTCTTTCCCGGTGTCGGTCCCAGCCTTTCCTAGTGTTGATTCTAGTCTTTCCCGGTGTCGGTTCCAGTCTTTCCCGGTGTCAATTCTAGTCTTTCTAGTGTTTCCCCATGTCGATTCCAGTCTTTCCCGGTGTCGGTTCCAGTCTTTCCCGGTGTCGGTTCCAGTCTTTCCCAATGTCGATTCCAGTCTTTCCCGGTGTAGATGTTGATGATGGTGGGCATTTTTTATGCCGAACGACTTCATCAGGCGCGTTGCTGATGGCCTTGGGGGTCGAGACTTCATCGGGCACGATGCCGATGGCTCGGAGATTGAGACTACACCGGGCACGATGCCGATGGCTCGGAGATTGGGACTGCATCGAAACTCTGCCGATGGCCCTGAATGCTGATGATGATGACAACGACCTTTTGTGCGGTAGCTGGATGGTGGCGGTCCCTTTGTCGGCGACCTGTGAGCTGGCGACTTTTTATGCGGCAGCTTGATGGCGGTGGTCCCTTTTAGCGGCGACCTGGTGTCTGTGATGACTCCCTGCACAGAAACCAAAGCAGAATGTCAGATTATTTTGAACAATGGTTGGAGATACAGAGAATTACCTCAGAAGATGCCCAACGGCTTTTCCCGAGGCAGATGATGGTGCCCAATGGATTTTCCCGATGTTGATGACTCTTATTACTGCGATTGTGACGAGCTCTGCCGGCGGCTCTGAATAATGGACACTTGATGCTGAGGAACTTCATCGAAACTCTGCTGATGACCCTTAAATTTTGCTTCAGGCGCATAGGTGCCAAAATTTCACCGTGGGGAACGGATTCTTGAATTCGCCCGGTCGTTGATCCATATTAGTCATATCATCGTGTTGGACATGCGCCGTTCGTGTCTGGCTGATGATGCATGACTTGACTGAATGCTAATTTATCCAGCAAGAGTTGGATTAGAGATTTACTCTAATCTTGCTCCCAGTGATTGGAAATCATGTCAACTGGTCTGATAGCGTATGGGCTTCAACAACACCCAGTGTTGCGTTCTTGGAGCAACGATGTGACACTTCTTTGCTTCTTCTTCTTTCTTCTTTTTTTCTTTCATTTTCAGATATGCGGGTATGCATGCAACTAGCCTGCTAAACTCTTGCACAAACAATGCTAATTTTGTTTTGTTTTTGACACAAGCAAGCACTCATGCATTTATGCACGACTATCAACTTTATGTACGACAAACTGACTCGATACATGACAAACTGACTCGATACATAACAGACTGACTTGATGCATGACAGACAAACTGACTCGTATGACAGACTGACTCAATGTATGGTAGACTGACTCAATGCATGATAGACTGACTTGATGCATGACAAACTGACTTGATGCATCGCAAATTGACTTGATGCATGACAAATCGACTCAATGCACAACAGACTAACTTGATGCAACTGACTCAATGCACAACAGACTAACTTGATGCATGACAGACTGACTCGATACATGACAAATTGACTCAATGTGACTCTGAGATGCAATGCAAACCTATTATGCTTAGACAGGACACACGTATGATGCTTTATGCTATTCTACACATGCAATTCTACATGCAGACAATTCCCCGATTATTTTTAGACAAAGATTTTCTCGGACAATGATTTTCTAAGACAAGGCTTTCCTAAGACTAAGACTTCCTAAGGGTCAAGGCCACCTGTGAGGAATTTCAGGAAAATTCAGGATGAGTAATGTTTCGATCTAGGGAACAATGACGGAGGCAACAGGCCTGAAGCATGTGCTTCTTGAATGATCATGTAGATGACCTTGATTGCTTGCAAATGTATGTTGATATATGACAAGCCCCGGGTTTGGCGTAGACAATTTAGACCCAATTTTGTGTCTAAATACCGCCTAAATCCTTAGGCTTTTGACTTGTTTGAAGTGGGGGGCGAGCAAGACCGTGGCCATGGTCAAGTTGACCGCAGCCACGGTGGGTTCATGACTTGTCCAAGGGAAGAAGTGGCCGAGCAAGACTGTGGCCACGGTCTTGGGAGACCGTAGCCACGACGGTGCGAAGGAGCGAAAACTTATCTGCCCTAAATTGCCAGACCGTACCCATGGTCCAGGGCACCGTGCCCACGGTGCTGTGAAGAGAAGAGAGAACCTGCGCTTCACTACGCAGGACCGTGGCCACGGTCTCATAGACCGTGCCCACAGTCCCCTGCAGATGCGATTTTTCTGTTGAGTAAAGTGACGAGTTTTGAGTAAGAAACTTGGCATTTATATATTGCTTTTAGGTCTTTTAGCTGAATAACTATCTATTATCATATCTTAGCACATACTTTATCATACTTTTATCACATTTAAGCTTTCAATTAGAGTGATTAATGAAGAGTTTTTCTTGGATTATTGTTCTTGCACTAGATTTTATTGGATTTCCATTGAAGTTTTGAAGACTTTTCTTATTATTGGAGCATTGGAGTCTTATTATTCTGGAGCATTTTTCCTTTGGCATCAAATCAATGAGCATTTCTTAACTCTTACTCTCTTTAGTTCACTATTTACTTGTTAATCTCTGTTTTTGTTATTAGTATTGTTTGGAGTTTGTTGATTGTTGATTATTGTTGATTAGAATATCCTTTTGAGTATGAATGAACGTATTATTGTTGTTAGCATGTTAGATAGGAGTATTAGAGGCTAGAACCCTAATGGGTTAGGGAGAAACTAAGGAAGTGAATGGTGTATTTGGATTAGGTTAGCAATTTTAGGAGTAATTTGTAGTGGCATCAACTTCCCACTCCTATTCTTCCCTCAAGTAGGATGTATTTGGGGTACGAAAGACCCCGAATACATCCAACACTTGAGTTGGAAGGTTGGAATTGGGATAGTTAGTATTCTATTCGCGAAAGCGAATAGAAGCTAACTAGAGAATCCCGTTTCTTTAACCCTCCGGGTATGTCGATGGACTTTGGGGAAGTTAATCGGATTATCCTTGAAAAGGGAAATACGGTGGGTTTATCTTAACGGGATTGTCATTTGATTCTACTATTTTGTTGCCTCCTAATTTTGAAACCTTCGTCCTAATTGCCGTTTGCATCCCGAAATCTCCCGACACCCATTGTTTCCCTTTTTGACCGAACCATAGTTGTGTTTGTGCTGTTTTTACCCTAAACCTCTCATTATCTCATGATCGTAAACCCTACCTAGAGTCAAGTAGTCATAGCTAAGGCCCCTAGCTCCCTGAGAAAGAACGATAAAAACCGAGGTCTACAAACCACGTTACACAGAATGGCGCTGTTGCCGGGGAGCAAGCGCACCTAGCTTAGCTCTTTGTCTTTAGGTTGTTTAAGATCATTTCACTTGCTAGAGATTTTGTTATCCTTGGTTATTGGAAATTTGATTTTTCTGTTTGTTCCTTTTGTGCATGCGGATTCGATCTCGACGAGGCCAAACTCCTATAACTCCACCGAATCCGAACCCGAAGAGCATTATTCGCCAAGCTAACACCGACTCGAGACGAAGAAGACAACAATGGGAGCGAGAGACGGTCGAAATTCCAATTTCTGACGGAGAGCAAGATCCACCCCGTACCTTAGCATCATATTCGTTACCATCGTCGAGTATGGGAGGCGATCCCATCATATTACCTGCATTGCCACCGAACGCATCGTTCGATTTCAAGCCATATTTGTTGGAGATATTCGAGAACACTCCGTACCATGGAGGAGAGCATGAAAATCCTATTGACCACATCAACAAGTTCAAGTAACGCATCAGTTTCGTACAAATGAATGGAGTCTCCGTCGAATACATGAAGCTGAAGCTTTTCCCTCTCACATTGAAGGGGAAAGCACTATTATGGCTCAACACGTATCCGCCCAGAACCTATTCTACATGGGATGCCCTTAGCCGCGACTTTCTTCAAAGGTTTTTCCCCAACGATGAGACGTGTTGGTTGAGGCAAGCCATTATGAGCTTCAAGCAAGAGTCCGATGAGTCGTTATTCGAAGCATGGGGGAGATTCAAGGGTCTCCAACGGAGGTATCCACACCACAATCTTGAGCATTAGCTATTATTGCATCATTTTTATTCTGGATTGAGTAGCTCTTTGTGAGAATCCATCGATCATGCCTCGGGGGGCATGTTCCTCAAGAAGACGGCGGAGGAAGCAAACGTATTTCTTCACGAGTTATCTCAAAACTCTCCTCATTGGGGAGGCGGCCGTGGTCCAAGAGATGGTCCTTCTCTAGAAAGCAATCCTACTATTAAATTTCTCATGAATGCCGTTCTTGAGATGCAACAAAAGTCGGCTTTGGATGATGTATATTTGCCTAGCTATATACATCAAGGTCTAGCTACAAGGTCCTTAGTCCAGTTTGAAGCTACAAATGTCGTCTTGGGTTTATCAAGGTAGAAGGCGTAAAGGACCTTGAAGGTACTCTAAGCTTAGTCCTCACACTTCTAAGCTTATATGGAGTTACTCTCACATTTGGAGGACATCAAATGAGCCTAAATCATTCTCAAGTCCTTATTGAAAAGTCATCTCTCACGGCAGCAAAAGACTCCAAGTACAGTTCGATATTTTGCTCTATAATTCTAGATCCATACGTCTATTGAGGAAATCATCAAAAGACAGATTGGAGATCTTTCAATAAGCTTTCCAATGGTTTTTGAATCATTGAAAACGGACAAGTATTGAAGGAGTTATAGCAATTTCTTTCTAGAGTTGTATTTTAGAGTTTATGATGTCATAAATAGGATATATGATGTAATAGTTGATTCTTGGTTTCTTGAACCCTAGGTACACGTCCAAGGGGTCCTAGAGTAGTATAAATAGACCCCTAGGGTACCATTGTATTCATTCATTCAATCATATATCAAAATACAATCAAACACATGATGTGTTGTTCTCTCTAGCTTTATGCTAGTTTCTCTTCGTTTCTCTTGAGGGAGAACGAAACTATCCCCTTCTTCTATCCGAGGTTGGCGTCCTTGGTGGTGATAGGAAGGAATTGAACGTCTCTTGAGGGTGGTGTGGCTGTATCCTCCAAGAATCTTCAAAGCCATTATCGTTCAAACATCATCCATCATTCGTTCATCATTCGTTCAACCATTCGTTCATCATTTCCATTCGTTGGGTAATCATCTTTCATAGTTCTTTCCATCCTTTTCGTCCATTTCTATTCCATTTTTGGTTCTTTGGAACTTTGAGAAGGGAGATTCCTATCTTCGTTTTAAAGATCCTTAGATATTGTGTAATGAGATCATCCCTTGGTCTCATTATGAATCATTGGAAGAGACCACGAGGCAAGTAAAGGCAGCTCAAGAAGTACCTATGCTTATTCAGGGTGCTCCAGTTCTTGTATGTGATTTTTGTGGAGGGCTACATTCTTTGAAACGGTGTGAAGAGTATCAAGCCGAGCAAGTCCAAGCTATCTATCCCAACAATAATTGTTCGGTTGTAATTTTTGTGGTCTTATAAGTTAAGGTTGTCGGTCCACAGGGATGGGTGTGAGGCTTGATTTGGGCAATCGATTTGTGTAAAGGGGTTTTTCTCACAATGCGGAAAGCGATAAATTATGTAAAAAAAGCATTTAAATCTAACCTGAATCAAAGAAAGCAATAAAAGGAAAGCAATAAAGAAAACACTTAAGGATGAAATCAATTAAAAGACATGAATGAAGACAATGAATGAACAATAAAATTAGAGACAAGAAATTATACCTTTGATGACCAAAATCTTCTAACCTTCAATCTACTTTTGCAATTTCCCCCGAACAAAATAAGAAATTGTGGATTGGATTATCAAGGATCTCCCAAATTCTCACTAGGAAGTAGAATTGGAATTCCTTGACCCTCCTCCCCACTAAAAGATGGATTTGATGTGGCTAACCCTAGAAAGCTTTAAAATCAAGTCAACAATGGAGATTAGAGAGAGAGAGAGAGAGAGAGAAGAGAGAGAAAGCTTGTAAAACTTCAATGGAAACTTGCTTGAATTGAGAAAGCTTGAGAAAGTTTGAATACAAATGCTAGAAATCAATGAAAGCTTGAAGAACAATGAAGAACAATTGAAAACTTGAAGAACAATTAAGAGAGATTAAAGCAAATAAAGGAAAGCAATTAAATCTAATTCTACTCCTAAACTACCTAGGCTAATTGATAATTTAGATTAATACAAGTGGGTATTTATAAAAGAAGGAAAAATACAACCCAAAACCCTAGAAATAATTCTCAGCACGCGCAGCAATTTCTCCGTAGACAGTGTGGCTCGGGCGAGCAACCCCCTGGCTCGGGCGAGCCAGCGTTCTGGCTGGTGTCTTTGTTGCCCCAGAATCCTGGCTCGGGCGAGCCAGCAGATGGCTCGGGCGAGCCAGCGTTCTGGGCAGTTTTTCCCTGCCGACTTCAAACGCGCATAACTTCTTCATCCGAACTCCGTTTTAGGCCCGTAAGATATCGATGGAAAGCTCTCGGTGTGTACTTTAAGCTCCCAAAATGTCAGACCTATCGGAGTTGTAACGAAGTTGTTATGACCCAAAGGGTGAAGGCACACGTATTTCAAACCTTTGAGTTTGTACCGTTCCCCTGTTTTGCGCCAATCTTGATATGGAATTTCCGACTTCGGTTTCACCTCGGCTCTCGGCTCGGGTTGAATTGGTTTGACTCGGATCTTGGCTTGGGTTGACTTGGTTTGACTCGGGAAATAGCTCGGGATTCCCTAAAAACCTTCAATTAAGCCCAAACTTCTTCTAACTCCTTATTTTCCTACAAAACACCAAATCATTATATCTAATATATAAATAGGGGTTAAAACAAGCAAATATACTCTATAAAAGAGAAGAAATTCGGCTCGAAACGAGGCCGAACAATAACCTCTCCTATACCAATCAAAACCCCGTTCGTCCTCATGGGAATTATGCCTACAACCAACAAGCTCCACTAACCCAAAACTCACCCCCCGGTTTCCCAAATCAAAACCGCCGCCAATACCACCAAAACCCTCACCAAGGTCAACCTTCCCAAGCACCCAAACCACCACAACAAGAAACAATTGAGCAAATCCTACAAAAGATGGCCTTGTCTCAAGAAAAGATGGCCTTAGCTCGAGAAAGAGATCAAGCACGCATCAAGAACCTTGAGTTACTATTGGCTCAAATGGCACAACAATCTCAACTCATCCAATCTTTGCCTAGCCAACCCCAACCAAATCCGAAAGGACAATTTAATGCTATTACATTGAGGAGTGGTAGGGAGATTGATGGCCCTAGGATGGTGGAAGAGGATGTTTTGGGTGACAAAGAGGTTGATGTGGTAGATGTCACGGAGGAGGAAGATTTGATAGAGGAGCGGGAGAGTGAGTTAGTCCTGGGTGAGGGAGATGATGGAGTGCATGAGGAGGAGTTGGAAGAATCTAGTAAAGAAAGAGAGGAGATGGAGAAGGTAAGGAAAGAGAAAGGGAAAGGAAAGATGGTGGAAGAAGAGCCGATCCAAACTATTGAGAAGCCAAAGCTATCGCCGGTCCCTTTTCCCGAGCGGTTAGCAAAGCCAAAGTCCGATGCGAAGTTTTCAAAGTTCATTGGGATGCTAAAAAAGCTTCAAGTGAACATTCCATTTCTTGATGTTATTTCCAAGGTCCCATCTTTCAAGAAGCATTTGAAGGAGCTTCTCACAAGCAAAAGAAGGATTCAAGAGAGATCTACAATCCATTTGATTGCGGATTGTAGTGCCATTATTGATAACAAATCACCAGAGAAGTTAGCCGAACCCGGAATTTTTTCTATTCCATGCACCATTGGTGACATGTGGATTGGCCGTGCTTTATTTGATCTAGGAGCGAGTGTAAGCGTCATGCCTTATTCGATTTGCAAGAAGTTGAATCTCGATGATCTAGCTCCTACAATAATTAACCTCCAATTGGCCGACCGTTCAGTGCGAAGACCTTTGGGAATATTGGAGGACATCCCGGTCTAAGTGGGGCGATTTTTGATTCCGTGTGATTTTGTGATCTTGGAGATGGAGGAAGACAACAATATCCCCATCATTTTGGGAAGGCCGTTCCTTGCCACGGCGGGAGTGATAATTGATGTGAAGAATAGAAGCATGTCATTGAATGTCGGTGATGAAAGCATCATTTTTCAACTTGAGGGGTCATTGAAAGGTCCTTCGTATGGGGACTCATGCTATGCTATTGGTATGATGGAGTTTCTTGTTGGTGAGTATATTGAGGACTCCCATCTACTTGAGTCTACTTGCGACGATCGCTTGGGAGCTTGCCTATTGGAATCTTTCCAATTTGAGACCGATAGCACCGATATTACTTTCTTCACCAACCTTCTTGACTCATCACCCATGCACGAGGAGATTATTATTGACGAGCCTTATATGGAGTGCATGGAGATTCAAGATGTGATCTACAAGGGTATGTCTTCTTCTCAAATTCAATCCTCTATTCCTTTAGAGCTTAAACCTTTGCCCCCTTCCCTCCAATATGCTTTCTTGAATGATGAGAAATCTTGTCCTGTCATTGTGAATGCAAAATTGAATGATTCTGAATTGTCCGAGTTGCTTGATTTGCTTAGAAAACATAGGGGTGCACTAGGTTATAAGATAGAGGATTTAAAAGGTTTGTCCCCTTCTATATGCGTGCATTCGATTGACTTGTTAGAGGATGCAAACCCGACTAGGCAGCCCAGCGTCGATTAAATCCCAATATGCAAGAGGTGGTTAAAAAGGAAGTAGTAAAGTTGCTAGCTGCTGGGATCATCTTCCCCATCGCAAATAGTGAATGGGTAAGCCCGGTTCAGTGTGTACCCAAGAAAGGTGGAATGACCGTAATTGAAAATAAAAAGAAAGAACTAGTTAGTACCCGGACCATCACCGGTTGGCGGATGTGTATTGATTACCGCCAACTAAACAAAGTAACAAAGAAGGACCATTTCCCCCTTCCCTTTATTGACCAGATGATGGAACGGTTGGCGGGTCACTCGTATTTTTGCTTTTTGGATGGGTACTCGGGTTTCTTTCAAATTCCAATCCACCCCTCACATCAAGAGAAAACTACTTTCACTTGCCCGTATGGTACTTTTGCTTATCGTCGCATGCCTTTTGGGTTATGTAATGCACTGGGGACATTTCAATGTTGCATGATGGTTATCTTTAGTGATTTCATTGAAAAGTACATGGAAGTCTTTATGGACGATTTTTCTGTCTATGGTAATACATTTGATGATTGTTTGCTAAATTTTGAGAAAGTTCTAACCTATTGTGAGGAAGTTGACTTAGTGTTGAATTGGGAGAAATGCCACTTCATGGTGGAAGAAGGTATTGTGTTGGGTCCTTTAATTTCTTCTAAGGGCATTGAAGTGGACAAGGCTAAAGTTGAGGTTATAGAGCGCCTACCACCCCCAGTTTCTGTTAAGGGGGTGCGTAGCTTCCTTGGCCATGTCGGCTTTTATCGCCGGTTCGTCAAGGATTTTTCCAAAATCGCTCGACCTTTAACTGATCTCTTGTGCAAGGATGCCCCATTCTCTTTTACTGATGAATGCCTTGAGTCATTTTATAGGTTAAAGCAAGCCTTGATTTCCGCTCCGATAGTTCAACCTCCGGATTGGACACTACCCTTCGAAATCATGGCTGATGCAAGCGATTTCGCTGTGGGAGCGTGTTTGGCTCAAACAATAGAGAAGAAGCCAAGAGTCATCTACTATGCAAGCCATGCGCTTGATAGTGCACTAAATAATTACACGACCACGGAGAAGGAGCTTTTGGCAATCATCTTTGCTCTCAACAAATTCCGGCAATACCTTATGTTCTCCAAGGTGGTGGTTCACACGGATCATCCCGCGATTAAATATTTCATGGGAAAGAAAGAAACGAAGCCGAGGCTTATACGGTGGGTCTTTCTTATGCAAGAGTTCGATTTGGAATTTCGCGACAAGGCCGGCACGAAGAAAGTAGTAGCCGATCACCTATCGAGGATTCTTGTTGATTTGGAGGATACGCAACCGATTGTAGATTCTTTCCCGGATGAGCGACTCATGGTTATCAAGCACTCTCACCCGTGGTATGCCGACATCATAAACTACTTGTCTAGTGAGGTGATTCTTCCAAATCTGAATCCTTATCAAAAGAAGAAGTTCTTTCACGACATGAAACATTTCTTTTGGGACGATCCATTCCTATTCTGGTTGTGCAACGACGGGATGTATAGACGATGTCTACCCGAGAGCGAGGTGAAATCTGTTTTGACACATTGTCATGAATTCCCGGTTGGAGGTCACGGTGGTTCTCAAAAGACGGCGACAAGAATTTTACAAGCCGACTATTGGTGGCCGACTCTCTTTCGCGATGCCCATCTTCATGTCAAGCAATGTGACAAATGTCAAAGGTCCGGAAATATTTCCCGGAAGAATGTAGCACCATTGAACTTCATCCTTGAGGTAGTGGTTTTCGATGTATGGGGGTTAGATTTCATGGGTCCCTTCCCGTCATCACGAGGATTTCAATACATCCTAGTGGCGGTAGACTATGTTTTGAAATGGGTCGAAGCTATCCCATGCATGAAGTGCGATGGCAAGTCCGTATCAAGATTCTTGAAGAAGATTTTATTCCCAAGATTTGGCATTCCAAGGGTTATCATTAGTGACAATGGATCCCACTTTATCGAGAAGAAGTTTGAGTCCCTCCTAGCAAAGTATGGTATCAATCACAAGAAGGGACTCCCCTATCATCCTCAAACGCAAGGGCAAGTAGAAATCTGCTATCAAGGAGATTTTGGAGAAGACGGTAAGCTCTTCACGGAAGGATTGGGCGCGCGGAGAAGTTAGATGAAGTCTTGTGGGCATATCGCACCGCCTTCAAAACACCGGTTGGGACTACTCCATATCGTCTTGTCTACGGGAAAGCATGTCATTTTGCCGTAGAACTTGAGAACAAAACGATGTGGGTGATCAAGAAATTGAATTTCGATCTCAAGGCGGCCAGAGCAAGTCGTTTATTTCAATTAGAAGAGCTTGAGGAGCTGCGGCGTCATGCTTATGAAAATAATAAGATCTACAAAGAAAGAACGAAAGCATGGCATGACATGAGGTTGAACCGTCGTGAGTTTGTGGTGGGTGATAGGGTCCTTATCTTCAACTTAAGGCTCAAACTATTCTCCGGGAAGCTGAGATCAAGGTGGTCCGGGCCATTTGAAATAGTGAAGATTCTTCCCGCCGGGGTGGTTGAACTAAAGAATGCACAGGGGAATTGTTTCAAGGTGAACTCATCAAAGCTTAAGCCATACTTCATGGGCGAGGAGTACGCGGGGACCGTTGTGGTGTACCTCGCCAACTTTTAAGGTTGAAAGCATTGAAGTAGGTCAAGCTAGGACTTAAAACAAGCACCCGGGAGAGGTACAAGCTACTTCCCCCTCTTTTAGTGTTTTCTTTCATTCTCTTCATTTTATTTCTTTTGTCTTAGCATTTTTATTTTTTTTGTTTTGTTAGAGTTTGAGAAAAAGAAGGAAAAAGAAAGAAAAAAGTGAAAAAAATTGAAAAAGTTGAAAAAAAATTGAGAGTGAAAAGAGGTTCTATGAAGGACGTGATTCAAAGTGGTTTTGAGTGTTGAAAGGTTGAAAGTTGTTGAGTGAGCAAGAAAAGAGAGTGGATAATGTGAGAGTAGAATTTTAGGACATAACAATTTTTCTAAGTTTTTGAGTCTTGTAGGTGTAGGGGAGTGACCGAAGAGGACCGTACCCACGGTGGTCTTCACCGTGGCCACGGTCCAGTTATGCAAAATTTGCCCAGTTCTCATTCCCGAGTGAGACTGTAGCCACGCTCTATTTCACCGCACCCACGGTCTCAAAGCAGCCTTTGTTCCCCAGAATTCTACCCGAGCTCGACCGTCCCCACGGTGGGTGCCACCGTAGCCACCGTATCAAGCCAGCAATTTTTTGCCCCAGTTTTACCCGAGTTAAACCGTACCCACGGTCTCATCGATCATGGCCACGGTGTGTCGATGCGCTGCAATTTCTATCGGGGCTTATACCCTTTGTCCCTCATTTCTCTTTCAATTCCTCCTTTCCCTCTCACTCGAAAACCTCTCTCTCAACCTCAAACCCTAAATCCCTTGCCTAAATTGCTAATTCCTTCACAAAATCCTTCCCCACTCTCCAATTTCTCACTCGTTTTTGCCCTAGCTGCGCCGCATCGCTCTTCCTCGCCATTTTCGGGGTTCTCCAAGAAAAATTTCTAGGTTTTTGTTCTTGTTGGGGCTCGAAATTGTTAAGAAAATGCTTCCAAGTCTTCAACTCATGTACTTCTTGTTAATTGGTGCATCAAACTTCGTTTTTGTTGCTAATTTGGGTCGCTTTTTGTGCACAATTTCGTGGGTCTTGGTTGGATGCTCTTGGTTGAGTTTGGGGGTGCCAATTTGGGTGTTAGCTTGTTGATTGGAGTGTAGTTGGTGAAATTCTTGGTTGGAATTTTGGGACATTGCTGTTGCTGTGCTTCTTTGTTGTGGTCGTATTGCTCTTAGTTTGTTTCAATGGGACGAGCAAAGCGTGCCCGGTCCGAGCCAAAACTGACCCTTCCCCCGTCTACTTCAGCAGAACCCGACAAGACCCGCTATAACGGTCAACCCGCCTCCTTAATCCAATGTGACCCGAAAGTGAAAGTCAACTTTAGGGACGATATACATAAGGCGATGTACGAAAGGTTGAAAAAGCGGAAAATTTGTGCTCCGGACTTGTATCACGAGGAGACGGCACGGGATGTTTATTGTAAACCCAGCATGGACTTCTTCATTAAAGTCATGGGTTGGGAAATTTTTGCCAAAATCAACGAGCCCATCATCGAACAACCGGTGCTTGAATTTCTGAGTTCTCTTGTGGTTCGGGAACACGGCACATCCAATGCACTTTCTCTTACATTATGGCCAAGAAGGAGGTAGAGTGTACGGTTCAGGACTTTTGCAACGCTCTCGGCCTTCCTGAGGATCGTATCTTCTACGAGGAATGTGTCAACTTTGATGAGCAATAAGCCATGACAGCCCTCACCTATTGGAGGAGACGGTATCCCAAGGTTCGGACTCGAAAACTACAAGTCCATTGCCCGAGCAATTCAAAGGCCAGAGACTTTTGCAATCTGAGCGTTCGCATCTTTCACCGTATCATTTCAAGCTCCGTCTTCGGCCGCGACACCGTATCATTTGAGCGACGATCATGCCGAGAAGCGATTAGATGTCACCGACCAACGCAATTGGTCGTGTCGCCAAACATTTGGGAGCCGCTTCGTGGTGGGTGGTCCCGGGGAGCCGGAGGAGGTAGGTGAAGAAGAGGATGAGGAAGTGGAAGAAGAGGAGCAAGAGGAAGAAGCCGGACCGAGCCAAGCAAGGGATGCTGCCTTGGAGCGTATCAGTGAACAACTCCAGGAGCTTCACGATGAATTTCAAGAACAACGGGAGCTTATTCAAAACCAACAAACTTTGATCGAGAACTTGCAAGGGCTGATTGAGACCCAACAAGAGATGCTTGTTAGCATCCAATCGCAGCTCCAACCCCGTCCTCCTCCGGGAGGATTCGCTTGAGGACCGTTTGTAAGAATTCCCACCCCCACCAGATCTTTATCACTGTTTTTACATACTTTATGGTGTGAAGTATAAGTGTGGGGGGGATGCTTCATTGGGGTTTGGATGCAAGGTCTGGTGGTTTTGGTTTGTTGGCATCTCGGGTTCTTTTGGCATGTTTTGGCATGTTTTGGGATTGTTTTTAGGATGCTCGGGTTTGGTTTGTGTTGTTTGTCTTTTGATTGTAGCGGGGATGTCTTTTGTTTTTGTTTGTATGATGATTGACTTTGTGGGCTAGGGACGTTTTGTTTTGTCAAGCATTGAATGTATTTTGGTTATGGGTGGGTTTGTAAGAATTGGTTGTTTGAAGTTAATGAATTTAATCGTTTGTTTTGGTCAGTTCGTTTTAAGTTTCACCCTAATTTCCCGCCTCAATGAGTGAGATTCGGGGATAAGGTAAGTAATTGGCAATGTACATATTGTTTATAGTTTATTTTCTTCTTTGTAGTTTTTGTTCGACGTCTAGTTAGTTTTTCTTTGTTTTTATTTTTGATCTCGCATGCGAATTTTGTCGTTTTTAAAGTCGTCTTTTGCTCTAATATCGTTTTGGTTCACTTGAACGACGAGTTCAGATCAAAGTTTCGACGCTTGTGAAGAGCTCGAGGTACTATCTTTCCACCTTGCTGTTTCTTATGTGAATTATCATCATGATCCGTCGCAAGCTTGATTTTCCTTTGGGTGGCGAACCCCTTTGAGTGTCTGTGTTGGGAATATTTTGCTGTTGGAGCCGTGTGGGCTCGGGTCGCCACCATTTTTCCTTGCTAGTTGCTTTTGTTTGTTTGTTTTTGTAGGTTCTCTACCCTTTTCATGAGACAACTTCCCACAATGAGGACATTGTGGCGTTTTAAGTGTTGGGGGGGGGGGGAGATATTCTGTTTCAAGGGTAGATCACCTAGCTGTTTTGATTTTTGTTTTCTTAGTTTTCGCCTAAAAATTTGAAAAATTTTCGTGTGAAAAGGAGAAAAAAGGGAGCGAAAACCTTTAAAGGTTTTTCTTTCAGTTTTGTTTTCGCTTTGTTTTGCTCTGTTTCTTGGATCTTGTTGTCGAAATTGAGAAGTCGTTCTTAATCTTCTTAAAAATAACCGGTCTGAGCATTTTCGACCCTGTCTCGGGTTCTAGTCAAGACTTACCTAAATAGACTCCCTTCATTGAGTGTCAAGTGAGGCCCCCGATTCCTTTCACGTTCCAATTGGAACCGGGAGATTCTAGGGGTTTATGTCCGAGCTTTTTTTGTTTTCCTGTTTAGCAAAAGCAAAAAGCAAAAAGTTCATAAAGAAAGAAAAAGAATTCATAAGATACAATAACCTGATTAAGTGGAGCGTGTCGCTGAATGACATTAACCACCATACACTTAGCCAACCTACACGGGCCCGGTATCAGTGGTACGACACGGATACCCCTTAACCCTCCTCCTATATCGCTTTGCGACGGAGAGGCGAATGGAAAAGATCGTATTGGGAGGGTATACCCCATATTTGGGCCGTCCAATTCCCGAAAGTAAGGCTAATACCGACCTTTAAAAAGAAAAAAAAAAGAGAGAAAAAGAAAAAGCAATTTCGTTGGTAAAACCAACCCAAAAAGAAAAGAAAGTTTTTGCTTCTAAAAGAGTGGGGCCTCTCCTTGCATCACCTACGGCCCTTACCAAGCCAAGGGCGACCAAATGCGAGGAAGGGAAACGCTTCTCTTGGTTGTTTCATTGTTTTTAAGTTCGGACATGAGTCTTTAGAGTCTTCTGGTTTCGGTTAGAACCCATTTGCACATATTGCACATGGGTTTTGCTGGGCATAAGGTGTAGGGGGTTGAAAATCTTCAAGATTGACTTTTATTTGAGATAGGTGTTTGTGAGATGCTCCTAACGGTTGCTTTTGGAGGCTTAGTACGTTTTCTTAGTTTAGGTTGCGAGATCTTTTGAATCAAAGCGTTTGTTTTTCTTTCCTTTTGTTTTCTTCGGTTTTGTTTTCACTTTCCCTCTCTCCTTTTTCTTTGGCTTTTGTGGCATAGCCGCTACAAACCCTCACGAGTCCATCTCGTCCACCCGGGCTGCCGGGGGGTTCAAAGGGCTTGGTGCATACGCTAAATGCACCCGTTTCTCTCCCACGACAGAGGAGTTAGTGTTAGTTTAGTTAGTTTTTGTCTTGTTTTGCTCGGGACGAGCAAAAGTTTAAGTGTGGGGGATGTTTAGACCCAATTTTGGGTCTAAATAACGCCTAAATCCTTAGGCTTTTGACTTGTTTCGTAGCTTAATTTATTAACTTTTAATGCGTTTTTGGTAATTTTGTATATTTCGGAGTTTTTACTCAAAACGTGGTAAAAAGGGCCATCTTGCACCTATTCTGGGAATCCCGGGATTTCCCGAGTCTTGGTCGAGTCGAAGGCGAACGAAACGGAAAAGTCGGACATGTCAAAAAGCTCAAAAGGGAGTAAACTTGCTGAAGTTCATCGAAGCGTAGCCCCCGTCACGCCCATGGTAGCGGGCGCTACCCCTCCCATCGTCCCTTGGCTGTTGAACACTCCAAGGCGTAGCCCCTGTTACCACTTTCGTAGCAGGCGCTACACCCATAAGCCCTTTTGAAGCCGAGCTGGACCGTGGCCACGGTCATGTTGACCGCAGCCACGGTGGGAACAAGCTACGCCCAGAAGAAGTGGGAGCCAAGCAAGACCGTGGCCATGGTCAAGTTGACCGCATCCACGGTGGGTTCATGACTTGTCCAAGGGAAGAAGTGGCCGAGCAAGACCGTGGCCACGGTCTTGGGAGACCGTAGCCACGACGGTGCGAAGGAGCGAAAACTTATCTGCCCTAAATCGCCAAACCGTACCCATAGTCCAGGGCACCGTGCCCACGGTGCTGCGAAGAGAAGAGAGAACCTGCGCTTCACTTAGCAGGATCGTGGCCACGGTCTCATAGACCGTGCCCACAGTCCCCTGCAGATGTGATTTTTCTGTTGAGTAAAGTGACGAGTTTTGAGTAACAAACTTGGCTTTTATATATTGCTTTTAGGTCTTTTAGCTGAATAACTATCTATTATCATATCTTAGCACATACTTTATCATACTTTTATGACATTTAAGCTTTCAATTAGACTGATTAGTGAAGAGTTTTTCTTGGATTATTGTTCTTGCACTGGATTTTATTGGATTTCCATTGAAGTTTCGAAGACTTTTGTTATTATTGGAGCATTGGAGTCTTATTATTCTGGAGCATTTTTCCTTGGGCATCAAATCAATGAGCATTTCTTAACTCTTACTCTCTTTAGTTCACTATTTACTTGTTAATCTCTGTTTTTGTTATTAGTATTGTTTGGAGTTTGTTGATTGTTGATTATTGTTGATTAGAATATCCTTTTGAGTATGAATGAAGTTATTATATTTTTTAGTATGTTAGATTGGATTATTAGAGGCGAGAACCCTAATGGGTTAGAGAGAAACTAAGGATGCGAATGGTGTATTTGGATTAGGTTAGCAATTTTAGGAGTAATTTGTAGTGGAATCAACTTCCCACTCCTATTCTTCCCTCAAGTAGGATGTATTTGGGGTACGAAAGACCCTGAATACATCCAACACTTGAGTTGGAAGGTTGGAATTGGGATAGTTAGTATTCTATTCGCGAAAGCGAATAGAAGCTAACTAGAGAATCCCGTTTCTTTAACCCTCCGGGTCTGTCGATGGACTTTGGGGAAGTTAATCTGGATTATCCTTGAAAAAGGAAATCCGGTGGGTTCATCTTAACGGGATTGTCATTTGATTCTACTATTTTGTTGCCTCCTAATTGCGAAACCTTCGTCCTAATTGCCGTTTGCATCCCGAAATCTCCCGACACCCATTGTTTCCCTTTTTGACCGAACCATAGTTGTGTTTGTGCTGTTTTTACCCTTAACCTCTCATTATCTCATGATCGTAGACCCTACCTAGAGTCAAGTAGTCATAGCTAAGGCCCCTAGCTCCCTGAGAAAGAATGATAAAAACCTAGGTCTACAAACCACGTTACATAGACTCTTGTTGATACTGTCTTGCTTTGGAGAGCACCTTGAAGATTTACAAGCCCCTAGTTTCGATGTGGATTGACGTGATGAGGCATGGGGACCATGGAATAGGAGAAGGCATAGTCCTTAGTCATGAGTCTCAAACTCTCCTTTTGCCTAACCTGCCCTGACGGGTTTTCAAGTTAGCCCCTCTTTTTTTTTCTTTTTTCTTTTTGTTTTTCTTTTTTTCTTTTCTTTTCTTTCTTTCTTTCTTTTCTTTCTTTTTTTTTCTTTCTTTTTTTCTTGATGAGACCACTATAAGGACGTTTATGTAGGATAGGGAGTAGGTGTCCCTCTTAGAAGCTTTCTCCGATAAATGTCTTGACTGATGTCACAAAGGTAGCGTGAGCCCCCCAATTTAGAGTAGCTTATTTCTGAGTCTGCTCATGATCATGTGGTTGCCAGTTAGCCGCTGATTTGATATGAACGGCTTTCGCTCTTGTTGAGATGTAAGCCATACAGAGCCTCATACTTGGATTAATGATTGAGCTTAAAAGTCCTCGGAGGGTGAGATGGGATGAAAGGATTAGTTAGGAAGTGTTTGGGGAAGGAGATGGTGGACAATGGTGAATGGGATGCAGAGACACTTAAGAATGATCGTGTCTTGTAAAGGAGAAGAGATGGTCAAATGGGATAGACATCATCTCTTGAGAAAGGGTTGAAGGGGATGGTAGATGAGAGTTTATTGATGAATGAGATAGGGAGACACTCAAGAATGACCGTGTCTTGAAAGGGTGAAGAGATGGCCAAATGGGATGAGACGTCATCTCTTGGAAAAGGTTGGAACATGGTTATGGAATGATGTCCAAGTCTGACGGAAGGAAGATGAAGGGTTGAAGATGATGAAAGATAGAATCCAGGGTTTCCTCTCCTTTTGCCTAGTCCGCCCGAGTGGGTTTTCAAGCTAGCCTCTCTTATTCTGTCACTCTCCTTTTGCCTAACCTGCCCTGACGGGTTTTCAGGATAGCCTCTCTTATTCTCTCACTCTCCTTTTTCCTATCCTAGGATTCCAAGCTAGCCTCTCTTATTATTTTTTTTTTTTCTCTCGAAGACCAACATTTTGAGGACAAAGGATTCTCCTAGTAGCGGTTGGGCCTCAAAGAGGTTTTCCTGCGTATCCAAGGTGGAATCAGGCCAGTCGTAGTTCTTTAAGCACAACTTTGATGGATAGTGCCTCGAGGAAGGCTTAACGGTTAGAAAAGATGGTTATGAAGGTTTGAGGGTTCAAATGTAGGTTATGGATGGATGAAAGGTTTGTGAAGGTTATAGAAGGCTGAGGTGTATGGATGATGAAGTGAAGGTTTGAGACGAGATTTTCTGAGGTGTGCATGACTCTTATTTTTCACATTCTCACTTCTTATTCTCTTCTTAACCCTTTTTTTCTTTCTTTCATTCTTCCTTTTCCTTGTTTCATTTCCTTCTCAACTTTTTTTTTGAACTCCATTTTTTTGGCTCTTTTTTTTTGTTTGCTTTCACTTTTTTTTTGACTTTTTTCTTCTCTTTTTTCGACTTTCTTCTCCATGGGATTGACTCCTTTCTGATGACATTAGTCACAACACACCTTTTGGCATTGGGGTAGATATGGATTGATCATGAGGAGAATGATCAGGTTGGTCAAGGTTAAGGTTTTTTTCAAACTCCTTCTTCATGGGTTGACTCCTATTCTCCTTTGGTCATAACACACCTTTTGGATTGGGTTAAGGGTTTGAAAAGGGTCGAGGTTTGATGGAGAGGTTAAAGATGTGAGTGGTAGGTGGTAAGTCGGGATTGGATGAAAAGATGAGGGTAATGTGGCTGGTGAAATGATGGTTGGGTTCAAGCCCCTTGTCCTCGGCACATTTGGTTAGGAGCATAATGTCCATTTTCAAAAGTCTGATGACTTTTGTCTTCTCTCCTTTTGCCCAGCCTGCTTGATGGAAAGTGCAGGCTGACTTCTCTCAATCAATTTTTATTCTCTCCTTTTTCCTGGTTTGCCTCATTGAGGTTTTCAAACCGGTCACTCTATAGTTTTTCACTCTTTTTTTTTTTAACTTCACTTTTTTAGAATTTCTCTCTTCAACTCTCTAACCCTGGATTCAAGAAAACCGAAGGATGAAAATGAGGTATATGAAAAAGATGGACGGATAAGAGAGAATGAAATTTGTCATATTTGGTTTGCACGGATGATGGATAGATGAGAGAACTTCTCAACTCAAGTAAAAAACACAAGCCCGAAATTCTATTTGATCACATAGCAACAAGAGCAAATAAATGAATGAAGAACTGACTATAATAGACTATGAGCAAGAAATGCTTGACAACCAGGACTGTAGCTACTTCTAAATCTCCTTTGATGATGTCCCTCCTTGTCCTCGTATGGGGAATCCAAAGTCTAACAATTCTCCATGTTGTTCCTTCGGGATCTATGGTAGTTGCAGAATTTCCCATCATCCCAAATATTCCTTTTATGGTTAGCTTAGGCTTTGACCTTGACACTAGACAAATGAAGAAAACCCATCCCAATGCATGCATGACCTAAACGACTTATGTGGACCTCTTAAGATGAAAAAATGACTATATGCTGACGCGGGAGAAACTGATCTATATGAGACTTCCTAGGATACAAGACCTCTATATGTCGACTAAAGGAAGAGACTTACCCACGACATGGATCTACATGTCCTAAATTGTATATGAGACCTCTTAAAATGCAAATGCCTATATGCTGACCTGAAAATCCTAATTTATGACATGGGTTTACATTAGACTTCTTAATAAAAAGACAGATATTTACATGATGACTCTAGACACAGACTTGCCCATGACATATGTTTTCATGACCTATGAACCTATATGAGACTTTCTAAAGAATGCAAGATACTTACATGGTAACTCAAGAAACAAACTTAACGACTCACCCATGACTTGGGTTTGCCTGATGTAGACCCTATAGGAAACTTCTATAACGCAGGACATTCATATGTTGACTCTGGAAACGGACTCACCCATGACTTGGGTTTACATGCCCTACGAACCTGTATGAGACCTCTTAAAGAATGCAAGACACTTACATGCAGACACTAATGCAAAGACTCATCCTAGACCTCATATGATGCTTTCCAATGAAAAAGACACTCACATGCAGACACTAACACAAAGACTCATCCTAGACCTTATATGATACTTTCTAAAGAACGCAAGATACTTACATGCAGACACTAACATAAAGACTCATCCCAAACCTTATATGATACTTTCTAAAGAATGCAAGATACTTACATGCAGACACTAACATAAAGACTCATCCAAGACCTTATATGATATGATACTTTCTAAAGAAAAAGACATTTATATCCTGACTTTAAAATAAAGACTCGTCCATGGCCTGGGTTTAAAAAGACAAAAACACATTAACCAGGGAAAAGACTCACTTATGACCTAGACCAATGACTCACCCATGACCCGGGTTTAGACTTCCCAAAAACAAAACACATATATTGACTTAAGAAAAGACTCACATATGACATGACCTTGTAGACTTTCTAAAGACTGAAAGATATTTACATGTGGACTCTGAAACTAAGACTCATGTAGGATTATTGTAAGACACCTAGACTCAGGAAACAACAGGTTTGCGAGTCATAACCAACAACAACACTTTTTACAACAAGAGCATTATAAAGGGCCGGATAAAGTCAAACATAGCGAGCGGATCATGAGTTGACAGGCTTCAGTCAGTGTTTCTCAATTCGAATGGGCCCAATCTACAGGCCGACCATTTTAAGGAGAATCCGTAACTTGGCCCAACAACTCAGACAACTCAAGATATTTTGGCTATTATGCAGACTAGAATAATGCTGAACACACTGACAACTTGACTTCTATTTACACACTTTTTTTTTTTTTTTGCGACCCAAAACATTTATTTATTTAACTCAAGGAGAGTGAATGTTATAAAGGACCGAATAAAGCCATCAAAAGGTGAGTTAAAACAGACTTATAAACTCAATTGTTAATTCCACCGTGGATGGGCTTAACAACGGGCCGACCATGGATTTGTTAGACTGAATAGTCAAATTTATAAATTTATTTTCTCTAACCTTGACACTATTACGCGGGCTAGAACAACACACACACTGGCTTTGTTTGATTATTAATCAATTTTCTTTGGACCATGAGTAAGAGAATATTGAGAAGGGCCGAATAAAATCATCAAAGGTGAGTTAAAATAAATTGATAAACAAAGATAATTGACCTTTAAAATGGATGGGCCCCACCACCGGGCCGACCGTGAAATTTAAGGTTAAGTAATCGAGTTTATAAATTTATTTCTTCTCAACCCAACGATTATTACGCGGACTAAAACAATATCTCAAAATTAGGTCCGACTCTAATGAAGACTCAACATACAGAAACATACTTACACATAGCAATACAACAAGCTTTATTTATTTACTCAGGGAAAACGGACATTGTAAAGGATTGGATAAAGCCAACAATAAGCGAGTTATAATTAATTTATGGGTTTAATTGATAAATCCAATATGGTTGGGCCTAACAACGGGCCGACCATAAATGTGATGGATTGATTAATTAAATCGATAAATTTATTTACTCGAGTTTAGTGACTATTATGCAGTCTAAAACGTTATCCATTGACTTTGTTGGACTTTTAATTAATTAATTTTTATTCTTTTTTTAATTAACTTTTTCTGAACCTTTGTTAAGAGAATTTCATAAAGGACCATATAATATCATCAAAGGTGAGTCAATTTTTATTTATCAATTAAGATAATCAACTTTCAAACATAAATGGGCCCTTCCACTTGGGCTAACCATAATATCTTTGAGTTAGTTATATTAATTAATAAATAATCATTTTCTCAACCCAATGAATTTTATATGGACTAGAACAAAACCTCCAAACTAGGGTCGACTCTTTACAAAAGACAAGAAAAGGGGAGGGATACACATAGCACATAGCATACACATGGAAGGGTATCCTAAACCAAGACTCTAAATTCATGGACTTTTATGGCTGGGTATATAGCTTACCGCATGCCTTCGCCCCGGTTCTTCATACCATAAGGTAAGCAGTTGGGGTATTTCTCAAAGAACTTCAAGGAAGCTCTCAGAGTGTGACACAGGGAAATGAGCGACCAAATGCTTAGAGATGTAGAGTTCATCCCCATAGTAGTGGCCTCCTGCTCTCAAAGGAAATCCTAGATAACTTAAACCGTCGCCTTTGTGCTAACGTGTCAAAAGACCCGATTAGTGGCCCGGTATGCAAGGGATGCCTAAAAGAATAATAAAAGCACGAAATAAATTAACTTCTCCCTTTTACACATTTCAAATCAATTTGATTTTTTCAAGTTTTACCCTCTTTTTAAAGTTTAAGTCCCCAGTGGAGTCACCAATCTGTAGGACCCGGAAAATTCCCGTTCGGGGAAATGTTTTCGCGGATGCGCTACATTCGTGATCGGGAGCCACCTAAGGTTTCTTAATCCTTAAATAAAGATATTTTTATTTTTCGAAATTCATTTTCGGGATGATGAAGCTTTATTTATTGACAAACTCGTTTTTTATTATTTAAATTATCCGTAATTATACAAATTAATTTAACAATAGTTTAGTCTCGGCCCAATTAATAAATCCAGGCCCAAGAGAGAACCAGTGGGCCACTAAAATCAGCTAAAAGCTGCCTAGGTTTTAGCAGATTCCATGTTGGGCCACTAATCTCCTCGGCTCAAAGAGAAATTGGGTTGAAAATGATAAAACCCGCCTAGGTTTTATCATTTTCTGGCTTATTTCTCTCGGGACCCTCCTTAGATAAATATTGGACATGAATTAAATTATTTTCTTAAATTAATTTTGTGTAAGAAATCGAATACTTTAAATAATTAAAGGAATTTGTAAAATGTTTAAAGAGTCGCCAGTCGATTTAAGGAAATCGATAAACCATAAAATAAGAAAAGAAAGACTCCGGTCTACGAACCCGATTTCTCAATTCGGGGGTAAGGTTACGAATTTGAGAGTTATAAGAACTCTCGAATCCGTCTGTTATAAAACAGACTCTACTAAAATCAGCAATGAAAAGAAAGAGAGCGGGGAGAAGTTTGATTAATTTCCCGGAATTATTATTCAAAACATGCAATATAAAACAATGCGGTTTTTTATTTTACAAAATATGTACAATCACGGAATTAAATGAGGAATTACATGATTAATTACCACAATGAAAAATAAGAAATCGAACCTTGCTTAAGATGGCGCAATGATGACTTTGATCATCCTTTGAGTTGCCCCTTGATTTGAAGCCCGGATGAGATGATGTGAATGGTTTGAAAAAGTGGCATGTGGATAGTTAAATGGTGGTGATGAAGATGATTATGAGAGGATGAGAAACGGATTATGGGTGATGAAAAGAAGTATAATATGGATGTGGTGTAGGAAGGTGATTTTGTGATGGAAGTGGATGATGGAAGTATAATATGGAGATGATAGGAAGATAGAATAATGATAGGAGATGAGGAGAATTTGAGAGAGTGGAAGTATAATAGAGAGTATTAGATGGTAGTAGTGATAGGTGGTGATGGTGAAAGTTGATGAAATGAAGGTGGAATGGAGGGGGTATTTACAGGTGAGGGAGTGTGAGATTTGGAGGGAAACCATGGGGAACATATCCCACGAATCATGCCATTAAAGACTATAATCTAGGTGGGTTTTGGGAGGTCAAGGGCAATGTCAAACACGTGGGGAAAAGATCAAGGGATCCAACTGCATGCATGCAGATTTCGGCGCCAGAAAGCTTAAAACCTACGCGGGTTATAATAATTTCCAGCACGCGGATCGATGACGTGGCGAGAACGACGTCGTGCTGAGCTCTGCTTATAACCTAGGCGAGTTTTGAGACTCCTGGGCTGGGGCGTGCTTCTGGGCCAGATTTCTGGGCCTGGAAAATGTTAAAGCCCGCCTAGGTTTTAAAACTGGCTAAAGGCAACTTTAAACGACCATAATTTCTTCATCCAGACTCCGATTGAGCCAATTCAAAAGGTTTTGGAAAGCTTATGATGTGTACTTTACTCTCATCAAATGAAATGAGGCCAACAAGATTTGTGAGAAAAATGGGATTTGAAATGGTGGGCATATGTATGTGGAAAGGGTGAAAAATGAAGGCTTTTTGTGGTGGGTTGGCCCGATAGCTTTTGATTGAGGAAGGCCTTTGGATTTTCTTCCATGCTAGCCTCTTTTCTTATTATGCTTGATTTGTACACTTGTCCCGGTAAAAAATTCGGTTTCTACACCGACCGATCGGTCAAGTTTCCCATAGGAATCTCAGAGGATGTTCCCATTAAGTTGGGTAGTCTCTTTGTTCCTGTTGACTTTGTTATACTTGAGATGGAGGAAGACACCCGTACCCCTATTATTCTTGGTAGACCTTTCATGGCTACGGATGAGTGTTGCATTGATGTAAAAAATGGTAGGATGTCCTTTAGTATAGGAGGTGAGAAAGCTGAATTTAATATGTTTGAAGCTGCTAAATTCCCTGCATTTGCTGATGATTGCCTTAGAATAGATATCCTTGATTCCAGTCTTAGGGAAGATAGCACTAACATTCGTTCTCACGATCCTCTTGAGCTTTGTTTGTTGTCTAACAGTAAAACTCAGGATCACGGACCCGAGGTTGTCCATTGTGTGAAGCTCTTGCAGGCATCCCCAGAAATTCCACCAACGTTGGAAACGATGGAGGCATTAGAGACTAAAAGCGAAAGCAAGCAAGCTTTGAGTGAGAAGGAAGCTCCAAAGGTAGAACTGAAACCTCTCCCTTATTCCCTAAGACATGAATTTCTTGGCCCCAATTCCTCTTATCCCGTGATTGTGAATGCCAATTTGAATGATGCTGAGATTGATTCATTGTTGAGACTCCTTAGGTCACATCGTAAGGCCATTGGCTATACCATAGATGACCTTAAAGGAATTAGTCCCTTAGTTTGCATGCATAGGATTTTGATGGAAGATGACTATAAACCCACCATAGAAAGTCAAAGAAGGTTAAACCCTAACATGAAAGAGGTGGTGAAAAAGAAGGTCTTGAAATTACTTGATGCTGGGATTATCTACCCTATTTCTGATAGTGAGTGGGTGAGTCGGTGCATGTTGTGCCTAAGAAAGGGGGGATAATTGTGGTGAAAAATAAGAAAAATGAGCTGATTCCCACTAGAACTGTTACGGGGTGGAGGATGTGTGTTGACTATCGTAAACTGAATGATGCCACCCATAAAGACCATTTCCCTCTCCCCTTTATTGACCAAATGCTTGAAAGACTGGCGAATAATTCATACTTATGTTATCTTGATGGGTATTCTGGGTTTTTCGAAATCCCTATCCACCCTAGTGATCAGGAGAAGACTACCTTTACGTGTCCTTACGATACCTTTGCCTATAGGAGAATGCCATTTGGGTTGTGTAATGCACCTGCTACTTTCCAACGATGTATGATGGCTATTTTCTCTGATTTTATTGAGGACATTATGGAGGTTTTTATGGATTATTTTTCAGTCTATGGCAATTCTTTTGATCATTGTTTACGAAACCTTGCTAAAGTGTTGTCTCGATGTGAAGAAGTGAATTTGTTGAATTGGGAGAAGTGCCATTTCATGGTACAAGAGGGTGTAGTCCTTGGTCATGTTGTGTCAAGTAAAGGCATTGAGGTTGACAAAGCAAAGGTGGAGGTGGTTGAAAGACTACCACCTCCAACCTCTATTAAGGGTGTTAGGAGTTTTCTTGGACACGTTGGTTTCTACCGATGGTTCATAAAGGATTTTTCAAAAATTGCTAGACCTCTCACCCAATTTCTTGTCAAAGATACGCCTTTTGTATTTGATGATGTTTTCTTGAGTGCTTTCAACATGTTGAAAGAAGCTTTGATCACCGCGCCCATTATGCAAACCTCGGATTGGAATTTGCCTTTTGAAGTGATGTGCGACGCGAGTGACTACGCATTGGGGGTTGTTTTGGGGCAAAGGAGAGATGGCAAGCCCTTCACCATCTACTATGCGAGCCGAACTCTGGATGTGGCTCAAGTCAACTACGCCACCATGGAGAAGGAATTCTTGGCGGTTGTTTTCGCCTTGGAGAAGTTTCGACCATACTTGATCAACTCCAAGGTGATTGTGTTCACCGATCATGCCGCCATTCGACATCTCATGAAGAAGTCGGACTCTACACCTCAGCTCATTTGCTGGGTGTTATTGCTCCAAGAGTTCGACTTAGAGATTCGGGACAAGCCCGGATTGCAAAATGTGGTGGCCGATCATCTCTCTCGATTGGAGGATGTCCTGAAGGAGAAGCTCCCT
The DNA here is from genome assembly GCA_029582165.1 of Portulaca oleracea. Taxonomy (NCBI): domain Eukaryota; kingdom Viridiplantae; phylum Streptophyta; class Magnoliopsida; order Caryophyllales; family Portulacaceae; genus Portulaca; species Portulaca oleracea. The sequence goes on along the minus strand of CM055873.1, from coordinate 24,065,754 downwards.
ATTGATGATTCTTTTCCGGATGAGAAGCTCTTGGCTGTGTGTACCCCATTCATTCCATGGTATGCCGACTACATCAATTACCTTGTATATGGAGTGCTACCACCGGATCTATCGTATCAATAAAAGAAGCGGTTCTTATTTGAGGTGAAGAGCTATGTATGGGAAGAACCACTTCTTTTCAAGCTGCGTGCCGATGGGGTGTATCGAAGATGTATTCCAAAGGAGGAGGTTCAAGGAGTGTTGCATCATTGTCATTCCACTACCTATGGTGGACATTTCGGCTCCGACAAAACTTCTTCCAATGTCTTGCAAGCCGGTTTCTTCTGGCCAATTCTCCACAAAGATGCAAGGGAGTATGTGCTCGCATGTGATCGGTGTCAAAGGACGGGCAACATTTCCAAGAGGCACGAGCTGCCCCAAAGCGGAATTTTAGAGGTTGAGCTCTTCGATGTGTGTGGAATAGACTTTATGGGTCCTTTCGCTCCATCTCACAAGAACCTCTACATCCTTGTTGCTGTGGATTACATATCCAAGTGGTTGGAGGCAATTTCATCTCCAACTAATGATTCAAGGGTCATCATCAAATTCCTCAAGAGGAACATTTTCACTCGATTTGGCGCTCCTAGAGCCTTGTTGAGTGACAATGGCACCCACTTTTGCAACCGACCGCTTGAAAATCTCTTGAAGAAGTATGGGGTATTCCATAAGGTGGCAACGCCTTACCATCCTCAAATAAGTTGTCAAGTGGAGCTATCGAACAGGGAATTGAAGAGCATTCTCGAGAAGACGGTTGACCGATCCCGGAAGGATTGGTCATTGAAGCTTGATGACGCCTTGTGGGTGTACCGCACGAAGTTCAAGACTCCCCTTGGCACCACTCCATTCCGGTTGGTGTGTGGGAAGCCGTGTCATTTGCCTGTAGAGATGGAACATTGACCATTTAGGGCAGTCCGAACTCTGAATTTTGATGCCTAGGCAACCGGTGAGAAGTAAATGCTTCAATTGCAACAATTAGAGGAATTGCGGTAGCAACCTTATGAGAGTTCAAGTATCTACAAGGAAAGGACCAAGAAGTGGCATGACAAGTTCATCTTGCCTTCAAGGAAGGAGACATGGTCCTTTTGTTCAACTCGAGGTTGAGATTGTTTCCGGGAAAGCTGAAATCTCGGTGGTCCGGGCCATTCCAAGTTATGAAAGCATATCCCCATGGAGCTGTGGAAGTATGGAGTGAGTCTATCGGCACATTTAAAGTCAACGGGCAGCGACTAAAGCCTTACATCACAGGCCAAATTGAGGAGAAAGCCGCGTGTTATGCCCTCGCCGACCCCGTATGACTTGAGGTAAGTATCATCTAGCTTAAGACATTAAACTAGCGCTTCTTGGGAGGCAACCCAAACTTTTTAGTTACTTTTCTTCCCTTTTCATTCATTTAGTCTTTTGTAGGAGTTCATTTTTCCTTGTTTTTCATTTCTTTCCCCTTTCCTAGTTTTCTTGTTTCCCTAGTTCCTTTCCTTTCTTTTAGTTTCTTTTCTTTGCTTTCCCTTATGTTGTTTTAACCGTGTGCTTCTTTTGTATAGTGTGAGTATATTGACAAAAAGAAAAAAATAAGAGAGAGAGTGAAGAAAGAAGAGAGTTTGAGGGAGTGAAAGAGTTGAATTTGAATGAGAGAACTAGCATGGAGGGGTGAGATTGAGGGAGTTTTGAGAGTTTAGAGAGTGAAGGAAAGTTCTTGGGAGAGACATAGAGGTAAAACAAGAAAATATTAATGAGATTGAGGGAGTTAAGGGAGTAAAAAAATTTTAGAGAGTATGAGTGAAAAGAAGATAGAGGAAAGAAGTGTGGAAGGTGCTAAAAAATCGGCTCCATATGAAGCTCCAACGCCAACCACGGTCTGCCCAAGGTTCTCACCGCGGACCGTGGCCATCTGGGTTTCATTCACTCAGAAAAATAGCCCTCCAGCGCCAACCACGGTCAGCCAGTGGGCTTGACCATAGACTGTGGTAGCCGCCCAATCCTTCCCCCATATTTTCCTCCCAAAAATTACCAGAACCAGCGCATACCACAGACCGTGGCTTGCCCTCTCTTGTCTCCCAAAAATCTCACAAAAATACTCGAACCAGCGCCAACCACGATCTGTCCGTGGCACAAGCCACGGACCGTGGCGGCTGGTTTTCGTACAAAATTCAACCCCTTTTCTCCCTCTTCAACCCAATTTCCTCATTCCTCTTCTTCTTCTTCGCGAAACCTAAACCCCAACCCCCATTCGAGCTTCTTCCTTCTCCCTCACCATTCGAACTCCATACCCACCATCCACATCCATTCTTCCTCTAATTCTTCCCTCTCCTCTGTCCCCATTCGAAAACCCTAACTCTTCCATTTCCATCTCCATTCTACTCCTCCTCTTTTTCCCTCACAAAACCAAACCCTAAACCTTCGCACACCACTCGACCCACTTCACCCTCACTAACCCCGAACCCTAACCCACCACTTGTCCAACCCCATTCGACCACCCACATCTCTTCCACCCTTCACTCTTACTTCCCACAAGTCACCATTGTTGGAGCTTCAAGTTGCTATGACACCCAAGAAGAGGAGAACCGATGCTGTAGGGCCCTCACACCAGCCAAATCCGAAAGAGCTTCGTGCTCAGCGAGCTGCTAACCTTGCTGTTATGGAACCTGGTAACGACCCAATCACTTTTCAGTTTAATAGCCCTATGCATACCGCTAATTACTTGCGTTTAAAATCCCATGGATTTGTTGCTACTCGTTATATGGATGATGCTTTGCTACAGTCTTTGGGTATTTTAGATGATATAAGATGGTTGTTTGCTAGAGGGGGGATGGGTGACTATCTAAACATCAAGGAACCCTCATATTCAGACTTAACCTTAGAGTTTCTGAGTACTCTATACACTAAGGTCCAAAATGGTCAAAATTGTCAAGAGGGGTCATTAGGTTCTGTCTACGTGGCCGAGATTATCAATTGAATTTGCATGCTTTCAATAACATTTTCCACCTACCGCCTCCCTTAGATATGAGTGAGCGTCGTGTGCCTCCGAGGTATAACCCGGATCCCTTCTGGGAATTGATCACCGGGCAGCCACAATTTGACTCTAGTAGACCAAAAGCGACTGACATTAAGAAACCCGTGATTAGAGTAGCTCAACGCATCTTCACGACGAGCGTTTTCATGACAGATGACAGTATGAATATGCCTCGGATGGCGGAGTTGTTTTTGATGAGGAAAATGTATGAAAGTGAACAAATGGACCCTGGCTCCTTTTTAATAACACATCTACAGGAGATAGCTAATAGGAGTAAAGGAAACATTGGTTGCGCCGGGGGGGGGGGAGGGGTTGTCACTAGGATTGCAAAATCTCTAGGGGTCGTACCAAATGAGGACTGTAGGATTCCAGGTTCTGAGAAGCTAAACCACAGTTCTTTGACTACCATACTCTTTATTGTTTCTCGGGGGGGAGGGGGGGGGGGGTAGCATTTACTGGAGGTACCCTAATAGGCAGTTCATGTAGTTTCCTAATGTGGCCCGAACAATGATCCGGAACCGGGCCAACTTCTCCTTTCTACCAGGGGAGAATGCCGACCCGGTGCCCCTAGACCTTATCGAGTACGAGCCTGACTCCGACCAAAAGGAACCCCAACCCCCTCCTTCATCTGGCCCTTCATCCTCCCACGCCTTTAACATGGATGATTTCTCTAGTGCACTTTGCGAGATCCGCGACGAGCAAAACTCCCTTAGGGAGTATGTCCAAACGGAGCATGCTGAGCTCGGGGGCATATTGCGTCGCAAAACCAACACTTGACCAACATGAGCGAGTGCTTATCCGCGATGCGTGGTTGGTTCGAGAGCCAAGAAGCCCAAATTCCTTACCCTTACTCTCCTCCTCCTCCTGAAGAGTGATGATTTGATATTCGATCTTTCTCCCTTCCCCTCTATGATGATTGCTTTTTCTTAACATTGAGGACAGTACTTTGTCCTAGCATGGAGGGGTGGGTTTTGAGTGATTTGATTGTCTTGTTTGATTGATTTGGTTGCCATGTTTGATGTTTGGTGATAACTTTGGGAGAGTGACTTGTTTATATATACATTTGTACGTATTCTGCATCATGCATATAGTTTGCACGGTATATAGTTATCTAGATGTGTCTTTTCTTTCCTTCGTTTTTCTTTCCTCTTATTAGGTAGTTACTTGCGCATATAGGTTGCATTTAGTTTAGTTTGCATCTAGTTTCTTTAGTAAAAAAAAAATGAAAAAAAAGAAAAGCAAAAAAAAAAAAAGAAAAATCTTGAAAAAAGAAAAAAAGTTAGAATAGCATTAGGTTAGTTTAGGCAATCCTCCGGTGATGATTGTAAGCTAAGTAGCGTCTCTTGTAGCTTTGTTTAGCCTTTGCATAGCCCGACTGTGATTCAAACTTTTGAAAAGAATTTTCGAAAACATCTTGATTTAGGATTGCATTTTGATATTAAAGATTGATGGCCCTTCTTGACCCATTGATGTGAGCTTGACATATGAATGTTTATGTTCTCTGATTGGTTGTTGAGCACAAACCCGTGAGACCACTAAGCCAAAATGACTAATCATTTTTATTAGTCTCATATTCCCATGTGTGACTCAACCTTGGTTGCGATCTCTAGAACTTGCTTTTCATCTCTTTGAAACTGCATTTTGCATCATGCATTGACAACATGATTGAGGCATTCACTCACGCTTATTGCAGCTACATAGCCAGATAGCAACCCGAATCATGTAATTTCCCGCCTTTAACCCTTCTTTTAGCCTTTGATTACTCCTTCCTTCTTGAAATAAACCGAAATTATAAGCCTTGGCCGATTACATATCTTCCTACCCTAAGCCATTGCTTGGAGTTTATCGAGTGTGATTACTAGGGTTGCTTGCAAACACATTCGTAGAATGGTGTGTTGGGAATGACGTGAATAGGAAGTGATGGGTTGTTCCCACTTATGTAGTTTCAATATAACTTGATTATGTTAGTCAAGCCCACCAAGTTTTGTGCTTAATTTTGTATGTAATCTTCACTTGCTATTCACACGCTTCGCAAAAAAAAAGAAAGAAAGCAAAAATCGAAAAGAAAAAAAAAACAGAAAATTAAAAAAAAAGAGAAAAAAAAGGAAGCAGAAGTGTGACGGCAAGTGAGGAATCTAGTATTGAGGCGGTTTCCAATTAATGTCTCGTGATTAATATGATTGTTTATGGGTGAGTAAAGTTCAATGACGTCGCGTGAATTTGGCAAAGTATAACTCCAAGCTTGGCTTCGAGCTCCATTATCCCAATATTTTCCGTCCCTTGCCCTTAACCTCAGCCGCGTTACAACCCCTTCAAAGACCTCTTGATTGTCATTTACATTTTGCATATAGCGGTAGAGAATTGAGATGATTAGCAAGCATATGGTAGATTATTTCCTAGGCTAGAGTATTGAGAGAACCAAACGTCGAATTCATTTTCAAAACACATGAGAGGAGTGTTTCTACATTCCCAAGAGTGAGGATTGCTCTCAACTGTCTTAGTTTCATACTGAAACATGTGCTTTCTCGCTAATTTCGTGACGAAGGGGTAATTGATTTGATCTTGATGGTGTAATTCCCCTAAATCATTTTCGAAATTTTCCCTCTATCTTGTGCCAAAATGTTGTAATCACTTTTGGGTTGTGTTTTGGTTAGGCCTAGTTGCTTGAGAATTCTGCTAACGCTTACTTGAGGGGGCTTGTACATAGAATGGTTGAGTTTTCTTTTGTTTTCATTTTTCTTCTTCTTTTGAGTCTAGTACTTGCTTGGGGACAAGCAAGGTTTTAGCATGGAGGGGTTTGATAAGTGCATTATTTGTACTTATTTTTAGGTGTTTTAGAAGCATAATCATGGTAGACTTAGGCCAAAAATGTGTTTAATCTTCCCCATTTCTCTATTTACGCTTGGTCTTTGTGATTTTGGTATTGATTTGCAGGTTCAGGCCAAAAAGTTGATTATAAGAACAAATTTGGTAAGACCAAGGGTACCAGGGCCATCAACTACTGTTGATCAGATCGTGGTACAAATTTCAGCAAGAAATGAGTAGAGAACAGCCAGGCAGCACCAACCACGAGCTGCCCGAGGTGATCGCCACGCACCATGCTGGGCGCTGTTTCCTCGCTTTGGCAGTTATTTTTGTGGAAATAAACTGGGAAGAGAGAGAGAACGTCGTTATTCATTCATTCTGGGCGAAAAAAGACAGAGCTTCTTGAGTAATTCACCATCAAAACACTCGTGAAGTACTTTCCGCCCGGAGATCGAGAGACTCTACGGAATTCATCCTAGTGTTTGCTTTACTCTTCTCCTATTTCTTTCTTAGTTTCTAGAATTGATTACCATGTTTAGGACGTATTTCTTGTTTCCAATTACTATTTGTGAGTAGATTTCGTTCTTTCTAGGGTTTTATGAACCAACATTATGGTGTTTGATTAGAATGTTTTATGTTGTCCTTGAATTCTTGATTTAATCAATAGAAAGTTGTGTTTTCATGCTTACAAACGTTCTTAAGGCCTTGGATGTTTGTAATTTTGAGATTAACCTGAGAAGTACCGAAAGGTGAATTAGGGGAATTTGACTACCAACCTGTCTACCTACGCTTACGAAAGTTGAAAAAGGAGTAGTAAACTAGGGAATCATTAGATAAACTGACTTTTGAGACCTTCAATTCTGTTTAATCTGAAAGGCAGACAAACGTTGTTCATTAGGTTAGTCAGGATAATTCTATTTAACATCGAAAGGGCGATAGAGTCTAGAGGTTATCGATTCTTGATTCGTTTGAGTTACTTTCTTGCGCATGCTTTAACTTGTCTTTTAGACCCTGATGTTAGGTGAGTAAAACCCTAGAAGCCTTCATCCATTGAATTACCTCAAGCTCAACTTTTCCCGTCGACCTTAGTTTTAGTTAGTTCGTTAGAAATCATTAAAAATCATCAAACCCGATTGGCTTAGCAATTAAGTAGAGGGATATTGTATGGTGGATCGAGTGGTGGCATGTCCTAGTGTACGTGACATATGTCCAGAGACATGCCTTTGTGTGTATTGCTAGTCTTACGTACATGATATACTATTTTCCCGAATAGGTGAGGCGATAGATAAGGAGAAGACAGGTGATTCCCACTCAACTATGTGAAGCATCTTGTTGAAATATTGGGATAAAGGCCCAAGGTTCGCGCTCCATCAAAAGCACATGTGTCGAGCCATACCTATGTAGAGTATTAATGTTGGATCATAACGGCGGTTGAGTCACACTTAGTCGGGGAGGTGTTGATAGAGTGAGTAGGACATCTTGACTATGAAGGAATAGCTGCGTCTGAAAGAGGTCGTTAAAGATAGTCTTAGACCAAAGACCTCTATGAAGGATAGGCTTGGTTCGGCTCAACCTGGGGTGGTCATGAGGGAGTTATGTGGTCCCAGGAAATCAAGCGTTGTTAAGGGGAAAGGTAAGGCCCTCATATTTGCAAAGGAGAAAACCAGGAAGAGGTACCGTCCTAAGGACAAAGATATGGGACCAAGACTATAACATAGACAACTACTGGCCATTTTATTAATCTGAATTTATTATGTTAGTTGAATTGTGCAATAGTAACAACTAGGGTACTTGTACTCTTTACTAAAAGACCACTAATTGTGAATTCCATCTCTGAATTAATAAAGAGAAATTTCTATCTTCAAACTCCAAAGATTGCCTTGTAATATAAATCTGCCGCATCCATCCGTTTTGGATTTTGGCCAAGTGTCTGAAAGTTGGTTCAGTTGCTTGGTTCAAGAATTAAGCATAATATCACTTAAGTTGGTCTAAATTGGTGGGGTGAACCATTTCTTATCCATCTGTTGTCATCAACCTAACTACTCCACCAAGTAGAATGTTTTGACAACGTATGGTCCTTTCCAATTCAGTGCGAACTTCCCTCTTGGGTCTTGCATGTGTGCTCTCATTTCTTTGAGCACCAAGTCACCTTCCTTGTGTTTAAGCCCATTTTTAGGCCTAAATGACGCCTTTCGACTTGCTATGTTAGCTCGATTCCGAGTCTTTTCCATTGTTTTTATCCGCTTTTTCATTCTTTTGTATGTTTTTCGCATATGAGTAAAACAAAGCAAATGAGCTATTTCGGGGCTTGTTAGGGGCATTTTGGAGAATTTTGAGTAATTCCCGAGCCTAGACGTGCTGAGAACCGAGGCGGAGCCGACTCAGGAACCTTTTCCCCAAGTTTGAAGGAAATTAGGGTCGTAGTACCCGCTACAGCTATTGTAGCGGGCGCCACAACCTGGGAAGAGAAGGGAAGAAATGGTCCAGAAGGTGGTAGCACTCGCTACCTGGGTGGTCGCGCCCGCGACAAGCTGCGACTAGATGAAGGTCGCACCCGCGACCTTTGAGGTAGCACCCACTACGTAGCCCACAACAAAATCGCCTGGGCACTTTTCTCATGATCGTGCCCGCTACCTTGGTGGTAGCACCTGCTACCTAGGTGGTCGCGCCCGCGACCTCTTGGAATCCTGTGCGTATTTTCGGCTTGAACGACAACGTTTTATATAACTTCATTTGCTTTGTATATATACTCTAAGCTGTTATTTCATTATGGAGGCTGGCTAGGGTTAGAATCTAGCTCTAAGCTAGGTTTTACCTAGCTTTTAGGTTGTAATTAGAAGATAATTAGTGAGTGATTAATGAGATTTCCATTGAAATCGTTACTTTGTTTGGGTTTTGTATTGAAGATTGTTGAAGAAGCTTCTTTTTCTCTTGTTCATCCTTGTTATCTACTCCTTTGATAGGTGTTCTGTTTCCTAATCTCTTTTATTATTACTTGTTGATTTAATTGCTTTCCTTTAATTACTTCTTTGTTGCTTTGTTGTTTGTTCGGTCGTAGAATTTGGGGTAAAAAGTAGGGTTGTCGTACATCAGGGATGATGTGTTAAGTTTTCAGGTAATTGGTTTGGAAAGGTTTTCAATATGCAGAAAGCAATAAATAATTAAACTAAACTAATTATTAATTGAAAACAAGAACAAGAAATTAAAACCTAACTAAAGAAACTAAACTAGAAAACAAGAAAACAAGAGCATAATCAAGAAAGCCATTAAAAACACACAAGAACAAAGAATGCAAAAATTGAATTTAATACTGAAATTAAGGAAACGAAATTATACCAAGGATGCATTGTTCTAATCTTGAATCTTTAAATCTTGAATCTTGAAATCTTTAATCTTTAATCACGGATCTTCTCCCGAACAAACTAGAAAAAGCGTGATTCGGATTACTAAGACTACTCGAATCCTCACCTGAAGGGAGAATTTGAGGAACCTTAATCCTCCTCTTCACTAAAAATCGGATTTTTGGTGTGGAACTACCCTAATGAAATCAAAAGGCAAAAAGAGGAGACAAGAACTTGAAGAAAAGAATTGCATTGATCTTGGAAGAATTGAATTACAATCGAAGGCTAAAGAAAACTAAGAAAATTCATCCTAAAACCTGGGTAAAACTAAAACTAAGTAAAACTGATATCTCTAATCATCCACGGATAGTGTTTTTATAAAGAGAAATTAGGAAAGGAAAATAAATTAACTCAAAAACCTAGTTGCCGCCACCCCACCATGGACCGTGGCCTTCATTGCGGTCTGCCCGTGGCATCCATTGCCCCAATTTCCCTTTGCGTTGTGTCTTGGGCGGATGAATGCTACTCATCAAATATCAACGGGCCTCCACCTCTCTTGATTGGACTGCATGAAATTTCCCACCAAAGAATAGAATAAATGGCCCCACTTCTCACCCTTTTGTGTTGGCGCATGAATTGGTTTACCCAACTAATATCCTCCACTTCTCTCTTCTCTCTTTGGGCCAAGTGAATGATTGGGTTGGATGGATGAAAACCAAGGCCCGCACTCCTCTTCTTGGTTGGGCCAAAAGAATGAAGAGATGCCCCACTTTCCTCACTTGTGATCGGGCCGATTGAGGGGTAGTTGAATCAATTGAATTGCCGCTGCACTTTTATTTGCCAACCACGGACCGTGTGGTATACCACAGTCAGACTGTGGTGGACTCTGGTCGTGGGTTCCTCGATCCGTTCGCTCCCAAATTTGCAACACGGTTTAGGTTTGACATGTAGAGGCCCGTGGTGTCTTTACTCTTGCCTCAGTTGGTCTGTTTTCTTCTCTTTTGTTTCCCTTTTCCTTCTAACTCTTGATATGCCTACAAAAACTAAAAACCATCATAACTTATATATAATTAAGGGACTAAAGCAATAAAAACACCTTATAAAATGATATAAATTCGGCTCGAAACAAGACGGAACATTGTTCTTATTGCCTTTTTAATTATTTTGATTGAGTTTTGGTTGTTTGATGCTAGAGATCATGTTTAGGGTTGGTTTTGATGTTGTTAGCTTAGTTGTGGTTATGATTAGTGGCTAGAAACCCTATGGGTTAGGGGGTAGTTAAAGGTGTGAATGGGTGATTAGGTATGGGTTAACAGTTTTAGTGAGTGATTAGGTGGTAAATCAATTTCCCACTCTTTCCCTTCCCACAAGTGGAATGTATTTGGGCCCGAAAGCTCCCGAATACATCCAACACTTGTGTTGGAAGGTTGTAGTTGGGATAGTTAATGCTCACCCACGAAAGTGGAAGGAGGTTAACTAGGGAATTCTGTTTCATTAACCCTTCGGGTCCGTGGTGGACTTTGAGGTAGTTAATCTAGACTTTCCTCGAGAGAGGAAGCCCGGTGGGTATTTTATAACGAAATTGCCACTTGATTTTCCCCCTTGCTGCTCTCTTATTACAAAACCCATCTCCTTGTTCCCATTTGCATCCCGAAAAGCCTCCGAAGCCCATTGTCTCACCTTGACCGACCTTAGATTTTCTATGTTATCGTGCTTGCTTAGATTAGTTATCTTACCCTCCGACCTTTGTGACCTTAGCGATCTAGACCCGTTCTTGACCAATACCTTTAGCCAAGGCCCCTCGCTCCCTGAGAAGAACGATAAAAACTGGTCTAACAAACCCATGTACACCTTGTAATGCACGATGCTTGACCTTCTTATTAAAAGATCGGGATATTCTGTTCTGATACAATTGCACATTGTGTGATGCTCTTAATCTCCTTTCATAAACTAATATGAGCTCTTGAAATCTAGCTCCTGTCCATTTAGCCTCTGGGAGTTGACTTTCTGCCAATATTCTTAACGAGGGGATTGCTAGCTCAATTGGCAGAACTGCTTCCATCTCATAAACTAATGAATAAGGGATAGCGCCGATGGCGGTTCATATAGACATTTGTTAACCCCATAGTGTGAAAGGAAGCTTATTTGGCCAATCTTTATATGTGATGGCCATCTTTTTATTATCCTGGCCATAATTTTGTTTGTCGCCTCCACAGCGGCATTGGCTTGGGGTATGTAGAGTAATGATCAATGATGCTGGATATGTTATTTGGTCAACATGACTTCTACCTCTTTTCTGAAGTGACTCCTATTGTCACTGATGATCTTGTGTGCCACCCCTTATTAGGAGATGATATTTCTGAGAATGATTTTAACCACGTGTTTGGAGGCGAACTTAGCAGAGGATACCGCTGCTACCCACTTGGTGAAGTAATCTATAACAACCGATATGTACTCGCGGCCTCCAGTGCTTCAAGGGTGTATCTTGCTGATGATGTCGATACCCTATACTAAGAACGACTATGGAGATGATAGATTGGTCATGTGTGAAGGAGGTTGGCATTATAGATTGGGTTATTCCTTACATTTACGACATTTCTAGATGAATACAAGGCAATCGATCTCCATAGTAGTCCAGTAATAGCCAAGCCTTTGCATCTTCTTTGCAAACATTCGTCCATTCATGTGTGGTCCACATTCTCCCTCATGTATGACGATCGTTAATTCTTTCTCCCTTCTAGAGTGCACACATAGCAAGTTGATTCCATTCCTGACATTTTTTATACACAATCATGGATCAGGTAGTATTGTGCTGCCATGGATCTTATCACCTGATGTCTTCGAGGATCGGCCTTGGCAGGATATTCTTCTTTACACAGGTACACATAGATGTCGAAGAACCAAGCCTATAAATCAGGGGTGTGCACTTTTATGGCACAAACATATGCGGGTTCCGAGCGTCGTTCTAGCGATATTGGCATTTAGAATACCCCTGTGGGGATAGATACCATTGAGGAAAGCTTGGCTAGTGCATCTCTCAATTCATTTTTATCTTAGGATAAATATCGAAACTTGATGTGCTCGAACTGGTGTCTCCGTTGATATGCTGCAAAGGATTCATTCCTAATTTTCCATCTGTTCTTAGATTGATTAATGATGAGGTTCGACTCACCAAATACTCTGATATGCCATACCCTGATGGGTAAAGCAACTTGTAACCCGATGATGCATGCTTCATATTGAGCAACGTTGTTGGTGACATTAAAATCTAGTTTGACATATATAGGGATATGTGCACCCTCTGGTGAGATCCAAAGAACACATACTACGCACTCCATTTGGTTGGATGCACTATCAAAGTACCTTTCCCATGTGATATCATTGGTGAGGAAGATATCCTCGTTAGGGAATTCCAAGTTAGTGCTTGGAGGTTCCTGCAAGGAAGGTCAATAAGGAATTCAGACACAACCCTTCCTTTGATACATTTTTGCGACAAGAATTTTAGGTTGAACTCGGATAACGGCACCATCCCTTAGGCTATTTGATTGTTTGTAATTGGTTAGTCCATGATAAACTTTACAGGGTTGCATTCGGCCACTACATAGACAGTGTGCTGAAGCAGATAATGCCTTAACTTCTTCGTAGCCCATACCAAGGCGAGTGCCATTTTCTAAATAATGGCATGCTGACTTTTGTACTCTAGGAACTTATTGATCAAGTAATAAATGACACTCTTCTGTCCTTTCCCCTTTTGGGCCAATATAGCTTCCATCGTGTAGTCAGCTACGGTGAGGAAAGACTCATTCGATATTTTAGGCAAGAGCACCGAGGGAGCAACAAGTATTCCCTTATTTTGTCAAAGGATTCTTGACATTGGGCATCCTAGTCGACCTTAAATCATTTCTTCAACTTTTTGAATAACGATTCACATGTCATGTTGATCCTAGAAATGAACCCACTAATGTATTGTACTCGTCCCGAAATTGTAGAAGGTTTCATCCTTGAATGCCCTTTATTTTGGAAGGATCCACTACAATTCCTCGCTAACTTACTTCATTACTCAACAATTTTCCCAAAGTGACCCCGAGAGCGCATTTCATAGGGTTATGTCTCATCTTGTATTTCCTCAACCGGAGGAAGAACTTCTGAAGGTTAATAATGTGACGTTTCTTTGTTTCGGATTTGACGATCATGTCATGCACATATACTTCAATCTCCTTGAGCATCATGTTATAGAGGAATGTATTGGTAGTGCCTTGGTATGTTTCCCTCGCATTCTTGAGACCGAATGACATTACCACATAACAATATATTCCCTGAGAACAAATGATGTTTTTCCTCATATCTTCTTTGCTATCTTGATTTGGTGATACCTTACATAACCGTCCATGAAAGACAGTAGCTCATGTTCGCAAGTGTTATCTACCAACACATTAATGTGAGGTAAGGGGAAACTATCCTTGGGACTGACTTTGTTTAGGTCTCTGAAATCTACACACATACATACATTCCCATCCTTCTTGGGTACATGGACAATGTTCGCTATCCATTCTGGATACAACATTACTTTGCTGAATTTCGCATTGAGTTATTTGATTATTTCCTCCTAAATCTTCTTGGCCCGTTCAGGCTTGATTCTTCTAAGCTTTTGTCGTACTAGTTTAACATCGTGGAGCAAAGGGAATGTACGCTCTGCAATGTCCCTATCATTTCTAGCCATGTCGTGGTAGGACCAATGATACGGCCGCAAGCGCACGGGTACGATGTAGCATGTCAAGGTAGATCCCACAGGGACTCAATCTAGCAAGGCAATGAACTAACCCTCTACTTGATTGCTACATTAATCGGGTTTTGGATTTTGTTTGCTTCTAGTAACTAATTAAGACTAATAAAAAACTTCTAGGGTTATTCTTTCCTATCAACAAATTTGATTATCAAACATCAAAACCTAGTTTTGCAATTATTCTTTCAATCGAATCAAGAATCGACAACCAAAAGAATTTTGTCGCTCTTTTGATGCTTAATAGAATTACTCTAATTAAACTAACGAACAAATTTCGTGCTTTTCAAGTTAACCAAAGTTGAAGGTCACAAATTATCATATTATCAAAGTGGTTCCCTAGTTTACTAGTCCTTTCTCAAATTTCGCAAAACTAGGTAGAAAAGTTGGTAGTCGAATTATTTTATTTCACCTTTCAGTACTTCTCAGTTAATATCAAATTAGAAGTATTCAAGGCCTTCAGAACACTTATAAACACGAAGAAAACAACTTTCTATTGATTCAAAATAAGAATTCAAGCACAAACTATGAAAATTCTAATTAAACACTATTGTTTCGGTTTGCAAATCCCTAGAAAACTAAAATCTGCTCACTCATAATAATCGAAAACATGACAAACATCCCAAATTATGAGATTCAAACCTCAAAACAAAGAGAAGATGAAAAGGATCGAGCGATCTTCGAAAAGAGTTTCGTTGAGTCTTTCGATCCTGGTGGAATTTCCTTCACTAATGCGTTAAATTTCCTCTTCGATCTTTGACTTTTTGTTCTCTTGATTTGATATGGAGGAGAGGTAGATGAAGTATGGAACGTTAGGAGTGAAGACCAATGCCAAAAATTGTCCTCTTTCTAGTCATAAAAACCCAAAATAAAACCACAATTTTTTCCCAGCGGCAAAAATTGGCAAAAGCTGCACACTAGGCAATTCAAGCTCTCACCACGGACCAGAGTGGCTGCTGTCTGAGCTTTTCTTGCTCCAAAATCCGTCGAATGTTTTCCACGGTCTGCTTGCCAGTGGAGGTGGTCCATGGTACACTTGTTTCCACCAAAATTTTAGGAAATATTGGTGTTTTCGCCTCCAAACCGACAAAATTTCATAAAAAACAACACCAAGTGTAATATGAAAATGGGGATATAGATCATCATTTTAAATCAAAATCTCCCCTAATCCACTATCAAAAGTCCCTAAAAATTAAGGCGAAAAATGCGTTTATCAAACCCCTCCATTCTAACTCCTTGCTTATCCCCAAGCAAGTACTAGACTCAAAACCAAATAAAAAGATACAAAAATAAAAAGATTCTGAAGAAATCAAACAACTCATGTCTATTTACACACCTCCTCAAGTAACCATTAGTAGAACTTTCAAGGAACTAAGTCTAACCAAACACAACTCCAAAGTTATGAAAACATTTTAACACAAGGAAGAGGGAAGTTTTCGAAAAGATTCAGATGAAATACACCATCAAGATCGAATCAATCACCCCACAATCACCAACGGTAGCAAGAAAACATATGTATGAGCATGAAATTAAGAAGGTTGAGAGCAATCCTCACTTTTGGGAATGTGTAAACACTCCTCTCACATGTTTGAAATGGTAAACAATAACGACACTCTCAATACTCTACCTAAGAAACAACCTACCATATGCTTGCTAAGCATCTCAATTCTCCACCACTAATATACAAAATGCAAATGACAATCAAGAGCGTAACGAGGCTAAGGTTAAGGTTCAGGGACGGAAAAATATTTGGATAAAGTGGAGCTTAAAACCAAGCTTGGAGCTAAACCTCACCAAATTCTTGAATTTGTTCAACCTCACCACTCATAAACAATCAAACCAAACCCTCATAACACTATCGGAAACCACCTCAAAGCTAGAAATCACTCTTGCCAAAACAATTTATTTCTTTTTTTTTCCTTGTTTTGGGTTTTCTTCTTTTGATTTTCTAATTTTTCTGATTTTTTCATTTGAGTGTAAATGGAAAAATAAACTTATATGTACAACACTATGCAAGTTTCCAACATCCACTCGATCATGAAGCTACACAACATTCACAACTCCCCTACAAACCAAACCATGGAAGTACCACAATCAACCCATCTCATCACACTCAAAACACTCTAAGCAATGGCTTAAGGGTGGGAAATATGTATTCGGCCAATGCTTATAATATAGGTTCATCTAGAGTGGGAGTGATTAAAGGCTAAAATAAAGGTTGAAAGCAGAAAATCACATATATACAGGTGGCTATTTGGCTATGTAGCTACAAAATGTATAGATGAATGCCTCAATCATGTTGTCAATACACAATGCAACACGTAGTTTCAAAGAGATGCAAAGAAAGTTCTAGAGATTGCAATTAAGGTAGAGTCACACATGGAAATATGTGACTAATAAAAATGATTAGTCATTTTGGCTTAGTGGTCTCACGGGGGTTTGCGCTCAACAACCGAACATAGCTCACGATCTTTCATATGCTAAGCTCATTCCATTGCGTCGGGAGGGGCAATCTATCTTCACTATCAAAATGCAATTCTAAACCAATAAATTTTCTAAAACTCTTTTCAAAAACTTGAATCACGATCACGCTATGCGGTGATTAGACAAAGTCATGAGAAAAAGCTGGATGGACTAATAATTATCACCAGAGGATTTTCTATCTAATCTAAGACGATCCTAATTTTTTATGTTTTTAATTTTCCAATTGCTTTTTTGTTCATTTTCATTTTTTGTTCATTTTTTCACTTTTTTTAGAAAGCAATAAAACTATCGTACATGCAACCTTGATGCAAATGCAAATCCTAGCAATCACAAAAAGAAACTATGAAAAAACAAATAAAAGAAACTACGACACAAAACCAAGGTGAAAGCAACTATATGCAAGTATATGAATGCAAGACATATACAGATGCAACTACATACAAGGTTCTCTCAACTTGCACCATTCAAACTCAACCACAAGATTTCAAACCAACGTATTTGTAGTGATGAATGCAAGACATATAGTGATGAGGGGAAGACCCATTTGTAATGCACAGTACCTATGCCCTTGAGGGGCATTACCTAGTTGAATTCCCACACATGATGGGTTGGGTTCTCGGATGGACTGAACTTCTTTAAAGCTATGTCCATTTTCCTAGAAACATTGATGTTGACCTCAGCAGATAGTTTGAACTCAATAAATTGATTGAAAAATGCGGGTATTTAACTCACCGCATTCTTGAATCTGTCGAGTTGAGCTTTCATCTCATGGATGACAGGGTTATCTTGCAGTTTGATTTCAGTTTTTACTGGAACAAAGTGAGGGGGTAGCTACTGGTGGTGGTAGCTTCGTTGTCAGGTCGTTTGTCTCGTGGACGACCACTTCCGTATTGGGACAATCCCCTAACCTGCCTTTTCCTTTCTCCATGGCAGAAAGCCGATGTGGAACAACATTCTCAGGGTATTCCTCTTCATCATCACCCAACTCTACATGTACACTAATATGTTGAAGAGCATCTAAAACCCCATTTAAGGTTTCCTGTTGTTGATCAATTATGTTATTTTGCTGCTCAATGAGTGCCTGGTGCTCAACGGTGTGCTCCTCAACTTTCCTTTCCTTTATTAAGGTAGCAAAGGTGATTGACCCCTCAACCTTGTTGACCTTTTCCTCTAGGTACTTAGCTAATGTAGTGTTGATCTGGTCATTGTTGTTGTCTTCACCCCCTAACTTGTTGAGTTGTAGACTGTGAGAAGCTTTGGGTCTACGTGATAGTAGGATGTAATCTGGGTTGTAGAGTAAACGGCCTGACAGTCATGGGGTCCAAGCCAATCTTTGGTCTCCTATTATGACTGAAGGGAAGCAAACACATAATTCAGAGATTGACCTTGACGTAAATAACCCAACCCGATGTATGTATGACCTAATCGACCTATATGAAACCACCTAGGATGTTAGACCTATTGCTGACCCTAGGAAAAGACTCACCCGGGACACATGTTTGCATGACCTAACTCTAGATGATCCGAAGACAACGGGACATTATAAAGGGCCGATAAAGTCAAACGCTGCGAATCAACATAAGTTAGAAAGTGCAAGTGAGTGTTTCTCAATTCGAGTGGGCTCAAACCACAAGCCAACCATTTTAAGGAGAATCTATCACTTGAACTAACAAACTTAGATTAACTCAAGCTATGCTGGCCATTATGCGGACTAGAATAATGTACAGAAGGACTGACGGTCTATATTTTCTACATTTTTTATTTATCTAATCAAGGAAAGTGGATGTTGTAAAGGACTGAATAAAGCCGAAAATAAGTGAGGTATAATTGATTTATAAATTTAATTACCAAATCCATTATGGTTGGCCTAAACAACGAGCCGACCATGAGCGTAATAGATTCAACAATTAATTCTATAAGTTAATTTACTCCTAGTGACTATTATGCAGTCTAAGACACTACCCACTAATTTTGTTTGATTTATTAGTTAGATTTTGGACCTTCACTGAGAGAATTGTAAAGGGTCGAATAAAACCATCAAAGGCGAGTTGAGTTTACTTTATGGACTAAGCCAATTAACCTTTAAACATGGATGGGGCCAACTGTCGGGCTAACCATAAAATTGAAGGTTAATTAACTTAGTTTGTAAATATCTCTTCTCAGCCCAATGATTCTTATGCGGACTTAAACAACACCTCTAAATTAGGGTCAACTCTTTACAACAAAGAAAACACATATTCACATAGCATACAACATGAAAGGGTACCCTAAACTAAGGCTCTATGTACAAAAGGGTTTAATGGTAGGATAAAAGCTTATCGGCTCATGTCTCGCCCCGGTGCATTTTCATTGTATAAATTCAACTCAAATGTCTGTGGTGTTGCTCTTGGAGGCTCGAGTGGAGACCCCGTAGAGTGATGTAGGAGTGGATGTAGTGACTAAGGCTCAAATCGGTGTACATGCACCATTCTGAGTATATCCGGTCTGGAATCCCATGGGTTATCTTTTGTGTGTTAAAAATCCTAAACCACCGCTTTTAGTGCACCCACGCCGAAATACATGGCAATGTAGTAACCCGCTATATGCAATGCTTTATGCCTAAAAGAATGACTTACAGATGTAAGGTTAAAATTTATTTTCCTTCTAAAAATTTTAAAGCACATCAAACTTTTTTCAAGTTTTACCCACTTTTAAAAATCTCCCCAGTGGAGTCGCCAAAAATCATGTGGACATTTTTTCTCGTCGTTCAGACTTCTAAACGTCTGTGGCATGGGGGATTTGTGTTGTAGTTTACTTTTAAAACTCTTTAAGGATTATCTGCACATTTCATCAATAATAGTTGTAAAATCACTTTCCCTTTACTTGGTGCATCCCATAAGTAGTTAAACCAAACTTTATGAGGGAACATCCACTTGTTCCATCTCTCTAAGAGCACTCCAATTAGTTAATAAGTTATTAGGCTCGGAAGAAAGTAATGTAGGCAACCATTATTTAGAAATATATAAAATCACCCTAAAGTTACATCGGTACATTGTAAAACCATGTTAAACACAGTTTAGGCAATCACGATGTGTTTTGGTTTGAAAAGCAGTCGCCACCCGACTATTTTAAGGGACAAAGCCAAGGCAAAAGCGAAAAGAAAATAAAGGCAGACTCCGCCTACAAAACCAAGAAGGGGATTCAGGGGTAAGGCTACGAACTCCAGAAGTCAAAACCTTTGAGTTCGCCTCTCACAAAATGAAAGATTCTACTAAAAGTTATAAAATGTCCTTTTAATATAAAGTTTTGAAGGAAGATTGATTGAAACTTTGCATGATTATTTCATTAAACATGCAAAAAAAAGAAAGAATACAACATATACACACCTTACATTATGAAATAAACACAGAAGGTACCTACATGATATTTTTAGGATGAGCCTTGCCTAGCCTTTCTTGAAATGTTTGAATTTCATTATTGAAGATGCTTTGTTTGAAGCCTTGAACACTCCTTTGAAAATGCCAACTCGAACCAAAGTTTAGGATAGGAAAAGTGGATGGAAAAGAGGTAGGAAAAGACTCTTTTGTGGAGTTTTGGTGGTGTTTTGTGGAAGGCTTATGTAGGAATTATGTAGGGATAGGTGTTAGGGGTTTAAGTGAGTAAAGAAATGGAGATAATGACAGAAAGAATGGAGTAGAGATTAGGGATGGAAGATAATGGAGTTGAGATTAAGAGATAGAGTAAAGTGAAAGAAAGAATGAAGAGTGTAGAGAGGACATGAGAGGGAATGATGATGTGTGCTTGGCTTCAAGTTTAGGTAGTATTTATAGGCTCTAGGGTGCTCTTAGGGAGGATGTATATGCATAAATTTATCCACATAGGAGTCATCGACTTTAAGTCCAATCGGCCTTAACGGAGTGTACTATGTGGGTTTGTGTAGTCGACAACATGAAGAGGATGAATATGAGTGTGGAAAGCTTTAAGTACGATCGACCTTTAAGAAAGGGAGAGTGTATCTTGACTTCGTCCATGCATTCTTGGACGGTGCCATTTGTGAAATGTGCATGTGTGAAATGCCTTGTTCATACTTGGACATTGCATGTATGTTTTTGGCTTGAGCTTTGAGTGAATTGATGACTTTGTGAGGATTCGATCATGAGACTTCTTGTAGCTTTTAGCTTGTATCTTTTACGTAGCGTATGCATGGCCCAAAATTGTGCATGCTTTAGGCTTGGTCATTCACATGTGATGATGCATGTGTGATCTTGTGCATGTATAGTGAATGCATGGAAGTGTCTTGATTTGGCTCCTTCTCCTTATTGTTTATCTTATACTATACAGAAATACACTCAAATACCCGGTGTTATAGAGGGCAAGAGGTTAGAAAAGAACGTGAGTTTAAAATATATGAAGTAAAGAAAATAAAACAAGACAAAATAAAATAAAGCAAGTAAAGCTTGGGTTGCCTCCCTAGATGCGCTAGTTTACAATCTTTAGCTAGACCATGCTTACTTCATCCAAGAGAATACTTCACAATTTTGTGGCAAAAATTCTTTGGGTCACCATTAGCCAGTGTTCCCTCAAAATCTCGAAACCTAACCCACTAGCTTGGGTGAAATTTATCACCTTCCTCAACATTGGAAGATATTTTGAAGTTAAACCTACAAAACTCTCTCAATGAATCCTTATTATCATTATAAGGTATGTTTTCCATGACGTTAGGTTCGGATTCAATAACATGCACCTAATCTGTCACATCATCAAGTCCATGGCCTTCACGAAAAAAATTTCCGAACAAGGATTTGTGATACTCATCATAGGAGTTTCAGCAAACTCATTACTCCCAACTACATCAACACCACAACACGAGAAAACATTATGAGGCTCATGTTAAGGAAGTAGATCAAATTCTACCTGATGCTCCCCTAAATTGAAACTCATTTCCCCTTTTTCCACATCAATTATGCACCCAACTGTTGCAAGGAATGATTTTCCCAAATGATTTGGGTAAGGGTATCCTCAGCCATGTCAAGAATTACAAAGTCCACGAGCACATAATACTCTCCTACCTTCAGAGGAAAGTCCTCTAAAATACCCTTGGAGTTCTTAACAGAACGATCGACCATTTAGAATGACATGGCGGTAGGTCTCAACTCTCCTAAGTTTAGTCTCTTGTACAAGGAATAAGACATCAAGCTCACGCTTGAGCCCAAATCACACAAGGCTCCGTCAATGCTCATATTTCCTAAGCCACAAGGAATTGTAAAGTTTACAGGATACTTAAGGTTTGGAGTGAGCTTATTTAGAACCACAAAGCTACACTCCTCACTCAATGCAATTGCCTCATAATCAGAAATCTTTCTTTTCTTGGATAAAAGAAGCATACAAAGGAATTTGAGACAAACCATCCAGAAAAGGGACATTCACATGTAATTTCTTCAACATATCAAGAAAGTTCCCAAATTGAACATCAACTTTAGACTTAGCGATTCTTGAAGGACAAAGAAGTGGGGTGTGGACATTTTTCCTCGCCCTTCGGGCTTCCGAACGTCCACGTGGATTGGGGTGTGATTTGATGATTTGTGCTGGGGTTTGAAACTTTGAAAAAGACCCTTCAAGGAATTTAAATTACACATTTCAGGAATAATATTTGTAAAATCATTTTCCCTTTACTTGTGCATTTTATGAGTCATGGAATTAAACCGTTAAGAGTGAACATCCGCTTGTTCCAAACTCTTCCAAATTTAATCCAATTTGCTCATTTTAATGTTAGGCTCGAAGAACGCGATTTATGCAAGTATTATTTAGAAATATATAAAGAAAAAGCCTTAAAGTTGCATCGGCACATTGTAAAACCATGTTTTACAACAGTTTATACAACCTGATGTGCTTTTAGTTCGAAATGGGAGTCTGATGGAGACCAGCCAACAGTAGCAACTCCATCAGCAAAGGAGGCATCCAAGGGATCTTCACCAGCACTTGCAACAGGAGCACAAGGAGGAGTTCATTAAGTTTCACATGACTCAGCAACAAGGGAAGCAAATCCAGCAGAAATTGCAGGCTTCCAAACCTCAGTAGAAACAACATGTCAATCTGAAGTCTAAACATTCAGGAGGAGAATCACAGCACCCTCAACAATCACCAAGCAACCCACAACATCCATCAAAGCTTGTTCCACACTTGTGAAACAAGTCTTGGCAACTTCAACCACTCAGCCCATCAACATTGGTCATTCACACCAAGTTCAGTTCCTAACAGCAACAGTCCAAACAGCAGTCTTTCTCAATGTCATATCTCTTGATTGAGGAAGATTCAACCAAGGTTTCCTAGGAGTTTTTTGTTCTATGTCATGCCATTTTCAAGTCCAAACCAAGTCAAAGCATGATCGAGCACGGCATCAGCAAGTTTCACAAGCCAGAACAAGCAATCCCAGCAGGATTGTTTGTATCAGTTTTTCCAGAACCTTAGTGTTGTGGCTAAGTCCTGTGCCTATTGTCCATGGGGGTTGTTTTGGTCTTTCCAGCATAATATTAACCTGTTGAGATTACTTCTAGGTTAACATTGGCGCGGGAATCACCTTAGTAAATCAATATTTACCCCCCTAGAGAGGAAAACCTCTCATTGGTCCATTTTGCCACTCTTTTGGCATTTGGTCCATTCAGAGCTTAGCTAAGTATTTTGCTTTTATTTTCTTATCAAATGTAATCGAGATAGTTAGGATTTAATCAGTTGTAATAGTTTTAAAAGCTTGTGGCTTAGTTTAGATCAGAGAGATTAGACAGAAGCGTATGCTTAAGCAGTTGCTAATCAAACTGTTAGTTTTCTTTATATTCTGAAGTTTTACATCAATGAAAGATATCTCAGTGTTCATTCAATAGTACTCTCAAGTGTCTTAGTACCTCTGAAAGTTTGTGAGTGTCCTATAACTCTCAGTCTTGGTTAAAACAGCTCCTGTCACTGGATTTTGGCAAACATCCAGCAAGTGTCAGTTGTGCTTGATCATCCATGCTTTGGTGTGTTTGTAGAGGCATGAATGTGAGAGTCCTTTGCCCTTGATTGCAGCTGAAGGTGTGTCTGTAACAATTGTAAGCAAGCCTATCTTTTATGTAATGTTTTGGGTTGTCCTCTATTCCAGCTAGTTGTTTTCAAACAGTCTTCTGTTTTAAGCATTCAGCTGAGTTGTGTGAGGTTGTATTGTGTATTCTAGTTCAATAATCTAATCATTGTGAGCTAGCGTACATCATTATGGTATCAGAGCATTGTGTTCTGTCTTGGAGTGTGTTGCTTGTTTTAGTTGAAATGGCTAGAACTAGTAAAACACCCCAGGAAGTCTTAGAACAGACTTTAAAAGAAAAGGAAGAAGTAGAACAGAAAATGAAGTTTTTAAGTGAGCAGTTGCAGTATTACATGTGATTGCATAGAAATGAGTTGAATAGAGAGACTGATGAAGAAATGGAGGGAGGAGTACGTAAGAATCCTTTTTGTAGAACAGGAATAGGAGGTCGAGGTCCTAGGCCTACACACAGGAGGAGAAGAAGGGTTAGAAGATCACCTAGAATTAGTGAACCTGAGGAAAACAGTGAGAGTGAAAGAGAAGTAAGGAGCGAAGATAGGAGGATAGAGAAGTTTGATTTCAAGATTGATATACCTGAGTATGTAGGGGAGTTAGATCTTGATGTTTTCCTAGATTGGTTGCAGACAGTAGAAAGATTCTTTGATTTAAAGGAGTTTTCAGAAGAGCAAAAGGTGAAGTTAGTAGCCTTAAAATTAAAGAAATATGCTTCTACTTGGTGGAATAATCTGCAGAGAAGGAGAATGGAGATTGGGGAAGCCAGGGTGAACACCTGGATTGAGACGAGAAAGAAATTAAAGGAAAAATTCCTTTTAGATAACTAAATGACGGAGAACTACTTTAAGTTGCAGCATTTTGTGCAGGGAAACAAGTCAGTGGAGGAGTACACCAAAGAGTTTGAGGACTTACTTTGGAAGTGTATTATGACAGAGAATGAGGTACAAACTTATATCAGGTACCTTGCAGGCTTGAATGAAGGGATCAAGAATATTTTGGAGTTTCAGGTCTATGATTCACTTGATGAGTTCAACTCTTTAGCTCACAAAGTGGAAGAAGCAGCAGAAGGCTAGAGTGAAAGAATACAGCAGATACCCAGCCAAACCTTATGCACCAGCCAAGCCAAACCCATACAAGCATTACAATTCCCCACAAAGAACATATCTACCCCCACCCCCACCTCAAGTCAGAAATCCAGCCCCAAGACCCCCACAAAATCCGCCACAAAATCCCCCTGAAAGAACCCCAGCCCCTATCAGCAGAACCTATTCAGAAAGAAGATGTTTCAGGTGTCAAGGACTAGAGCATATTGCCTCAGAATGTCCAAACAAGAGAATGGTTACTCTTGCTGAGTACCAGGTAGCTTTATTTATTGATCCTGTGTGCAGGGAGAAGAACAGGTTTATGAAGAGCTTGAACATGATCTTTTCTATGATAATGATATTATAGAAGAAGGTCCAAACGAGGGAGAAATGCTTGTAATCAGGAGAGTTCTCAGCAGCTCAGCAGTAGAGGAAGCAGAAGAGTAGAGGGAGATTATCTTTCATACAAGGTATACTATTGGAGGGAAGGTGTGCTCAGTGATTGTAGATAGTGGGAGCTGTAGCAATGTAGCCTCCAGCACCATGGTGAAGAAGTTGAGCATGCAACCAAACCCCACCCAACTCCATACACCATTCAATGGCTCAGCTCAGGAAAAGGTATCCAAATTTATACTAGATGCCTTGTTGCCTTTTCAATTGGTCAATCATACAAAGATGAGGTCTGGTGTGACGTTTTATCTATGGATGCATGTCATTTGCTTTTGGGTCGACCTTGGTTGTATGATAGATCAGTGAGCCATTGTGGTAGAGCTAATACCAATACCCTGACCCTAAACCACAGAAAGATCATTCTTACCCCCATGAAACCCTCACAGTTAACAAAAAAATCCAAGAGCCTATGTCTTGAAACTAGTCTTGATGTGTTGGTTTTATCTGATCAACATGAATTTAGCACACAGAAGGACATGATCCTTTTAGACCTTGAAGAACCCTCAGCCCCACAAAAATGACAACCCTTTATTTTTACCTTTACTCTAGCAGTTTCAGTATGTATTTCCTGAGGAAATGCAACCTGGTTTGCCACCTAAAAGAGATATCCAGCACAAAATTGACTTAGTGCCTGGATCAATATTTCCTAATAAGCTAGCTTACATGATGACACCAGCTGATACCAATGAAATACAGAGGTTGGTGGATGAGTTATTGGAGAAGGGAATGATTAGGGAGAGTTTGAGTCCATGTGCAGTCCCAGCCTTGTTAATTCCTAAGAAAGATGGAAGTCAGAGAATGTGTATTGATTGTAGGGCCATTAACAAGATCACAATCAAGTATAGGTACCCTATATCTAGGCTTGAAGACATGTTGGATGAGTTACATGGGTCAACAGTCTTTTCTAAGATAGATTTGAGGAGTGGATACTACCAAATAAGGATCTATGAGGGAGATGAGTGGAAAACAGCATTCAAGACCAAGGGAGGTTTGTTTGAATGGTTGGTCATGCCCTTTGGTTTGACTAGTGCCCCATCTACATTCATGAGGCTCATGAACCAGGTCCTTAAACCACTCATAGGCAAGAGTTGGTTGGTGTACTTTGATGATATTCTTGTCTATAGTAGGTTTGAACAAGAGCATGTGAAGCATTTGCAAGAGGTTTCAACTATTCTAAGTAGGGCGGAGTTATTTGGCAACCTCAAGAAGTGTTACTTCTTTACAGCCCAAGTGAACTTCTTGGGATACATTGTCACAGCAGTAGGTATCTAGGTTGATGAGGAGAAGATCAACGCAATTAGGGAGTGGCCTGTGCCCACTTCTATTCAGCAAGTCAGGAGCTTCCATGGCCTGGCTTCATTTTAGAGGAGATTTGTCAAGATTTTCAGCACTATTCTGGCACCAATGACTGAAGTGGTGAGAGGGAAGTCCTTTATTTGTACAACAATAACCTAGTAAGCCTTTGAAGAAGTCAAGGAGAGGCTTACGTCAGCACCAGTTCTAGCATTTCCCAGCTTCAGAAAAGTTTTTGAGGTAGAATGTGATGCTTCAGGAGTGTGCATAGGAGCAGTACTAACCCAGGCAGACCAGCCAGTAGCCTATTTCATTGAGAAATTGAATGATGCAAAGAGGAAGTACAACACCTATGACAAAGAGTTCTATGCCATCATTAGAGCTCTTCAACACTGGAGGCACTACCTTATTGGAGCAGAATCCATCCTACACAGTGATAATGAGGCATTGAAGTTCATTAAAGGGCAACACAAGCTCAACACCAGGCATGATGCTTGGGTCGAGTATATGCAGCAGTTCCACTTCATGATCCACTACAAATCAGGAGTGCCATACAAAGGAGCAGATGCATTGAGAAGGAGGTATATGTTGCTTCATATACTTGATTCTAGAATTGTTGGTTTTAAGCATTTAAAAGCTTTGTGTGAGGAGGATTGAGATTTTAAACAGGTGTACCATAAGTGTCAGCAGCAACCCCAGGGTTTATATCACATAGACCAGGGTTATTTGTTCAAACGGACCAGATTGTGTGTCCCAAAAAGCAGTTTCAGGGAGCTTTGTTGATGTTGTCCATGGAGGGAGCCTAGCAGATCATTTTGGAGTAGAAAAAACATTGTTGATGTTGAAAGAGCACTAAGGTTGGCCAAAAATGAGGAAAGATGTGGAGCATCTGTTGAAGAGGTGCAATATTTGTCAATTGGCAAAGTCACACAGCCTACCCCAAGGCTTGTACATACCATTACCAGTTCCCAGTAGCCCTTGGAAAGATGTCAGCCTTGATTTTATTGTGGGTTTGCCAAGAACTCAGAGAGGGAAGGATTCAATCATGGTGGTGGTTGATAGATTTTCAAAAATGGCATATTTCATACAATGCCACACGACTTTTGATGCCACAAGAGTTGTTGAATTATTCTTCCAGGAGATTGTCAGGTTGCATGGAGTGCCAAAAACTATGGTTTTTGACAAAGATACCAAGTTTTTGAGCCATTTTTGGGTTACATTGTAGATGAAATCGGGCACCCAGCTCAAGTACAGCACCACTTGCCACCCACAGACTGATGGATAGACAGAGGTTACTAATAGAACAATTGGAGTCCTATTGAGAGCTCTAATCCACAAAAATAAAGCAGGATGGGATACTCTTTTACCCCATGCTGAATTTTCTTTCAACAAAGCACCATCCAAGGCCACAGGCTACTCCCCATTCCAAGTAGTCTTTGGTAAAAATCTAATTTCCCCTTTGGATTTAGTTCCACTAACTACGTTTGTCAAATTTAGTTTTGAAGCAAGTAAAAGAGCATATCAAATCAAGGAGCTTCATCAGGAAGTAAAGGAGAAAATTGCCAAGTATATTGAGCAGGTGTCTACATCAGCAAACAAGCACAGGAAGAAGGTGACTTTCCGACCAGGAGATCTAGTTCGGATCCACCTAAGGAAGGACAGGTTCCCCAGCAAGAGAAAAGGCAAGCCACTACCAAGAGCAGATGGCCCCTTTGAAGTGCTTGAGAAAATGTGAGATAATGCCTATAGATTGGACCTATCTAAAGAAAATGGAGGCTCAGCCACATTCAATGTAGCAGATCTTCGACCATACTATCCAGCAGATTAAAGACCTTCCAAGTTTGAGGACAAACTTTCCTCAAACTGGGAGGGATGATGGAGACCATCAAGTTGACCAGCCAACAGCAGCAACTCCATCAGCAAAGGAGGCATCCAAGGGATCTTCACCAGCACTTGTAGCAGCAGCACGAGGAGTTCATGTTGTTTCACACGACTCAGCAACAAGGGAAGCAAATCCAGCAGAAATGGCAGGCTTCCAAACCTTAGCAGAAACAGCATGTCAATCTGAAGTCCAAACATTCATAGGGAGAATCACAACACCCTCAGCAGTCACCAAGCCACCCACAGCATCCATCCAAGCTTGTTACACACTTGTGAAACAAGTCTTGGCAACATCAACCACTCAGCCTATCAACATTGGTCATTCAGACCAAGTTCAGTTCCTAATAGCAACAGTCCAAACAACAGTCTTTCTCAATGTCATATCTCTTAATTGAGGAAGATTCAGCCAAGGTTTCCTAGGATTTTTTTGTTCTATGTCATGCCATTTTCATGTCCAAGCCAAGTCCCAGCATGGTCGAGCATGGCATCAGCAAGTTTCACAAGCCAGAACAAGCAATCCCAGCAAGTTTCCATAGAGGTTGTTTTGGTCTTTCCAGCATAATATTAACCTGTTGAGATTACTTCCAGGTTAACATTGGCGCGAGAATCACCTCAGTAAATCAATATTTACCCCTTAGAGAGGAAAGCCTCTCATTGGTCCATTTTGCCACTCTTTTGGCATTTGGTCCAATCAGAGCTTAGTTAAGTATTTTGCTTTTATTTTCTTATCAAATGTAATCGAGATCGTTAGTATATAATCAATTGTAATAGTTTGAAAAGCTTGTAGCTTCGTTTAGATCAGGGAGATTAGACAGAAGCTTACGCTGAAGTAGCTGCTACTCAAACTGTTAGTTTTCTTTATATTCTGAAGTTTTCAATCAATAAAAGATATCTCAATGTTCATTCAATAGTATTCTCGAGTGTCTTAGTACCTCTGAAAGTTTGTGACTGTCCTATAACTCTCAGTCTTGGTTTAAAGCGACTCACATCCTTGGACTTTGGCAAACATCCAGCAAGTGTCAGCTGTGCTTGATCATCCATGCTTTGGTGTGTCTGTAGAGGCATGAATGTGAGAGTCCTTTGCCCTTGATTGCAACTGAAGGTGTGTCAGAATGATTGTAAGCAAGCCTATCTTTTATGTTATGTTTTGGGTTGTCTTCTATTCCAGCTAGTTGTTTTCAAACAAATATTGTGTTTTAAGCATTCAGCTGAGTTGTGTTAGGTTGTATGGTGTATTCTAGTTCAATACTCTGATCATTGTGAGCTAGCATACATCATCTTGGTATCAGAGCATTGTGTTCTATCTTGGAGTGTGTTGCTTGTTTTAGTTGAAATGGACGGAACTAGTAAAACACCCCAGGAAGTCTTAGAACATACTTTAAAAGAAAAGGAAGAAGTGGAACAGAAAATGAAGATTTTAAGTGAGCAGTTGCGGTATTACATGAGATTGCATAGAAATGAGTTGAAAAGGGAAACTGATGAAGAAATGGGAGGGAGTAGGTGAGAATCCTTTTAGTGGAACAGGAAGAGGAAGTCGAGGTCCTAGGCCTACACACAGGAGGAGAAGAAGGGTTAGAAGATCACCTAGGATTAGTGAACCTGAGGAAAACAGTGAGAGTGAAAGAGAAGTAAGGAGGGAAGATAGGAGGATAGTGAAGTTAGATTTCAAGATTGATATACCTAAGTATGCAGGGGAGTTTGATCTTGATGTTTTCTTAGATTGGTTGCAGACAGTAGAAAGAGTCTTTGATTTAAAGGAGTTTTCGGAAGAGCACAAGGTGAAGTTAGTAGCCTTAAAATTAAAGAAATATGCTTCTACTTGGTGGACTAATTTGCAGAGAAGGAGAATGGAGATTGGGGAAGCCAGGGTGAACACCTGGATTGAGATGAGAGAGAAATTGAAGGAAAAATTCCTTTCAGATAACTACATGAAGGAGAACTACTTCAAGTTGCAGCATTTTGTGCAGGGAAACAAGTCAGTGGAGGAGTACACCAAAGAGTTTGAGCATTTACTTTGGAAGTGTAATATGCAAGAGAATGAGGTACAAACTTATATCAGGTACCTTGCAGGCTTGAGTGAAGGGATCAAGAATGTTGTGGAGTTACAGGTCTATGATTCAATTGATGAGTTAAGCTCTTTAGCTCACAAAGTGGAGCAGTAGAAGAAGACTAGTGTGAAAGAATACAGCAGATACCCAGCCATACCTTATGGTCCAGCCAAGCCAAACCCATACAACCATTACAATCCCCCACAAAGAACCTATCTACCCCCACCCCCACCTCAAGTCAGAAATCCAGCCCCGAGACCCCCACAAAATCAGCCACAAAATCCCCCTCAAAGAACCCCAGCCCCTATCAGCAGAACCTATTCAGAAAGAAGATGTTTCAGGTATCAAGGACTAGGGCATATTGCCTCAGAATGTCCAAACAAGAGAATGGTTACTCTTGCTGAGTACCGGATAGCTTTATTTATTGATCTTGTGTGCAGGGAGAAGAACAGGTTTATGAAGAGCTTGAACATGATCCTATCTATGATAATGATATTATAGAAGAAGGTCCAAATGAGGGAGAAATGCTTGTGATCAGGAGAGTTCTCAGCAGCTCAGCAGTAGAGGAAGCAGAAGAGTAGAGGGAGATTATCTTTCATACAAGGTGTACTATTGGAGGGAAGGTGTGCTCAGTGATTGTAGATAGTGGGAGCTGTAGCAATGTAGCCTCCAGCACCATGGTGAAGAAGTTAAGCATGGAAACCAAACCCCACCCAACTCCATACACCATTCAGTGGCTCAGCTCAGGAAATGGTATCCAAATTTATACTAGATGCCTTGTTGCCTTTTCAATTGGTCAATCATACAAAGATGAGGTCTGGTGTGATGTTTTACCTATGGATGCATGTCATTTGCTTTTGGGTCGACCTTGGTTGTATGATAAATCAGTGAGCCATTGTTGTAGAGCTAATACCATTACCCTGACCCTAAACCACAGAAAGATCATTCTTACCCCCATGAAACCCTCACAGTTAACAAAAAAATCCAAGAGCCTTTGTCTTGAAACTAGTCTTAATGTGTTGGTGTTATCTGATCAACATGAATTTAGCACACAGAAGGACTTTATCCTTTTAGACCTTGAAGAACCCTCAGCCCCACATAAATGACAACCCTCTATTTTTACCTTTACTCTAGCAGTTTCAGCATGTATTTGCTGAGGAAATGAAACCTGGTTTGCCACCTAAAAAAGATATCCAACACAAAATTGACATAGTGCCTGGATCAATATTTCCTAATAAGCTAGCTTATATGACGACACCAGCTGATACCAATGAAATACAGAGGCTGGTGGATGAGTTATTGGAGAAGGGAATGATTAGGGAGAGTTTGAGTCCATGTGCAGTCCCAGCCTTGTTAGTTCCTAAGAAAGATGGAAGTCAGAGAATGTGTATTGATTGTAGGGCTATTAACAAGATCACAATCAAGTATAGGTACCCTATACCTAGGCTTGAAGACATGTTGGATGAGTTACATGGGTCAGCAGTCTTTTCTAAGATAGATTTGAGGAGTGGATACTACCAAATAAGGATCTATGAGGGAGATGAGTGGAAAACAGCATTCAAGACCAAGGGAGGTTTGTTTGAATGGTTGGTCATGCCCTTTGGTTTGACTAAAGCCCCATCTACATTCATAAGACTCATGAACCAGGTCCTTAAACCACTCATAGGCAAGGTGTTGTGGTGTACTTTGATGATATTCTTGTCTATAGTAGGTCTGAACAAGAGCATGTGAAGCATTTGCAGGAGGTTTCAACTATTCTAAGCAGGGAGGAGTTATTTGGCAACCTCAAGAAGTGTCACTTCTTTACAACCCAAGTTAACTTCTTAGGATACATTGTCACGGCAGCAGGTATCCAGGTTGATGAGGAGAAGATCAAGGCAATTAGGGAGTGGCCTCTGCCAACTGTTATTCAGCAAGTCAGGAGCTTCCATGGCCTGACTTCATTTTAGAGGAGATTTGTCAAGAATTTCAGCACTATTCTGGCACTAATGACTGAAGTGGTAAAAGGGAAGTCCTTTATTTGTACAACAACAACCTAGAAAGCCTTTTAAGAAGTCAAGGAGAGGCTTACTTCAGCACCAGTTCTAGCATTGCCCAGCTTCAGCAAAGTTTTTGAGGTAGAATGTGATGCTTTAGGAGTTGGCATAGGAGTAGTACTGACCCAGGAGGACAAGCCAGTTGCCTATTTCATTGAAAAGTTGAATGATGCAAAAAGGAAGTACAATACCTATGACAAAGAGTTCTATGCCATCATTAGAGCTCTTCAACACTGGAGGCGCTAGCTTATTGGAGCAGAATCCATCCTACACAGTGACCATGAGGCATTGAAGTTCATTCAAGGGCAGCACAAGCTCAACACATGGCATGATGCTTGGGTCGAGTACATGCAGCAGTTCCACTTCATGATCCACCACAAATCAGGAGTGCCAAATAAAGGAGCACATACATTGAGTTGGAGGTATATTTTGCTTCATACAATTGATTCTAGAATTGTTGGTTTCGAGCATTTGAAAGCTTAGTGTCAGGAGGATGGAGATTTTAAACAGGTGTACCAGAAGTGTCAGCAGCAATCCCAAGGTTTATATCACATAGACTAGGGTTATTTGTTCTGACCGAGCAGATTGTGTGTCCTAAAAAGAAATTTCAGGGAGCTTTTGATCTCAGAGGTCCATGAAGGGAGCCTAGCGAGCCATTTTAAAGTAGAAAAAAAATTGTTGATGTTGAAAGAGCATGGCTTCAGCAAGTTTCACAAGCCACAACATGCAATCCCAGCAAGATTGTTTCTATCAGTTTTTCTAGAACCTCAGTGTTGTTGCTAAGTCATGTTCCTATTATCCATGGGGGTTGTTTTGGACTTTCCAGCATAATATTAACCTGTTGAGATTACTTCCAGGTTAACGTTGGCGCGAGAATCACCTCAGTAAATCAATATTTACCCCCTAGAGAGGAAAGCCTCTCATTGGTCCATTTTGCCACTCTTTTGGCATTTGGTCCAATCAGGGCTTAGCTAAGTATTTTGCTTTTATTTTCTTATCAAATGTAATCGAGATTGTTTGTATGTAATCAGTTGGAATAGTTTTAAAAGCTTGTAGCTTAGTTTAGATCAGGGAGATTGGACAGAAGCTTATGCTTAAGCAGCTTCTAATCAAACTCTTAGCTTTCTTTATATTCTGAAGTTTTCCATCAATGAAAGATATCCCAATGTTCATTCAATCGTATTCTCGAGTGTCCTATAACTCTCATTCTTGGTTAAAATAACTCCTGTCACTGGATTTTGGCAAACATCCCGCAAGTGTCAGCTGTGCTTGATCATCCATGCTTTTGGTGTGTCTGTAGAGGCATGAATGTGAGAGTCCTTTGCCCTTGATTGCAACTGAAGGTGTGTCTGTAACAATTGTAAAAAAGCCTATCTTTTATGTCATGTTTTGGGTTGTCTTCTATTCCAGCTAGTTGTTTTCAAACAAATCTTGTGTTTTAAGCATTCAGCTGTGTTGTGTGAGGTTGTATGGTGTATTCTAGTTAAATACTCTGATCATTGTGAGCTAGCATACATCATCTTGGTATCAGAGCATTGTGTTCTATCTTGGAGTGTGTTGCTTGTTTTAGTTGAAATGGCCGGAACTAGTAAAACACCCCAGGAAGTCTTAGAACATACTTTAAAAGAAAAGGAATAAGTGGAACAGAAAATGAAGATTTTAAGTGAGCAGTTGCGGTATTACATGAGATTGCATAGAAATGAGTTGAAAAGGGAAACTGATGAAGAAATGGGAGGGAGTAGGTGAGAATCCTTTTAGTGGAACAGGAAGAGGAAGTCGAGGTCCTAGGCCTACACACAGGAGGAGAAGAAGGGTTAGAAGATCACCTAGGATTAGTGAACCTGAGGAAAACAGTGAGAGTGAAAGAGAAGTAAGGAGGGAAGATAGGAGGATAGTGAAGTTAGATTTCAAGATTGATATACCTAAGTATGCAGGGGAGTTTGATCTTGATGTTTTCTTAGATTGGTTGCAGACAGTAGAAAGAGTCTTTGATTTAAAGGAGTTTTCAGAAGAGCACAAGGTGAAGTTAGTAGCCTTAAAATTAAAGAAATATGCTTCTACTTGGTGGACTAATCTGCAGAGAAGGAGAATGGAGATTGGGGAAGCCAGGGTGAACACCTGGATTGAGATGAGACAGAAATTGAAGGAAAAATTCCTTTCAGATAACTACATGAAGGAGAACTACTTCAAGTTGCAGCATTTTGTGCAGGGAAACAAGTCAGTGGAGGAGTACACCAAAGAGTTTGAGCATATACTTTGGAAGTGTAATATGCAAGAGAATGAGGTACAAACTTATATCAGGTACCTTGTAGGCTTGAATGAAGGGATCAAGAATGTTGTTGAGTTACAGGTCTATGATTCACTTGATGAGTTAAGCTCTTTAGCTCACAAAGTGGAGCAGTAGAAGAAGACTAGTGTGAAAGAATACAGCAGATACCCAGCCATACCTTATGGTCCAGCCAAGCCAAACCCATACAACCTTTACAATCCCCCACAAAGAACCTATCTACCCCCACCCCCACCTCAAGTCAGAAATCCAGCCCCGAGACCCCCACAAAATCCCCCTCAAAGAACCCCAGCCCCTATCAGCAGAACCTATTCAGAAAGAAGATGTTTCAGGTGTCAAGGACTAGGGCATATTGCCTCAGAATGTCCAAACAAGAGAATGGTTACTCTTGCTGAGTACCGGATAGCTTTATTTATTGATCCTGTGTGCAGGGAGAAGAACAGGTTTATGAAGAGCTTGAACATGATCCTATCTATGATAATGATATTATAGAAGAAGGTCCAAATGAGGGAGAAATGCTTGTGATCAGGAGAGTTCTCAGCAGCTCAGCAGTAGAGGAAGCAGAAGAGTAGAGGGAGATTATCTTTCATACAAGGTGTACTATTGGAGGGAAGGTGTGCTCAGTGATTGTAGATAGTGGGAGCTGTAGCAATGTAGCCTCCAGCACCATGGTGAAGAAGTTAAGCATGGCAACCAAACCCCACCCAACTCCAAACACCATTCAGTGGCTCAGCTCAGGAAAAGGTATCCAAATTTATACTAGATGCCTTGTTGCCTTTTCAATTGGTCAATCATACAAAGATGAGGTCTGGTGTGATGTTTTACCTATGGATGCATGTCATTTGCTTTTGGGTCGACCTTGGTTGTATGATAGATCAGTGAGCCATTGTGGTAGAGCTAATACCAATACCCTGACCCTAAACCACAGAAAGATCATTCTTACCCCCATGAAACCCTCACAGTTAACAAAAAAATCCAAGAGCCTATGTCTTGAAACTAGTCTTGATGTGTTGGTTTTATCTGATCAACATGAATTTAGCACACAGAAGGACTTTATCCTTTTGGACCTTGAAGAACCCTCAGCCCCACATAAATGACAACCCTTTATTTTTACCTTTACTCTAGCAGTTTCAACATGTATTTGCTGAGGAAATGAAGCCTGGTTTGCCACCTAAAAAAGATATCCAACACAAAATTGACTTAGTGCCTGGACCAATATTTCCTAATAAGCTAGCTTATATGACGACACCAGCTGATACCAATGAAATACAGAGGCTGGTGGATGAGTTATTGGAGAAGGGAATGATTAGGGAGAGTTTGAGTCCATGTGCAGTCCCAGCCTTGTTAGTTCCTAAGAAAGATGGAAGTCAGAGAATGTGTATTGATTGTAGGGCTATTAACAAGATCACAATCAAGTATAGGTACCCTATACCTAGGCTTGAAGACATGTTGGATGAGTTACATGGGTCAGCAGTCTTTTCTAAGATAGATTTGAGGAGTGGATACTACCGAATAAGGATCTATGAGGGAGATGAGTGGAAAACAGCATTCATGACCAAGGGAGGTTTGTTTGAATGGTTGGTCATGTCCTTTGGTTTGACTAAAGCCCCATCTACATTCATAAGACTCATGAACCAGGTCCTTAAACCACTCATAGGCAAGGTGTTGTGGTGTACTTTGATGATATTCTTGTCTATAGTAGGTCTGAACAAGAGCATGTGAAGCATTTGCAGGAGGTTTCAACTATTCTAAGCAGGGAGGAGTTATTTGGCAACCTCAAGAAGTGTCACTTCTTTACAACCCAAGTTAACTTCTTGGGATACATTGTCGCAACAGCAGGTATCCAGGTTGATGAGGAGAAGATCAAGGAAATTAGGGAGTGGCCTCTGCCAACTGTTATTCAACAAGTCAGGAGCTTCCATGGCCTGACTTCATTTTAGAGGAGATTTGTCAAGAATTTCAGCACTATTCTGGCACCAATGACTGAAGTGGTAAAAGGGAAGTCCTTTATTTGTACAACAACAAACTAGAAAGCCTTTTAAGAAGTTAAGGAGAGGCTTACTTCAGCACCAGTTCTAGCATTGCCCAGCTTCAGCAAAGTTTTTGAGGTAGAATGTGATGCTTTAGGAGTTGGCATAGGAGTAGTACTGACCCAGGAGGACAAGCCAGTTGCCTATTTCATTGAGAAGTTGAATGATGCAAAAAGGAAGTACAATACCTATGACAAAGAGTTCTATGCCATCATCAGAGCTCTTCAACACTGGAGGCGCTAGCTTATTAGAGTAGAATCCATCCTACACAGTGACCATGAGGCATTGAAGTTCATTCAAGGGCAGCACAAGCTCAACACCAGGCATGATGCTTGTGTCGAGTACATGCAGCAGTTCCTCTTCATGATCCACCACAAATCAGGAGTGCCAAACAAAGGAGCACATACATTGAGTTGGAGGTATATTTTGCTTCATACAATTGATTCTAGAATTGTTGGTTTTGAGCATTTGAAAGCTTAGTGTCAGGAGGATGGAGATTTTAAACAGGTGTACCAGAAGTGTCAGCAGCAATCCCAGGGTTTATATCACATAGACCAGGGTTATTTGTTCTGACCAAGCAGATTGTTGTGTCCCAAAAAGAAATTTCAGGGAGCTTTTGATCTCAGAGGTCCATGAAGGGAGCCTAGCGAGCCATTTTGGAGTAGAAAAAAAATTGTTGATGTTGAAAGAGCATGGCTTCAGCAAGTTTCACAAGCCACAACATGCAATCCCAGCAAGATTGTTTCTATCAGTTTTTCCAGAACCTCAGTGTTGTGGCTAAGTCATGTTCCTATTATCCACGGGGGTTGTTTTGGTCTTTCCAGCATAATATTAACCTGTTGAGATTACTTCCAGGTTAACATTGGCGCGAGAATCACCTCAGTAAATCAATATTTACCCCTTAGAGAGGAAAGCCTCTCATTGGTCCATTTTGCCACTCTTTTGGCATTTGGTCCAATCAGAGCTTAGTTAAGTATTTTGCTTTTATTTTCTTATCAAATGTAATCGAGATCGTTAGTATATAATCAATTGTAATAGTTTGAAAAGCTTGTAGCTTCGTTTAGATCAGGGAGATTAGACAGAAGCTTACGCTGAAGTAGCTGCTACTCAAACTGTTAGTTTTCTTTATATTCTGAAGTTTTCAATTAATGAAAGATATCTCAATGTTCATTCAATAGTATTCTCGAGTGTCTTAGTACCTCTGAAAGTTTGTGACTGTCCTATAACTCTCAGTCTTGGTTTAAACAGCTCCTGTCACTGGACTTTGGCAAACATCCAGCAAGTGTCAGCTGTGCTTGATCATCCATGCTTTGGTGTGTCTGTAGAGGCATGAATGTGAGAGTCCTTTGCCCTTGATTGCAACTGAAGGTGTGTCTGTAACAGTTGTAAGCAAGCCTATCTTTTATGTTATGTTTTGGGGTGTCTTCTATTCCAGCTAGTTGTTTTCAAACATATATTGTGTTTTAAGCATTCAGCTGAGTTGTGTGAGGTTGTATGGTGTATTCTAGTTCAATACTCTGATCATTGTGAGCTAGCATACATCATCTTGGTATCAGAGCATTGTGTTCTATCTTGGAGTGTGTTGCTTGTTTTAGTTGAAATGGACGGAACTAGTAAAACACCCCAGGAAGTCTTAGAACATACTTTAAAAGAAAAGGAAGAAGTGGAACAGAAAATGAAGATTTTAAGTGAGCAGTTGCGGTATTACATGAGATTGCATAGAAATGAGTTGAAAAGGGAAACTGATGAAGAAATGGGAGGGAGTAGGTGAGAATCCTTTTAGTGGAACAGGAAGAGGAAGTCGAGGTCCTAGGCCTACACACAGGAGGAGAAGAAGGGTTAGAAGATCACCTAGGATTAGTGAACCTGAGGAAAACAGTGAGAGTGAAAGAGAAGTAAGGAGGGAAGATAGGAGCATAGTGTAGTTAGATTTCAAGATTGATATACCTAAGTATGCAGGGGAGTTAGATCTTGATGTTTTCTTAGATTGGTTGCAGACAGTAGAAGGAGTCTTTGATTTAAAGGAGTTTTCAGAAGAGCACAAGGTGAAGTTAGTAGCCTTAAAATTAAAGAAATATGCTTCTACTTGGTGGACTAATCTGCAGAGAAGGAGAATGGAGATTGGGGAAGCCAGGGTGAACACCTGGATTGAGATGAGACAAAAATTGAAGGAAAACTTCCTTTCAGATAACTACATGAAGGAGAACTACTTCAAGCTGCAGCATTTTGTGCAGGGAAACAAGTCAGTGGAGGAGTACACCAAAGAGTTTGAGCATTTACTTTGGAAGTGTAATATGCAAGAGAATGAGGTACAAACTTATATCAGGTACCTTGCAGGCTAGAATTAAGGGATTAAGAATGTTGTGGAGTTACAGGTCTATGATTCACTTGATGAGTTAAGCTCTTTAGCTCACAAAGTGGAGCAGTAGAAGACGACTAGAGTGAAAGAATACAGTAGATACCCAGCCAAACCTTATGCACCAGCTAAGACAAACCCATACAAGACTTACAATCCCCCACAAAGAACCTATCCACCCCCACACCCACCTCAAGTCAGAAATCCAGCCCCAAGACCCCCACAAAATCAGCCACAAAATCCTCCACAAAGAACCCCAGCCTCTATCAGCAGAACCTATTTAGAAAGAAGATGTTTCAAGTGTCAAGGACTAGGGCACATTGCCTCAGCATGTCCAAACAAGAGAATGGTTACTCTTGCTGAGTACTAGGCAGCTTTATTTATTGATCCTGAACATGTGCAAGGAGAAGAACAGGATTATGAAGAGCCTGAACATGATCCTATCTATGATAATGATGTTATAGAAGAAGGTCCAGATGAAGGAGAGATGCTTGTGATCAGGAGAGTTCTCAGCAACTCAACGGTAGAGGAAGTAGAAGAGCAGAGGGAGAATATCTTTCGTACAAGGTGTACTATTGGAGGGAAGGTTTGCCCAGTGATTGTTGGCAGTGGGAGCTGTACCAATGCAGCCTCTAGTACTATGGTGAAGAAGTTAAACCTGTCAACCAAACCCCACCCAACTCCATACACCATTCTGTGGCTCAACCCAGGAAAAGATATCCAAATTTCTACTAGATGCCTTGTTGCCTTTTCAATTGGTCAATCATACAAAGATGAGGTCTGGTGTGATGTTTTACCTATGGATGCATGTCATTGCTTTTGGGTCGACCTTGGTTGTATGATAGATCAGTGAGCCATTGTGGTAGAGCTAATACCTATACCCTGACCCTAAACCACAGAAAGATCATTCTTACCCCCATGAAACCCTCACAGTTAACAAAAGAATCCAAGAGCCTATGTCTTGAATCTAGTCTTGATGTGTTGCTTTTATCTGATCAGCATGAATTTAACACATATAAGGACTTGATCCTTTTAGACCTCGAAGAACCCTCAACCCCACAAAAATGACAACCCTTTATTTTTACCTTTACTCAAGCAGTTTTAGCATGTATTTCATGAGGCAATGCCACCTGGTTTACAAACTAAAAGAGATATCCAGCACAAAATTGACTTAGTGCCTGGATCAATGTTTCCTAATAAGCTAGCTTACAGGATGACAACAGCAGATACCAATGAAATACAGAGGCAGGTGGATGAGTTATTGGAGAAGAGAATGATTAGGGAGAGTTTGAGTCCATGTGCAGTCCCAACCTTGTTAGTTCCTAAGAAAGATGGAAGTCAGAGAATGTGTATTGATTGTAGGGCCATTAACAAGATCACAATCAAGTATAGGTACCCTATACCTAGGCTTGAAGACATGTTGGATGAGTTACATGGGTCAGCAGTCTTTTCTAAGATGGATTTGAGGAGTGGATACCACCAAATGAGGATCTATGAGGGAGATGAGTGGAAAACAACATTCAAGACCAAGGGAGGTTTGTTTGAATGGTTTGTCATGCTCTTTAGTTTTATTAATGCCCCATCTACATTCATGTGGCTCATGAACCAGGTTCTTAAACCACTCATAGGCAAGAGTGTTGTGGTGTACTTTGATGATATTCTTGTCTATAATAGGTCTGAACAAGAGCATGTGAAGCATTTGCAGGAGGTTTCAACTATTCTGAGCAGGGAGGAGTTATTTGGCAACCTCAAGAAGTGTCACTTCTTTACAGCCCAAGTGAACTTCTTGGGATACATTGTCACAGCAGCAGGTATCCAGGTTGATGAGGAGAAGATCAAGGCAATTAGGGAGTGACATGTGCCCACTTCTATTCAGCAAGTCAGGAGCTTCCATGGCATGGCTTCAGTTTATAGGAGATTTGTCAAGAATTTCAGCACTATTCTGGCACCAATGACTGAAGTGGTAAAAGGGAAGTCCTTTATTTGTACAACAACAGCCCAGAAAGCCTTTTAAGAAGTCAAGGAGAGGCTTACTTCAGCACCAGTTCAAGCATTGCCCAGCTTCAGCAAAGTTTTTGAGGTAGAATGTGATGCTTCAGGAGTTGGCATAGGAGCAGTACTGACCCAGGAGGACAAGCGAGTTGCCTATTTCATTGAGAAGTTGAATGATGCAAAGAGGAAGTACAACACCTATGACAAAGAGCTATATGCCATCATTAGAGCTCTTCAACACTGGAGGCACTACCTTATTGGAGCAGAATTTATCCTACACAGTGATCATGAGGCATTGAAGTTCATTCATGGGCAGCACAAGCTCAACACCAGGCATGAGGCTTGGGTCGAGTACGTGCAGCAGTTCCACTTCATGATCCACCACAAATCAGGAGTGCCAAACAAACGAGCAGATGCATTGAGTTGGAGGTATATGTTGCTTCATATACTTGATTCTAGAATTTTTGGTTTTGCGCATTTGAAAGCTTTGTGTCAAGAGGATTGAGATTTTAAACAGGTGTACCATAAGTGTCAGCAGCAACCCCAGGGTTTATATCACATAGACCAGGGTTATTTGTTCAAACGGAGCAGATTGTGTGTCCCAAAAAGCAGTTTCTGGGAGCTTTTGATCTCAGAGGTCCATGGAGGGAGCCTAGCGGGTCATTTTGGAGTAGAAAAAACATTGTTGATGTTGAAAAAGTACTACATTTGGCCAAAAATGAGGAAAGATGTGGAACATCTGTTGAAGAGGTGCAATATTTGTCAATTGGCAAAGTCACACAGCCTACCCCAAGGCTTGTACATACCATTACCAGTTCCCAGCAGCCCTTGGAAAGATGTCAGCGTTGATTTTATTGTGGGTTTGCCAAAAACTCAGAGAGGGAAGGATTCAATCATGGTGGTGCACTACAAGAAAATGTGTTTTTCCCTACACTTATTTGCCCATACTTTATATGTGCCATAGTTGATTATTTTGATTTCCTCGCTCTTATATCTGCCCTAGTTGATTATTAGAATTTAGCTGCAAATATTAAGTGTAGGGAAGGGTTTAAGTGAGGTAGTAATTAATCTTCTTTTTCCCCTACATTGTTAATTAATAAAATAAAAAATATCAAAGCAAAATGAGCAAGATACAAGGCGTGGGATATTGTTTCCATAGATACTGCCCATATGTCCCCCTAAACATATTCTACCCCAAATTCAACCATGTGAATTCAGCGCTCTTGCCTTGGCGGTCGACAGTTTGGTTCTAGCGGTGGTCGTTGTCGGCTCACACTGAATTTTCACGGCGTTCGACTATCTGTTGTTGGCGGTGGTCGTCGACTCATAATAGGGGAAATTAATCAATCAGGTTTGTGTATCTATCTCTCGACATCTCCATGATTTAGTTATACGTATTGTTAAACCCTAAGCACAATCGAAACCTTAGATAGATTGGTGGTTTTGAGGATGATTTGCTTGAAATCTTGGGTTTTGGGGATTTTAGTTATAATTTCTTGAACTGACTCGATTGCTTGAAAGTTGGGGTTTAATTCAAACTAAAGTCAACCTGCTTGGGAATAAGGATTTCGGGTTTAATTGTAGTTCTTGTGTAAGTTGCATTCCGTTCTTCGATGACATACTATTTTCTCCAAAACTTGTTAATATAGTTGCCTAATTTTAGTGCTGAAATCACAAATAACAGTCATGAATACAACTGCCTGATGCGTTGTGCTTCATATCCCTTTTCTTTCTGTTTAGGAACAAGAAAAAATCTTTGCTTGCATCATTGAAATGGTTGCAATGAATTTTCACAATATACCTTTCATTTTCATGTAATCTGTTCTAGAGAATTGTACTGATTGGGATGAGATGTGGCTATTTTATTATCATTGAGCTCTGCCCCTTTGTTTGGGTTGTATGTTTTTGCTGCTGCCAGGAGGATATTAGTTTCAGTCATTTGTTACATTGGCTGTCTATTTTCCCTTCTGTTGCTGTGCGACTGATCTGTTCATTTTGATTGGATATACTACTTCAAGGCTTTCTGCCTTCTTTGAATAACAGAGCCTTGTGTCGCAAATCTCTCAAAAAAAATTGTGATTTCGTCATAACAATGCACTGCTAAGAGCCAAATGACTCACATTACAATGGCACAAGACATTTAAATTGATCCATGGTTTAATATGAATGTGAGTATGTCAAGTAATGACATGAAATTTTTTTGATATTAAGCATTTAATCAGTATGTCTCTCACTCTCTCTTCCTTTTCTTGATGATCCTGAAATTCATGCTCATTCAAATCTCTTGTATGTCATGCTTGGTAGGGAATTTGGGGTCTCTATTTATTAACTAAGAGCAGTGAAGCAATCACTCTAATCCATGCCTTGCATCACCAATAAATTTGGCTTCTATGTTGTCCTGCATTTTTAATAAGTAACAAGTTCATTTTTTTCACAATTTTTTAAACTCTAAACCATGCCTTTTGCATTTTTATAGGTTGGCATTGCCTATAACTTTGTTGCTGGTTTTCTGCCCAAAGAATGTCAATTTCTGCACAAAAATTGCCATTTTCTGCACAGAAAATACACATTCTGCACAAAAAAAAATGCATTTTTCTGCACAGAAAATGCAAATTCTGCACAAAAAAATGCAATTTTCTACACAGATAAATTGCATCTTTCTGCTTAGAAAATGCTAATTCTGCACAGAAAATGCATTATCCTTTTAAAAACTAACTTCTAGACCAATAAATCGAGTGTTGTTTTTCGGCAAATCATTTGTTAAGTATGA
The DNA here is from genome assembly GCA_029582165.1 of Portulaca oleracea. Classification (NCBI taxonomy): domain Eukaryota; kingdom Viridiplantae; phylum Streptophyta; class Magnoliopsida; order Caryophyllales; family Portulacaceae; genus Portulaca; species Portulaca oleracea. The sequence continues at coordinate 24,022,025 of CM055873.1, read as the reverse complement.
GAAGCATAGTGTGATAATTATGTAAAAATAATTTCATTTTACAGTTCGTAAATCACATCTATTTTACTATTGAAATTGCAAAGGATCGGACTTATACTTGTTGCTTGTTTTCTCTTCTTTGTGACTGTCATTGATGGATTTGGATGACAATTGTGCTACTAGCATGGAAATGAATTTTAGATGTCATGATATTTTACCAAAAACAATGGGAAACCTTCTATCTCTAATAGTGGGGTCTTACCCTCTGACAGTTTAGAAACTTAGGTTCTTTTAGCTTTAGAAGATTAAGTTTATCGGAGTGAAAAATCAGAACCACATATAATTGAACCTTTTTCAAACAATTATTTATCATGTTATATTCATGTACAACTAACTCATGGCGATGTAGAAAGAGTTGTTGATATTGTACTCAGATGTCACCCTATGGAAGTCCAAAGATACCGATCTCCATCGAAAAAAAGAGGAGATATGATCTACCTAACAGGAGTGGTATACACTCGAATTATCCTTCTGCCCCTTTTCCTAGTGAGGTTTACTTTCCATGTCGTCTTTATATGTATAGTCTGTGCATATGCTTGCAGGCTATGAGACTTTGTAGAAATAAGGTTCATTCAAATGTGTTGAAGGATGTTCTTCAGTAAAAACTTGACAGGGCTATAATTGTGAGTATACTGTGTACTTTACAAATATATCTTATTTATGATTTTTTTTGTTACTATGTAAAACTTAATGTTTGTTTTAACATTTTTAGGTAGCCAACAACATTGCGGAACAAGGGATAAATGGTCTTCTTGAAGAATGATTGTGTTGAGTTTTTCAATTATTACAAATCCAGTTGACTTTCAATTAGACAATTTTATAGATATAATATGAATTATTTGTTGGTTAGAATTTGTAATGACAAATATTTGGTTTGAATTTGTTGGGTTACTACTCTAGATTACTTTGTAGTTGACTTAATTAGTTGGTCAAATAAATGTTCATCATATGATACACATTTTATGATTTTAATGCAATGTTGAAGTGTTCTTTTTTAAGATCAACAACTTTTACACTTTGAATATATATATATATATATATATCTTTTCTTATATGAAACTGAAAATTAACATAAAATAACAAAAAAATGATTAAAAAATGTCAGCACTAAAAAATTCTCGCCAAAAATCAGTTGGGTTCTAAAGGGTTGTTATTTGTTAATAGTTCGCCACACCTATATGTGCAAGTAAATTAAGATTTATAGTTTTCAAATAAAGGAACTTGCCCTTAAATACATCCGCGTGTAACTAACCACACAGATAAGTTCAACGAATCAATGTATTCGCTTTACATATATGTGTGGGTAGAAAAAGTGCTTACTGTGCATAATAAGTGTGGCTAAATTTTTCCCACAGTTTCAAACATCACACTTAGCTAAGGGTGGGGAATAGTGCTAGCTGCATTTATATGCGTGGCTAACAACCATTTTAAGTGCGGCTGAACACATCTTTTCTTGTAGTGGTAGTTGATAGATTTTCAAAAATGGCACATTTCATACCATGCCACACCACTTTTGATGCCACAAGAGTTGTTGAATTATTCTTTCAGGAGATTGTCAGGTTGCATGGAGTGCCAAAAACTATAGTTTCTAACAAAGATACCAAGTTTTTGAGCCATTTTTGGGTTACATTGTGGAAGAAATTGAGCACCCAGCTCAAGTACAGCACCACTTGCCACCCACAGACTGATGGACAGACAGAGGTTACTAATAGAACACTTAGAGTCCTATTGAGAGCACTGATCCACAAAAATAAAGCAGGATGGGATACTCTTTTGCCCCATGCTGAATTTGCTTACAACAAAGCACCATCCAAGGCCACAGGCTACTCTCTATTCCAAGTAGTCTATGGTAAAAATCTAATTTCCCCTTTGGATTTAGTTCCACTAACTACGTTTGTCAAATTTAGCTTTGAAGCAGGTAAAAGAGCATATCAAATCAAGGAGCTTCATCAGCAAGTAAAGGAGAAAATTGCCAAGTATACTCAGCAGGTGTCTACATCAGCAAACAAGCACAGGAAGAAGGTGACTTTCCGGCCAGGAGATCTAGTTTGGATCAACCTAAAGAAGGACAGGTTCCCCAGCAAGAGAAAAGGCAAGCTACTACCCAAGAGCAGATGGCGCCTTTGAAGTGCTTGAGAAAATTTGAGATAATGCCTATAGATTGGACCTATCTCAAGAGTATAGAGGCTCAGCCACATTCAATGCAGCAGATCTTCGACCATACTATCCAGCAGATGAAGACCTTCCAAGTTTGAGGACAAACTTTCCTCAAACTAGGGAGGATGATGGAGACCATCAAGCAGACTAGCCAACAGCAGCAACTCCATCAGGAAAGGAGGCATCCAAGGGATCTTC